>CM054177.1:66432662-67032662 GCA_028829895.1 Sinotaia quadrata
AGCTGTGTTTTGATTGGTTAGTTTAGTGAGTTATCTGGAACATTCAGGCATGTTTCCAGCCTGGGGATAAGGGTCAGCCTTTCTAGACAGTAGGTTTACATATAGTCTATTTTTAGAAGAGGGGTGAGTGTGGACTACATAAGCCATTATGTGACAACCCCAACTAAGAATAAAATTAGGGTTTCAAGTTTATTAAAACCACACTAACGGCGACGATAAAAATAGAGTTGTACAGGGTTAGCAATATATAAAATAGATTCATTAATTTCAAATGGAAGAGATGTGGTAAGTTTTCATAAGAATTTCCACATGATAATTTAATATGAAGTTATAATAGAATTAATATATGCTTTTCAATTGCAAAATAGTAATGACATGACAAACTCGATTAAATAAGAAATATCAACATTAAGGCATGTAATTCTTATGTACATTCCTCTCACATATGTGATGAGCTAAATTATTCTTTATAAAATAGTGCATCTATAGGAATACAGGTTCTTTTACATGTGTGAACAAGCAAAACATTTAGCTTCAAAGTGGAATAAATGATATCAAAGGAGTACTGAACAGTTAACATCTGGGCGACAATGTGATCGTGTTATGAGATTCAAGTGTTGACCTCGTGACCTCATGAAGATAGCGAGTTCAGTGGGTCAGCAGTGTAAAGTCTAAGCCCTCTAAGGCATCTGGGTTTAGCTGGGTAACTGGATGGAGCGCACGCTCATGACTGCATGCACCTGTGTGTTTCCTTCAACAGATAAAACCATCTGCATCATTGTCATGTACTCTACACGGAACAAACATTGCTGCTTTAAGAGTGACCAATGCATAATAATTATGTGCATTTGAGTGTTTAGCTCTGGAAAAATAATTGAGTGATTGGTGGTCTGTTTGCAGTATGAACACGTGACCAATGTTCCGTCTAAGATGCGTGGCTGTGCAGCCCTGTAGCTCATTAGAAAATGACATGCAGCAGTTTCAAAATTCTGTGCACAAGTTTTGTTTGCAAGCTCGAACAATTGCCAGTTCTGTTCGCTCAGGACAATATTAGAGGGAATTTGGCTCATGACCATACAAATAAGGTTGAAATTTCTCTATGGCCCAAACAGCTAACAAGTATTCAATCTCTGACATGTTGTAGTGCATTTCTGCATCCGAAAGTTTATGGCTTGCGTACGCTATCGGTACCAGATTCATTTCACTGTGAGGGAATCCTGCAACAAAACTGCTGCAATGCCCACTTGCAGTGTATCTGTGCGGATGATAAATGACAGGGTGACGTTTGGAAGACGTAGGACTGGTGACGAAGTGAGTGTGTCCTTGAGCTTTTTAAATGCAGATTCACACTCGTCTGTCCATACTACCTTTACAAGAGCAGCTTTATGAGTCAAATTAGATAGTGTGGTCATAACCTGATTAAAGCCTGGAACAAACTTCTTCTAATATCCAGCCATACCCAAGAAAGATTGGTATGTTACAGGGTGTGGGGAACATCTTGACTTATCTTGTCTTCTTCTGGCCGAAGTTGGCCTTGGTCTACTACATGGTCTAGGTAACTGAGTGCCTTACTTCCTCTGTGACATTTGGAAAGACATGCTGTCAAACCTGCTTCACGTAGCCTTGTGAAGTAATGCAAGAGCAATTTGAAATGCTCAGTCCAGGTAGGAGTAGCGATCAAAAGATCGCCCATTGAAGTTAGACAAATAGTCAGTCTTGAAAGGTGGCCATTAGCTTGATGGTGAGTTAAGTGGCTGATTGAGAGAGAATGGACTTAGAAATATTTTGTGCATTTTTGCTATTGATATGTTATACTTGTGTTTTAATAAGATGTATTATGTGATAGACAAATATTTCTACAAAAGTTTGAAATAAAATGCTCATTCTAACACTTGACATTGTTTTGCTATTCTGTATTTTTTATGCTGTGTGCATGTATTGGGCTAATGAATACTGTTGCAGGAAACTGTAAGTTGAGACTAGAATGTAAGAGAGAATGGAGTTATAAAGCAATGAACTGGAAGCTTAGCGTTTGTTCCCGATTATATTTTACAGGAAGCAGACTTTTCTATATGTATGATTTGAACCTCTTGGTTTGCTGATTGTAAACTGCTATGACTGACTGTGATAGAAGCAGGAAGCAGTGTATAAGTGTGGAGGATAAGATATGCTGACTTCGTGAGTAATTTCTGATATAAGGAGGTATTAGAGTTGCTGTAGTTGTTATTCTGCTTGAAGAAACATGGTGAAGGAAGGCACCCAGATTTGGCTTCAAGAGAAATACAGCCCATCAGTGTTTTTTCAACATGTGTGGAGAGAGACATGTGGAGTTGGTGGCAGACAATAAACTTGTCACACTGTTGCAAAAATGTGCCCAAAAGACAATTGTGGCTTTGTCCAATTCTGATTATGTAAAGACCATTATCAAGTATCTCTAATAACTCCATTTCTGTTCTCTGATAAGAGTGATCCTGTGATTTGTATTAAATTGTTGAATTCTATTTTCTTTGGATATAAGATTATAAAATATAGAGATCATTCAAATGTGGTTTCATGGAAATATTGATGTCTTGTAATCCGTTTCATTGTACTTGTCATATTAATATTTGATTGTTCATTTAATAAATTTATTGCTAAATTTATTGACCTTCTTACACATATTAGTAAACTAAAGATGGAGAAGAAAGTGGGTGGATGGGGCTAAATATAGATTTTAAAAGGATTTGTATTCTCCTTTGGTAAGAAGTTTTCCATCTATGGGAATATTATGTGATGGTAGAGAGAACTCATTCACAGCGTCCACATATCCGACAAGTGCGAGACGAGTGGTGTCTGCTGGAAGATTATTAATAACATAAATTAAGATTCTCATTGATTGTAAAAAATAGTCATGAAAGATTAATTAATAATAATAATCGTAATCATTACCCAAGTGACGTTGATGTCACAGAATGCTTCTGACTTTCTATATTATTTTCAGAATGTATCGTTATTTATAGAAATGCATGTGTAATGCCAGATGTTTTGACTGTCGTCCGTCTGCTTAGCCTTGCTAGTTAAAAACCAAATCAGTTTTTATTTTAAACGGCCACAATTTTGAGGGGACTTGTGGACTTGATAAACAAGAGTTACGAGAGCTGCTATATTCCTTCGCGTTCTTTTAATTTTTTTAAACGTCCGCTAAAATAGTTTTGTTAATAGAGACATGCCTTCAAAGAAACATGTTGCGTTTTACATTCGGGGTGGAGGTAGGTTGATCAACAGCACTGGTCTTGTACTTAACAGTAAAGAAGTGCTGATGCTGGCTATACTGATGGTTGGTTTGAACCCGGCTCCTCGTGGAAGTCAATGCTTGCTTGCTTGCTTGCAAATATTTGTACCGTTCAGATGAGTGACTTTGCACAGTGTGTCTTCTTTATATTGTTGATCGTTACAATATTCATCAATGCTCTTCAGACGCTTTTGTTCTAGCTATTGGTTCTATTTTTAAAGGGTCAATAACTCTCTCAAATTGTTGCCTTTTACAATATTCGTGATTTAGATTCAGAGAGTTTTTTGGGTTTTTTTTTTTTTTTTGGGGGGGGGGAGGATGGTGGTGGTGGTGATGATGCAAAGTGTTAGTAAACTCCTTTAAAATGCACATTCGTACTTTGGCCCCAGAGAATGTATGTTAAATACAGGTAACCCCTTTAAAGTCCTGTTCGTACTTTGTTCCCAGAGAACGTTTGTTAAATACAGATAAATCTTTTAAAGTTCTGTTCGTACTTTGGCCCTAGAGAATGTATGTTAAATACGGGTAGCTCCTTTAAAATGCATGTTCGTACTTTGTTCCAAGAGAATGTAAAATACGGGTAGCTCGTTTAAAGTCCTGCTCGTTAATACATACGTGCGCTAGTGTTTGCTATTGTTACCAGTCCAGCCATTAAGATTTTGACACCACTTTATGACTTTACAACGCACTTCCTTCAGTTTTTCATGAGACACTTCTTTAAAATTGTTCTTTATCTGTTCGGTCCAAAAGAATCAGACACTTGACTTAACTCTAAGGCCAGTTTTCTCGCTTTAGGGTCAGAGGGGCTTTACGTGTGGTACCAATCAAGCTACACCTGACCTTTTTGACCTCTTACTTACTTGCTAGAACGTTTGTGTTCCGTTTCACACGCCATCGTGAAGCCAACCGTGCTGATGTGCTTGAGAGACAGTGGGGGGTGGGGTGGATAAGCTACTAAGACATGCTCCATGGGTGATAGCACCTTGAGAAAGGCCAATCAAATACGTAGACCGCCACTGGAACAAAACCCAGATCAGGACGTAACATTTCTGATGTGGGTCACCAAAAAGATAAGGAGATCTTACAGTTGTATTCGACATGTTTCGAGCATGGAAGGGTGGCCCTCCTGAACAATTTCGTATGAGATTTATTTCTCGTTCTTTCACTTCGTCTGTTGTGTACGTCTGAGTGTATGTGTGCGTACGTGTGTGTATGTGCGCATGTGTGAGTGTGCATGTATGTGGTGTGGTGTATGTGTGTGTGTGTGTGTGTGTGTGTGTGTGTGTGTGTGCGTATGGTTTAGTCACTTTAGTGTATGTGTGTGTGGTGCGATGTGTATGTGTGTGTGTGGTGTGATGTGTGTGTGTGTGCGCGCCTGTCTAAGACATGAAGGGTGTTCCAGGTACAGCTATATTAATCTTAGCTTATTATGTGGTTGATTTCCTTCTTATCTTTATAACACATGAGTCTGGGTGAGTTAAACTGTTTTATCTTTGGATAAATAATTTAGCAATGACACTTCATTCTTCTACTTTTTTAGAAAACTATATTCAGCCCTGCATTCTTATTAAAACTAAACTTATGTCTTCTTTCATTTTTGTTATTAACAAAATGTTTGCTAACTTCAACCGTCTTGTGAATCACCATCGTTTCAAATGTCAGTTTACAATAAATAGTCACGCTATATAAAGATATATAGATAAGAGACAAAATAACTAAGTCGTGCTTGTATATGTGTTTTTGTATGTGGTGTTGTGTGTATGAATGTGTGCAACTGTGCAGGTATTATTGTATTTATATGTATGTGTGTATGCGAATGATTTGTGCATGTGAATATGTACCTGTATCTGTGTACATATGTATGTGTTTATTAATATGTGGGTATGGATGTAAGTACATGCATGCATGTCTGTGCATGTCAACATATGTGTCTGCATGTATGTGTTTTTGTGCTTGTTTATGCGTATGTGTACATGTGCTATGTATTATATATTTGGGCATATCCGTAGGTATGTGTTTAGTATTTATGCGTATGTCTGTGTATAAAAGTGTATTTGTGTGTATGAAAATGCGTTCGAAATTTGTATGTGGGTATGTGCAATGATATAAAATTATGTTATTGTATGCTAGTGTCTGAGTGTTTATGCTTTTATGTATGTATGTACGAGCACGTGTGTAATCTGTGTGAGTACAAACGACTCGAAATAAGGCCTGGAAAGTAGAATGTATATATGTATGTATGTATGTGTGTGCGTGCGTGCGTATTAATGTATTTATGTGAGCGTGTGTGAGTACAAAAGACTGCGACCTATGGCCTGGAAAGTTGAATGTAATAGACGAAATGAAAAAATATTATTTGCTCAAGCTCAAGCGAAGACTATTTTTTGTTATTTGTTATTTTTATTTTTATGTCTTAATATTTCTTATCAAAACTTAAATCAACTAGTTGCGATGACCTTGTGGAATTTCATGAGTGAACAACTCTGAAATTCATGAGTAAGAACTTGATTTAAGTCACACACACACACACACACACACACACACCGCACAAATATGTATATTTATTATGTGTGTATGTTTTCTAAAACTACTTCATTAGGGACAGTTCATGTCCATGCAAAAGACTTCCTATTTGTGCTCTCTCTGGGGTGTGTCCGTGTTTGTATTTTTCACTCTTTGCTGTTTCTAAGACTGTTTGTGTGAGTGTGTGTGTGTTTCCGTGACACTGTCCTTGAATGTTTCTTTGTCACACGGTCTCTCTCTCTCTCTCTTGTTTCTCTCTCTAGTGTATTTCTACAGCGACTACTGTTATCCCAGTGTTTTGATCACGCAATCAGGCCCGATTTTTTTAATGTGTTACGGTCACCAAGTCCCTCAGCGTCCTTCCGAAATAAACAGCAGGTATTGCATCAACCGTTCTGGAAAAAATGGGGTCATGAGAACCCCTAATTATTCAAAAGCGAACGCACGCACGCACGCACGCACACACGCACGCACGCATTATTTCTCCCTGTCGCTACAAGAGGATCAAAATTCCAACGCCAAAGGTTGATTTTAATCAGAATAAATTGCGGCTATCGATATCAGTCTTGATAACTAAACCAGCCACGGGGCGGTAGATAACATTTAGCGACTGTATTTAACAGTTACCACTACCGCCACCGTTGCTCGAACATTCTACAAGATAGGACTTGTGGCAGAATAAATTTGCCTATCCCTATTTCTAGACTTAATTTTTATATAAACTGTTAAATTGTCGCATTAATCCGATTTAGTGGTATTTTTGTAAGTGTCAGAGTTGGAGTAAACAACTCGAGTTAAGAATATGCTAGGAATTGCTGATGAATCCAAACCGGTTGTAACTGGATTAGTAGTTTTTATTATCCAATGATTAAAATTTACGAGAACGAGACCAACCAATTAGCTGAGATCAAAAGTTTACATGCTGTAGAGAATTCTATTGTGTCTAATCACTTTGAATTTGGAGAGGCAAGAAGTCCTGTCATGAAAGGCGGCTGTTAGCTTAATGGTAAGTTAACTGTCTGATTGAGACAAAATGGTCTTAGAAATATTTCGTGCATTTTGCTATTGATATGTTATACTTGTGTTTTACATATAGCTGTATTATGTGAGTAGACTATTGTTTCTACAAATGTTTGAACTAAGATGCTCGTATATAGTATGCTAAATACAGGACATTGTTTCTAGTGAATGACTCTTAAAACTGATTTGCTATATTTATTATGTTATGTGCATGTATGGGCTAATAAATACTGTTGCAGGAAACAGACTTGAATGTAAGAGAGAGTGGAGTTAAAGGTGAATAAACTGGAAACTTATTGTTTGTTCCTTGATTATATTTTACAGGGAATAAGCAGCCTTTTCGTGTATTATCTGAATCTCTTGGTTTACAGATTATAAACCGCTATAAACATGGTAGATTCAAGGAGTATCTACCTCAGTGTGTAAATGTAATGAATACACGACACTCCATTGATGTATGGTGGCAATGTCTGCTGACTACATTGAGCAATTTCTGGTTCAAGGGAGTTAATGGAAATTGCTATTATTGTTGTTCTGCTTGAGGGAGCTAATGGAGTGCCACATGGCCTCAAGAGAATAATGGCTAGTCAGTATTCTACAATGTGAGAAGAGAAACTCATGGAATTGATAGTAATAACATAAACAATAAACTTGTGACTATTTTATGAAAAGAGCATGAAAAGACTATTGTAGCTTTACCTAGATAAAGTTCAGTAGAAACTAATATCGCATATCTCTAATCACTCCATTTTTATTTTCTGATAAGAACTATCCTGTTATTAGTATTGAAACTAATCTGTTGAATTGTGATAAGAACTATCTTGTTATTTGTATTGACATTAATCTGTTGAATTGTGATAAGAACTATCTTGTTATTTGTATTGACATTAATCTGTTGAATTGTGATAAGAACTATCCTGTTATTTGTATTGACACTAATCTGTTGAATTGTGTTTTATGTTTTTATACTATTGGTTTTGAAATTATTCATATGTGGTTCATGGAAATGCTGATGTCAAGTAATCGGTTTCATTGTAGTTGTTATATGTACATTTGATTGATGATTTAATAAATGTATTGACCTTCTTACACATATTTATAACCTTATGTTGGAGAAGAAAGTGGGTGGATGGGGGTTCGCTAAATATAGATTAAAAGACGGATTTAATTCTCATATAGTAAGAAGTTTTCCACCTACGGAAATATTGTGTGACGGTAAATATTTGTCTTTGATGTATGGAAGAGAGAAAACGTTTAAAGCGCCCGCATATCCGGCAAGTGAGAGCGACGAGTGGTGTCTTCTAGAGAATTATTAATAGCGTAAATTAAGATTTTCATCACTTGTAATTGGTTATGGATGATTAATTAATAATAATAAAAATAACAATTAACTAGGTGGCGTTGGCGTCACAGGACTGTTTACTGTTTCTTCCGCCGCCCACCCCTCCCCACCCTCTTTCCCAGGACACGCCTTTTTTTTTTTTTGTTTCCCTTTACTAAGCGACCGTTTGGAAATCGCATCGTATTGTAGCGATTAGAGAGACATTAATTTTAATTTGAAATCTTAATGTGTCACTATCACCTCGAGGCTGTTGTCGTTTCCTTTATCCCGCTGATGTCATTAATCCTACTGAAACACACACACACACACACACACACGCACGCACGCACGCACACACGCACGCACGCACGCACACGTCACTCAACACTGCGCGAGAACAAATTTTATTGACTGGAGTCAACGTCCCACCAACTGTAGCTGGAACTATTTGTCAGTGAATGTAAATGTATGCACTTAACAATGCAACGAAACGTCATTACACATAACTCAATTAAAAAAGAGTTGTTCATTTAAAAAATGACAGAAATACTAATAATGCGGCACCTTAAATAGAGTCTTGTCCATCTGTTAGCCTTATGCACACTTTGACAGATGGCCATAAAAAAAAAAATTTAAAACTCACACTAAGGACGGTCATTGAAACATGAAAACAAGCTAAAAGGATGACGATGAAAAACATGCAAACAAACTGACAACCGTTAAAAACTCACTAAATGGACGGCCATTAAAAACTAAAAAAAGCTACGAACAGTCACTAACAACTCACGCAAACAAGCACAATGGACAACCATTAAAAACTCACACATCACAAACAACACTGGACGGCCATTAAAGTTTCACAAAAAGGACAAAACTGGACGGCCATTAAAAATTCTCACAAACAAACAAAATGGACGGCCTTTACAAATTCACACAAGCGAAATGAACGGCCATTAATCCCACAAAATGGACGCCATAACAAAATCGGATAACAAAAAATGGATTGTCATACTAAAACAAATGACATAAATTACTAAAATAGATGGACTTAAAAAAGAAAATCAGAGAAATGACTAATTTCATGTTACTATATACAAATATCGCGTACAAAATGTCATACAAAAATCGCTAACACGCTTAAAATGGACTGAAATATTTAAATGACAAAAATGGATGGCATTACCAACAAACAAAATAAGAGAAATGATCAAGATGTGCAGTCATACAAAAACAACAGAAACGACAAACTATATGGCTCTATGCAAAAAGAAAAAGCAAAAAATTAAATTCCCCAACGTATTGCAAGCAACACAAAACTAATTTGAAAGACCATACTAAATCAAGTATGGAAATGAACGAATGGGTTGCTCTATTAAAAAAAAAAACGCACAATAATAACCTTAAAATAAATACAGCATTACATAAAACAATTCGTGTGGGGGCGGGGGGAATCAACCATGATTTTTTTTTAAATATAGAAATCACCAAAATGGTTAAGGTGATACAAAACAACATGAAACAAAGTGATCAAAATGAATGGACCTATAAAACTACGTCACAAGAGCCACACGCCCACACACCTGCATTGCCCAAATGTGTTGACGCCTGCAGTAAATTGCAAAACTCAATTTGTTGGGAGCAGAATGAAAATGAATTTGTTCTAGACAAGAGCAGTGTCACATAATGGCTTAAGAAGCCGCCTAAAAATAGACTACATGCAATCCTATTTCGGGAATGGCTGACCCGTATCCCTAGGCTAGTAAAATGCACGCATCTCTACTCACTAAATTAACCAGTGTCAGCAGTACCCTTCTCTCCTAAGAGAGAGGGGGGGGGGGTGGCTAGTCGACGCCACGTAGGACTTGTATAGATGTTATTACAAATCCACACACAGAATACCAAGATGGTTATTTAGCTCTAATTTTATTCTGCATGTAGGTTACGTATTGCCAACATGTTTGCATGTGTGATTGCATACAATAGACAGCACAGATGACACAACGTGTAACAACGGCCACAACACTCTTCCAAAACCAAAGTCTCATTGTCAAAATACAAATTCAAATGTATTGATCTATGGGTTTTCTCTTACACGTTGGTTAGTCAGCCATCCACAACTCACACCCGTGGGGAAGGGGAAAAGAAAAAAAGAAAAAGAATGATGACTGATGAAATAAAATAAAAGAAATACAAATCTCAAGATTCTTCATGCAGTACCACTTCTAAAATAGGCTAAGCATTTTTTTAACATAAAATAACCGTCACTCTTTAAAAGTTCTGGTGCCACTGCTCCTATATCAAAATTCAATAATTCAAAAGAAAAACAATGTCATTCGACTTGCAAGTCCTTTTCAAGATAGTCAATCAACATCTTCAAGATAATCAGTCAACATTTCCTTACTAATCTTAAAATGATTCTTCACTGATAATCGTAGACTTAAGTTTAATGTTTATTTTTTATTTAAGGTTTAATTCTTAATTAAGACTCTAAGCTTTAGTTTTAAATTTTAGGTTTATGTGCTCTGAGATTCCTACACTAGTTAGTATTTTTCTACTCACATAGTTATTGTCACTTTCTCCTCATGCTGGTGGGTTTGAAGATACACAAAAACACAGTCGACGTCTTGACACTGGTTCGCTCCCCAGAACCCAAGCACAGCAATCCCGCTGCTACGTTATACTTCTCATTAGGCCTTTTCTCAACTCTTGTTATGTTTTCTCATTACTTCTCATTTCATTCCTCATTTCTTCTCTTCTCCTAATGTTTCTCATTTCTTCTCATCTCATTACGTTTCTCATTTCTTCTCTTCTCATTATGATTCTCATTTCTTCTCTTTACATTAATTAACGGTCAACCTTGCCATTATACTGCGACATGCCACACATGGTCGCATTGCCTATCTGCAATATCTCCCAACATGGTGACACTAAACTTCCACTCCATTCTTCCACTGGAAAATAGTCAATCACCCGTGGTCTTTGCACAGAGTCTTTGAAGAACCCGAGATGACTGTCCATATAAGTAAACTGTTAAATGAGTTTATAAGTGAACACTGAATGTTTCTGGGTGAACTCTAAAATAACTCTGAGAGAGTTTTGATTGAATTTAATTGAAGTTTGATTATTTAAAGCTCAAATGGTTTTATTGAATCTTGACTGAAGCTGTTCAGCTTGTTCGTGTTATTAGTTTAGGGGTTGCCTGACATTTGTCTAGGGTCCCAGTGATATATATATGTATTGTCATGCGTGTGTTCCATAGAACTGTGTCTCTGGCCTGTGGGTCATTTCACTCTGGCATTTGCTTCATGGCTCAGCACTTGTTGAATTCAATGTCTCAGATAAAGGGGGTTTAATTCTGGCATTGCTTCACTGCTCATCGAAATCAACATCTCAGATAAAGTGCCAATTTGCCAGTAAAATACACATAACTAAGAATTCATCCTCCTGTATTAACACTTTTACTTACATGGTCACTATACATTCTAATATATATTATAAGCAAAATATAGTTAATGTTAAGAAATAAACATAAATATAATATAATTAAGCAAGCAAAATCACATATCTTCGGCAGTAATATATACAGAGGATAACCTTATCACCTGCTGGTGATAAGGTTAGTACTATAACAAAAATTATTGTCAACTGTATGGTCAGCTTGCATTCCACAGACGATGTTCAGGTAGATTTCTGGCACATTTGTTGTGTGAAGATGAGCTGTACTTTGACTGGTTGTCACATATATGAGGAAATATTATTAATTTTTTTTCTCTCTCTAAGTGTCATCATACTTTACGAATATATATTACAATGCAGTGAGATCTGAGCACGCGAAGCCCTATGTACTGAATGCAACGAGACTTGTGTATTTCAAGACCTATGTACTGAATGCAACGAGACTTGTGTATTTCAAGACCTATGTACTGAATGCAACGAGACTTGTGTATTTCAAGACCTATGTACTGAATGCAACGAGACTTGTGTATTTCAAAACCTATGTACTGAATGCAATGAGACTTGTGTATTTCAAGACCTATTTTCTCGATCATACTTGTTACTTTTAGTCATAAACTTTTCCTTCGTTATTTTATTATAAATTCGAAGTATGAAAAAGAACTTAACAAAGGGAAAGTCGCAGTAGAGCAATTAAGACTGGTTTGGTGAAACCAAACGAAATGAAAACGTATTTGCATGCAATGAAGTCACCAATCCATGAATAAGGAACGTAAATTTTAAGACACGCTTGAGTAATTACAGACAGTGATATGTGTGAGATGTCACACAGGGAGTAATTCCTTGGTGGGTGGGGTTACAATTATCTTAATCCGAATACGTCCTTAACAGGACTGGTTTGTATACAACCAACTAGAGCCGTAGAAATCCTGTCACTGACCCGACTAAACTGTTGGCTAACCTTTTCTTCCTAGCATCCGCTTACAGCACAAGCGACTGAAATAACAAGGGAGATAATTGCGAGAATGTTTACGCATGCAAGCGCTTTTGCTGCTCTCTTCAAGCCTGTCTTGCCCTACAAAAAAAAATAAAAACACCAAAAAACCAAAAATTATCAAAGCCGAACCATTTTCTGTGAACAGAACTTCAAGCTGGCAATGGGAGTCTGCTGATGTTGAGCAGATCTTTATTCGATCACTTTCTTGCAAAACCCCTTATCCTGTTACTCTGTTAATTAACTTTTATGCTTCGAGTATGGAAATTAGTTGTTCAGTCCATGCTTATGAGAATTATTATATTTCTTAGATATTTTCCGATGTCTCGGGGATATACTAGTCGCAACACACTAATGTCTCGTAGTATTTTAAAATTATCGAACCCGTTGTTCTGTAAGAGCAAAGTGTATAAAGGTTGAATTATATCAATCCTATTCCCCTCATCTGTGAAAACAAAGTGTAAAACGGTGTGCATCATATCAAACGTGTTACCCTCATCTGTGAAAACAACGCGTGAATTGGCCTTAAAATGTAATAGCATTCTTGGTGCTTTATACCATTTCCCTACAACGAAATGTACAACGATTGTACAGTGCGTTTCTCAACTCCAACTTGTTCTAGTGCTATGTAAAAAGAAATTTAATTAAAGCTTCATTTGCATATTGTATGAAATGTAATTAAAAGTTAACAATTATGAACTACACATTCTTCATTGGCATATTATATGAAGCAAGCTGTGAGACATCCGAACAATTTAGTCCGCACTCAGCCCAAGACCGGCCAGTTTTGCACATTTTTCTTTCTTGTCGTTCTAAGTATGTAAGCACTGTCCTACTTTCTGTCCAGGACAACTCCACAATTCAGGGCTCGTCTAACTCCTCTAAATCCACTTGACGAAACGTGACCTACCTTCAACACCCATGTGACACAGCTATGACGTCCTCTCCGGCGTTTTCTGTTACTGAGCGAACATTTCAGTCACGTGACACTGCCACCATTTGTAGCAAGCCTCAACCTCCATAGACAACGCAAGTATTCGTCTATTGAAATTTTACAAGTTAAAGACCAATCAAATGAAATCTAGGGTCAACTACAGATAAGAATAAATCCGTACGAAATCAGCCATTCCAGTTCTTAGAATCAAGACTGCAAAATTTAAACTTCCAGAGATTTGTACAAATGCATTTATTTTCAATATTTCTGAAAGAAATCAGAGCTCTGTTCATTTGCGAGACTGATTTCTCACATTAGCAACATAACACGTGACGTCACGAATGGGAAGTACAATTCTCAAGTGCTGTCAGACATAATATTATTGTCTTGCATTAAACGCGTAATTTGACAAATTAAAACATTTTAAAATATTGCAGTGCATACATAAATCAAAAATATTCATTTTTTTACGTTTCCCAAAATACATGAAATTAGGAGGAAAAAAAATAGATTATAAAGATGAAACGAGAAACCATAAACGAAAGAACATACGGTACTGTGCAGTGAGCATTTCCAAGAAGATTATGAAATGCAAAGCAGTCTTTTCTGAGGCTGAATTATACATTAACAAATGCCTAAAAACAAGTTGTAATGAATTATTAAAACAGTTATTTTATGCAGTTATAACTTGATTAATGTTGGTAAAATAATTATTAGTATGAGTAATTAACAATCAATTAATCAACTGTCAATCTATATCCGGTATAAACAGATTAATGTTGTTTAATTACTTTGCAATATCTTATTTAATATTTAAAAATTCAACTAAACGAGATGCTTCATATATTAAATATATATTTATCAAACCATTATCATAATCTTTTAATCTAAATTTGTAAGAATGCAATTTATTACGTCAGCAGTTGCTTGTGTGTTAATTGCATCATAATACTTTACTTTATATACTGTAGCATTACTTTGAATACTATTAACAACATAAATGTATTTGACAAATTTTCTTGAATGGATAATTTTATTACGCTAGCTACTACCAGGATAAAACTGGTCTTTATTTTCTGCTGTTTACTTTAGTTAGTAAATCCATTAGTAGGAATTTTATATTTATTATCATCTGTAACAACTAGTTTTTTACAAATGAACAGTTGGAGTAACTTGTTCATAATTAATTTGTTTGCTTTACAGTTTATCGTTTCATAATATTGCATTTTAGCAAAGTTACAGAATTTTGTTGCACTCATTAATTATACCACCATTATTAAGATGGCAAAACTTGTAAATTTGCCTATCCCTACTTTTAGACTTAATTGTTATATAAATTGATGAAGTGACCCGACTTTGTGCACTCCTTGTGATGGTATTTTTGTAAGTGTCAGAGTTGGAGTAAACAACTCGAGTTGAGAATTTGCTAGAAAATTGCTGGTGCAATCCAAACCAGATTCATCTGGATGATTAGATTTTCTGACTAATAGTCTCACATTTGTTCATAACAAACACATCCAATGGGGATGAATGGAAGTTTCTTTCTTGAAGAAGTAATCTATTCTATCACTTTTGAAATTGAAAATAATTTGAGTCTGGTCATAAAGGCGATCGTTAGCTTGTGGTAAGTTAACTGACTGATAAAGAAAGAATGGACTTAAAATATTTACATCATTTTGCTATTAATATGTTATACTTGTGTTTATTGTAAAGATGTATTATGTGAGTTTAATATTATTTTTACAATTTTTTAACTAAGATGCTCATATATAATATACTATATTCTTGATATCATAAAAATGATATATTATATTTATTATGCTGTATGCATGTATCGGGCTAATAAATACTGTTGCAGAAAACTGTAAGTTGAGACTTGAATGTAAGAGAGAATGCAGTTAAAGATGAATAAACTGGAAACTTAGCATTTGTTCCCTGATTATATTTTACAAGGAAAAAGCAGCCTTTCCTTGTTTTATCTGAATCTCTTGGTTTACTGATAATAAACCGCTAAGGCCATTGCAGACGTGAGAAGTATCTACTGCAGTGTGTAAATGTAAGGAATACACTGCACTCTGTTGATGTATGTGGCAAAGTATGCTGACTACATTGAGCAATTTCTGGTACAAGGAAGTTAGTGGAAATTGCTACAATTGTTGTTTTGCTTGAAGGAGCTAATAGGAGGAGTTCTGATGGCCTTGAGAGAATAGCAGCGAGTCAGTGTTCTACAATGTAAGAAGGGAAACAAATGGAAGTGACAATTATAATGTGAACAATAAACTTGTGACTTTGTTACAAAAAGTGTGTGAAATGACTATTGTGACTTCACCTAGACAAGGTTATATACAAACTATTATCGCTTATCTCTAATAACTCCGTTTCTGTTCTCTGATCAGAACAAAACCTGTGATTTGTATTGACACTAATCTGTTGAATTGTGTTTGGGGATATAAGACTGAATATGTATTAAAATTATTCGAAATATTGATGTCAAGTAATCTTTTTATTGTATTTTTTATATTTATATTTGATTGTTGATTTAATAAATTTATTGTTAAATTTATTGACCTTCTTACACATATTGATAACCTTATGTTGGAGAAGAAAGTGAGTGGATGGGTCTCACTTAAAATATTAAAATATGGATTTATCTTCTCCTTTAGTAAAACGTTTTCCACCTATGGAAATTTTGTGACAGTAAATGTTTGTCTTTAATGTTGTGGAAGATAGAAAACGTTTAAAGCGCCCGCAATCCCACAAGTGAGAGAGACGAGTGATGTCTGCTGGAGAATTATTAATAACATAAATTAAGATTCTCATCACTTGTACTTAGGTATGGCTGATTAATTAATTAATAATAATCAAAACCATGAACTAGATGGCGTTAGATTCACAATGTATGTATGTATGTATGTGTGTGATTGTTTATGTGCTTATATATCCGTGTATTTATATATATGTTTTATGAATATATGTATATATATATATGTGTGTGTGTGTGTGCGTGTGTATACATGTGTGTATGTATATATATATATATATGTGTGTGTGTGTGTGTGTGTGTGTGTGTGTATTTGGGTGCCTGTTCATTGTCTTTCTTGTTCTTTCATTTGTTTGTTCATTTGTTTCGTTTCTTTGCTCGCAAGAATGCTTACAATGGAGAGCACATTTGTATAGCTCGTAATCACTGATGCGTGCAATCCTTACTCGGAGACAAATCATTCGTACCTTTTATCAGAAGCTGACCTATCCATGTTCGTCTGATTTTATAAAAATAGTTATTCACTGACCTATTGATTGATTTCTAATTGACTTCCACTCTTCCGATATCGTGGATGGATCATATTTTTCATTCCCTACCTGTTGATGGAAAGTCATACAGGCGTGTGTTACGTTTCCAGTATTTATTTAAAGACCCTGCTTAGAATAATTAAAAGACTTTAAATATAATTAATTCTTCCTCTCATATTCTACGCAGACTGGTTGCTCAATTTATTATCTGACTAATTAAAAGTGCGTCTTGTAGTTCAGACGACAAATTTACAGACTAATAAACTGCGAACTTTTAGCTAGATTTGAAAACAGTTAAATCCCTCTAAATTAATATGCACTCGTCATCAATCTTTCTGCTCATCCGCCCCCATTCAAATCTAAGAATTAATCTAATTGGTCTATTGTGCATAGAAATCAACTACTAAGAGGTATTAACAAAGAAAATAAGATTTAATAAAGTTTAACAAATTAACAATAAATCGAATGCAACGCGAATAGTCTTCACTCTGTCTTTACGCGCCTATGCCTGATTTTTGTCAATCTAAATTGCCAGAAAAGTGTTCCTTTGAGATCTGTACACTTGATTTTGCACTTAGCTCTATTCTTGTATCCTTGGTCTCAACACTCAGTCATGCTGATTCGTTCCCTCAGTCCCCCTTTAACGACACACGTGGTGCATAAGGAATGATGTCCCTTTGTTAGTGGCTAGGAACTGGAATTTTTGCAGCATGGCCCTCAGAGTGGATTTCGACACGCTTACACCAATAAGCTAATGCAGGTGAGGCATGGTGAAACATGAACCATGAGCCGACCTGTGGATGCAACGTGTTTGGATATAATTCTCAACCTAACAGGTCCTACCTAGGCATGGCTCAATTAAATGCGCTGAACAAAGAGTTTCGACCTCGCGTCGCTTACAATTAAATTTTAGAAAAAATATAATCGTCTCACATGTGTTCCATTTAACAGTCATGACGTATGAAGCAATAAAATAGATACAACGTTAAATTAATGTTCATACAAGAGGTAATTCAAACCGACAGAGCGCTTCACAATTTACAATTTAAATTACACGCAATAATTGAATTACATGAAGAATTCATATCGAGCGCAGCATTCTGGCTCTTAGTGAATTAAAACAATATAAATTAAAGTACAGAAATGGAAAAATGGTTACAATAAATTTATATTCCGTAACATATAGGTTTTCAGCTATTTCTCTGAACCATGCTCAAGTGTATATGGAAATCATATAATACATAGCACAAATACATACTTAAACAATACATAGGCAAATACTATTAAATAAAATGATACCTTTGAGAGAAGTCGAAGGGTACCTTGATTCTCTATGGCGCCGGCTGCCTCTCACGACCCGAGTAAGCTGATGGAATTAGCTAAAATGTGCTCGAAGTGAGGGAGCGGAAGCGTGTGGGTACATATATAGAAAGGTATATTGCGTATCACGTGACTGTTCGCAAAGCATGTGGTTGGTTCGAGAACTGGACAATGGTCCTAAAGTTACATAACATCTTGACCTGTTCTAGAAGCACCTAGAAAAAGGAAGCTTTGAACAAAGGGCCAAGGGTTTCAAATATTCGAATTTGAAGTAAACAAGGCAAGTGGGTCACGAAGTCGGACAATTTTATCAGACTGTGACACCCCCTTGCTTTTGAGGCGTTTATCTTGCCAAAGATAAAATGCCTCCTACAAATTATGTATGATAAAATGTAGAAGTCCACAATGAAGAAAAATTTACACAAAAAAAAAATTTCGACATTCCTAGAAATAAAGTGTGCAACTATATTTCATATTTACAGGAAGGAATCCGTAGGGTTCAGTTAATTGATTAAACAACATTCTATCAGTACCGGCACTTGATGGCATCAAGCACGACTCATGTAATCTGCGCCAACATTCAAAGACCCTTTGATGTAATGAATATTTGCGTCATACTGTGTCAGAAACAAAGACCAACGCATTAAACGGCTGTTCGTAAATTGCGCCTGTCCGAGAAAGGCCAACGGCTGGTGATCGCACTCAATGACAAAGGTTTTTCCGTACAAATAGTTTTCGAACTTTTTTATGGCCCAAACTATTGCAAGACATTCCTTTTCACTGGTGGAATATTTCTGTTCAGTAGTTGTGAGTTTACGGCTTGCATATGCAACTGGGTGTTTGGTGTCATTGTGTTCTTGTAATAACACTGCTCCTAATCCTGTGTTGCTAGCATCAGTCCTTAACAAGAATGGTTTTGTCAAATCTGGCAGTTTAACAACTAAATCTGAAGTCAGTCTAGATTTCAGTGTGTCAAAAGCGTTTTGGCATGCATCAGTCCACACTACTTTTGTAGGCATATTCTTACGTGTCAAGTCAGTCAGAGGACATGCAATGGCACTAAAATCTGGTACGAATTTTCTGTAGTAGTTAGCAAGACCAAGAAAACTTCTAACTTGTGTTTTTGTTAGCGGTTGTGAAGTGTCCTTAAGTTGTGCTATCTTAGCTTCACTTGGCGACATAGTTCCATGACTCAACTTGTGTCCCAAGAAGTCTAAGGAGAATTGTGCTATTTCACACTTCGTAGGGCGGGCAGTGAGGTTGGCTTGCTTTAATCTGGCTAGCACATCTCGTAAGAGTGTTAAGTGCTCCTCCCATGTCTGGGTGCCTAGAATTAAATCATCCATGAAGTTCTCAACTCCACGTCCGTACAGTGGTTCTAACAGTGACCGCATCATTTTAGAAAAAATGCTTGGAGCGTTTGAAACTCCGAAAGGCATAACTTTCCATGTGTAGTTTCCTACTGGTGTAGTGAAAGCTAGTATGTGTCGATCAGTGTCCTTGACCTTGATTTGCCAAAAACCGCGTGACAAATCTATTTTGGTATAGTAATGAGCGTTAGCTAGCTTAGTGAAGATGAGATCCGGATCAGGGAGAGGTTCGGCGCAAAACTCTGTCACTTGATTGAGTTTGCGGTAGTCTACGCAAAAACGGAACGAGTTATCACGTTTTTTAATCAACACGATGGGTGATCCGTAGGCACTGTCAGTCTTCTCTATGACCCCTAGATCTAGCATAGTCTTAATCTCACGTCTAACGTCATCTATCTTAGCGTGTGGCAACGGATACGGCTTCAAACGTATCGGTTTGTTGTCAGTCAGCTTCAGTGAAAATTCTATTAAGTCTGTCAACCCTGGTTTGTCTGTCAGAGTAGATGAGAACTCATTAAGCAATTCATTCACTTCTTTTTTCTGTCTTTCTGTCAAGGCTTCATTTACCCTAACGTCTTTGACAGTTTCGTCCGTCTGTAGAGGACAGTTTGGTAAAGTACCAGTGACGCAATCAGCATCCCCCTCGTCTTCTGTAACTATCGTCGCTACGACAAAATCAGCTTGAGTGGTTTGATCCTCACGGCTTATGTACTTTTTGAGTAGGTTAACATGAAAGATTTTCTCTCTCTTTCCTGTCTGCACCTTATAGTTCAGTCCCCCTAGCTTGGCGGTAACTACAAAGGGCCCCTTCCATTTCATCTGAAGTTTGTTATGTGCTTCAGGAAGCAACAGTAACACTTTGTCATTAACTTCAAATTCTCTAGGTTTGGTGTGCTTATTGTAATATTCTGCCTGTCTAGACTGAGCTATCGTCAAGTTTTCCCGTGCTATCTTGCCTATAGTTTCAAGACGGTTTCTTAAGTCAGTGACGTATGTATAAGTTGTCTTAACTTCGTCATCTGTCTTTTCATCAGTCCAAAGTGCCTTCAAAATCATCATCGGTCCGCGTACAGTACGTCCGTAAAGTAGCTCAAATGGTGAAAACCCGGTGGAAGATTGTGGCACCTCCCTATATGCAAATAGTAGGGCAGGGATGTATCTGTCCCAGTCTTTCGGTTTATCTGTGGCGAGCTTTTTAAGTGCTGTTTTTAATGTCCCATTGTATTTTTCAATCAGACCATTTGCCTGGGGGTGGTATGGTGTGCAAGTAAGATGTTTGATGGAAAGTAAACGATTTACTTCCTTCATTACGTTGCCTATGAATTGACTCCCCTGATCCGTCAAAATTTCAGTAGGAATTCCAACACGACTCCAAAGACCGAAAAGGGCTTCGGCGACAGTTTCAGTATCAATATTTTTCAATGGTACTGCGTCGGCGAATCTTGTTGCGTAATCAATAGTGGTCAGCACGTATCGATTACCTCTCGTTGATGTGGGTATTATAGGCCCAATCAAATCCAATGCTACGCGCTTGTAGGGTTCACTGATCAGTTCAGGCTCTCCTAACGGTGCGGGTCTGATTGAATTTTTAGACTGTGTTCTCTGGCATGTGTCGCAACTTAACACGAATCTACGGATATCGGCAGTGATGTCCGGCCAATAAAACTCACTTGTAATACGACTAGTTGTTTTTTGTACACCCATGTGTGCACCAAAAAGACTCTCATGACCTAATCGTAATACGTCATTTCGTTTGGTTTGTGGAACGACTAATTGTTTCCGAAATTCGTCTCCCACTTTCGAATAGCGGTACAATAAACCCTTTTTCAGAATAATGCACGCTTTCTTATTCGAATCGTCAGTGTTGACGTCACTAACAAGTACAGCTTGTCTGCGTAACTTGTCTAGTGTTTCGTCCTCAGCTTGTAATATTTTAATCTCGCTAACTGTTGCTTTATCTACGGCTGGTGCGGCAGACATCGGTGCAGTTACAGATTTGTCTTTACTACTCGCTGCTCTGGTTACAGCGTTAACCAGTGGTGGTTCGATTGAAGTTTGTTTTTTGCACGGCAAAACATACTTGCAACCAAGGATCACGTCATGCGGTGAGTTTTCCATAACTGCCGCTTTGACTGTTCCTTCTACAAAGTCTGAAACAATCGAGACTTCAGCTACTGGTAAAATGTCTTGTTCGCCGTTTGCAAAGGTGACAGAGATTGTCTCCCCTGTGTAGTCGGTACGGTTAACTAATGATGCATTTACAATAGCGTCTAGCTCACACCCTGTATCAAGCAAAGCGATTGTATCGTGACCGTTTGCCTGTACTGGTGTTCGATTCGACTTTTCTGTTTTAGGTGTATGACTTTCTACTGCGTAAACTTTAGCTGTTTTCTTTTCAGGACATGTTCGTGAAAAATGGCCACTATCACCACAAGTGTAACATGCAAGATTCTTTTTATCTTTCTGTTTGTCGGACTTGTTTTTAGTGTCGGGTTTAGATGTTTTATCATCACGCTCATTAGGTGCCTTCCCGTCATTTTTCTTATCCTTTCGAGTCTGCGGTTCGTTCGGTCGAGACTTGTTGTTCGCGTGTGCGTTCGAGAATTGAGAATGTGCGTCATCAAAGCGATCGGCGGCGTTGCCTATCTCCTCTAGCGTAGATTTTTCCCTTATTGCTAAGTGAATCAGTAGATCTGATTTGTATGACCCGAGAATATGGTCTTTTACCATTTCATCCCTAAGACCTGCGTACGTCTGTGGAGTTTCGGCTAGATCTATCCATCTTTGGAACAAGTCAGCTACGCGTCGTATGTACTGTGCGTGCGTCTCTGAACTGGCTTTAGTGGCCTGTTTAAACTTACGTCGGTATGTATCTGCTGTGAGTTTGTAACGTTTCAATAATGCGGCCTTGACTGTGTCGTAATTATCTGACTCAGAATCGCTAAGCTTATTGAATTCGTTTTTCGCAGTACCCTGCAGTAACCCCGATAAATTTATCGCCCAATGTTCCGCTGGAATGTTTGTTGCTCTGGCTAACTTTTCAAACGTTTTTAAATACGCGTCTATTTGATCTTTGTTCTCATCAAATGGGACCATATTTATCTTTGGAATGATATTTTCAATTCTACTGTGATTATTTCCATCGCTAGAATGCGAATCACCACTGCTTCGGCGGTCACGGTTCGGATTAGTAACTTCTAGTTTCTTTACTTCCCATTCTAACCGTTTTATTTCCGCGTCTGCGGCGATGCGTTTGGCTTCTGTATCCGCTGCGATACGTTTTGTTTCAATGTCGGCTAATCTTTCAGCTTCTAACTTTCTAACTTCAGCTTCTTGCTTTTTAGCTTCTGCGTCAGCTGCGATGCGTTTAGCTTCAGTTTCGGCTAGTTTTTCAGCTTCTAACTTCTTCAGTTCGCGATTAGCAACGCGTTCTTCTCTTTCTATCTCTTGCCTTTCTTTTTCCGCTTTCTCTAGCTCAGTTTTGATGTAGCTAGTCAGTTCGTCACCCTGATATCCTATCATGATACCGGTTTCTTTCAGGTCTTCGATAACCTGTTTGCGATCCATTTTACTGTCTTAGCGCGCTGGCTACAATAACAATGTATCTCGTGAATTGTGTGTTTTAACCGTCGGCGATAACTCCGCTTATCCCGAAAATAACTTTTAGGCTACAACCTTACAAAAATTATTTAATTTACTCAGAACACCTTCCGAAATAAATTACGCGTTAACTCTTTACACGTTTCACCTGCTTGTCACAGTGTCCGCTGTTCCAAGACTTCCGTAATGTCACGGCTCCTACCATACAACATTACACATTATATCTAGCACCCTAAATATAATAGTCCGAAGTCTGTTACTACCGATAACTCTCCTAGCTGGCGGTATAACCTTCGACTCCTCACAATGAAGTACTCAGTAACACAATACTAAATAAATCATTCAATAGCTAACATGACATATTTAACTACGCTTAAATATATCAACATTAACTAACATGCACGCTACTCTGCAAAAGAATACATGCACATGTCACAACAAAAGCAAAGAAAATCAGTGATACAAAAATCAAAAGAACAATTGGCAATTCTGTTCGTTCGTTCGTTTCTAGGTTATGATGCGCCCTATGTATAAAAATGTTACAATTTACAATTTAATACATATCAATCCCGCGACGACCCCCACTTGTTACGTTTCCAGTATTTATTTAAAGACCCTGCTTAGAATAATTAAAAGACTTTAAATATAATTAATTCTTCCTCTCATATTCTACGCAGACTGGTTGCTCAATTTATTATCTGACTAATTAAAAGTGCGTCTTGTAGTTCAGACGACAAATTTACAGACTAATAAACTGCGAACTTTTAGCTAGATTTGAAAACAGTTAAATCCCTCTAAATTAATATGCACTCGTCATCAATCTTTCTGCTCATCCGCCCCCATTCAAATCTAAGAATTAATCTAATTGGTCTATTGTGCATAGAAATCAACTACTAAGAGGTATTAACAAAGAAAATAAGATTTAATAAAGTTTAACAAATTAACAATAAATCGAATGCAACGCGAATAGTCTTCACTCTGTCTTTACGCGCCTATGCCTGATTTTTGTCAATCTAAATTGCCAGAAAAGTGTTCCTTTGAGATCTGTACACTTGATTTTGCACTTAGCTCTATTCTTGTATCCTTGGTCTCAACACTCAGTCATGCTGATTCGTTCCCTCAGTCCCCCTTTAACGACACACGTGGTGCATAAGGAATGATGTCCCTTTGTTAGTGGCTAGGAACTGGAATTTTTGCAGCATGGCCCTCAGAGTGGATTTCGACACGCTTACACCAATAAGCTAATGCAGGTGAGGCATGGTGAAACATGAACCATGAGCCGACCTGTGGATGCAACGTGTTTGGATATAATTCTCAACCTAACAGGTCCTACCTAGGCATGGCTCAATTAAATGCGCTGAACAAAGAGTTTCGACCTCGCGTCGCTTACAATTAAATTTTAGAAAAAATATAATCGTCTCACATGTGTTCCATTTAACAGTCATGACGTATGAAGCAATAAAATAGATACAACGTTAAATTAATGTTCATACAAGAGGTAATTCAAACCGACAGAGCGCTTCACAATTTACAATTTAAATTACACGCAATAATTGAATTACATGAAGAATTCATATCGAGCGCAGCATTCTGGCTCTTAGTGAATTAAAACAATATAAATTAAAGTACAGAAATGGAAAAATGGTTACAATAAATTTATATTCCGTAACATATAGGTTTTCAGCTATTTCTCTGAACCATGCTCAAGTGTATATGGAAATCATATAATACATAGCACAAATACATACTTAAACAATACATAGGCAAATACTATTAAATAAAATGATACCTTTGAGAGAAGTCGAAGGGTACCTTGATTCTCTATGGCGCCGGCTGCCTCTCACGACCCGAGTAAGCTGATGGAATTAGCTAAAATGTGCTCGAAGTGAGGGAGCGGAAGCGTGTGGGTACATATATAGAAAGGTATATTGCGTATCACGTGACTGTTCGCAAAGCATGTGGTTGGTTCGAGAACTGGACAATGGTCCTAAAGTTACATAACATCTTGACCTGTTCTAGAAGCACCTAGAAAAAGGAAGCTTTGAACAAAGGGCCAAGGGTTTCAAATATTCGAATTTGAAGTAAACAAGGCAAGTGGGTCACGAAGTCGGACAATTTTATCAGACTGTGACAGCGTGCATAGATCATATTTTTCATTCCCTACCTGTTGATGGAAAGTCATAGAGGCGTGCATAGATCATATTTTTCATTCCCTACCTGTTGATGGAAAGTCATAGAGGCGTGCATAGATCATATTTTTCATTCCCTACCTGTTGATGGAAAGTCATAGAGGCGTGCATAGATCATATTTTTCATTTTTTACCTGTTGAGGGAAAGTCACGGAGGCGGGCATGGAATTATCGCATGAAGATGATCGATCTAGACGACTGTAGTTGTGTGCTAAATTGGTAAATATGTTTCTGATCAGCCAGTTCCGCGAAATGATAAGTTGAAGTGAATTATTCTGTCAGTCTATGACCTTGAATTTCGTTGTTGTCTCATCTCGTTCTGATGTTGATGTTCCATTGCGCCATCAGCCAATAATCAAAGAAAAGAAAGAATGGATATTCACAATGCAAAATCTATTTTACTTGGCTATATTATAACATCTTTAAAAGTTCGAGTCTCTACTACATTATTTTTAATAATAATAATAATTTATTATTATTTGTTTTTTATAGTGAGCCTTTTCACAGCTTGGCAATTGTAAATCCCTGTGAAATCTCACGGGTGTGATAATGCTATAGTACTTAACCCACCACTCCGACATTCAGTGCTTTGGATGAGTGAGCAACATCTGTAAACATCTTGAACATCGAACTACAAAATACATCACCCATCACTGAACAGCAGTCTATGTGGCTGCCCGAATTACATGCACACAAACTATTTAGGTGCCGTGTGCAGCATGCTTTCTTTCATCTTTCATGTTTTGACGATTACCCCACACACACACACACACACACTTTTATGTAAAAGTTGTCAGTACGTCAACCTCTTCATGCTGCACACGGCACATAAATTTCCGCGTGCCCACGTGTCAAACTACCATCGAAAATCAAAGCCAGCGATCGAAGGGCCGCTACCAGTGTCGGTTAAGCGCGCACATGGTGTTGAAGATCCTTTTGAAAGTGACTGGCAGGAACACTCGTCAGAAATAACTCTTTAATTGTTTCTCCCCTGTCGTTTTGGGTCGCTGCCAGAGTATTGCACTAACCGTCGCCTGCAATGAAAGAATCTGTCTTCATTCACACCCCGAATGAGGCGTTTAAAAAGAGTCGAGAGGTGTGATATATAGTTTAACCGAATCAATCACACTGGGTTGTTTTTTTTTTACTGCCCAACGCGACGTGAGTAAATGATCATACAAATAAGCGAAATTAATTAGTAAGACACACACCAAACACACACACACACACACACACACACACACACACACACACACACACACACACACACACACCACACCACACCACACACAGCATACACATAACACGCACACATTTTTATGAAAATAAAAATGAAAGTCGAGTAATGTTATTTAAATTATCATAGATTCATTGATACATTATCGTTTTTCTTATTGTTCGGTCATCATAGAAAGAAAGAAAGAAAGAAAGAAAGAAAGAAAGAAAGAAAGAAAGAAAGAAAGTTTTCCGTTGACAAGGAACTGGTCGGGTGCCAAATACCTTTTCTAAATTGCTACAGTTACCTGTAGAACTGGTGCGTGTGAACACTCAGTTTCTGAGTCGCGAAATGCCATAGTTACTTTTGTCCCAGTGACGTCAACGTATTACATTCTGGTGTATTAGTTTATTTGTTCAATACTATTGTGTTTATTTATTTCCGAGTGAAGGCGAATAAACTCTATAAATAATTATGTATCGCGTCTTTGTATCCTGGACCACAATGAACATTCTTCCCTAAAAGAGCGTGCTCAATCTTGTAGTGCGTCATTCTCTAGAAAAAAGTGTGAATCTTGAAGTGCGTCATTCTCTAGAAAATACATGCAGTGTGAATCTTGAAGTACGTCATTCCATATGAATTCTGAAAAAGTTCGTATTATGCGTGCACATAATAGGACGGTACAAAATGCGCTAGTCTCTAAAATTGCGCATAATCTTGTAGTGAGATCTCGATCAATTCGTACTAAAAGTGCGCATAATCTTGTAGTGAGATCTCGATCAATTCGTACTAAAAGTGCGCATAATCTTGTAGTGAGATCTCGATCAATTCGTACTAAAAGTGCGCATAATCTTGTAGTGAGATCTCGATCAATTCGTACTAAAAGTACGCATAATCTTGTAGTGAGATCTCAATCAATTCGTACTAAAAGTACGCATAATCATCTAATGTCTCAGTTAAGTATGAACATGTATTAATCGTGTACTTCATCTTTTGTGCATCTGTCTGATTACAGTCTCAACGCCGTTTCGTACATTTTATTAATAATAAACATTAACCTAAATACTTATAAAATTGTTCATTATGCATGTTTTCGTATTATTATCTAGTAATTATCTATAACAATCAAGTTTAGAAATAGGGATAGGTAAATTTACTCTGCCACCTATAAATTCATAATGACGAATTGCGTCAGAATGTATTCATTCGTATTAAATCATAATGACGAATTGTGTCAGTCTGTATTGATTCGTATTAAATCATAATGACGAATTGTGTCAGTCTGTATTCATTCGTATTAAATCATAATGACGAATTGTGTCAGTCTGTATTGATTCGTATTAAATCATAATGACGAATTGTGTCAGTCTGTATTCATTCGTATTAAATCATAATGACGAATTGTGTCAGTCTGTATTGATTCGTATTAACCGCAATAGGTATGTAGTGCGCCAATTCTACACAGTTTTAGTCAAGTACAAAAACTATGTTTTGTTTCATTACCTGTAGGTTCTGGTATTAACTGCACGCTTTAATAAGTACAGCAACGTTTTACATGACTTCATAATGCACTTATAAATATGCAGCTGTCTATTGTAATAGAACTTGTTGTTAATCAATATTATTTATGTAACGAGATAATCTATGCGAATTATTAATTAAATATTTTATAATAGTTCTATAACAAGTTATATGTTGATATTTATGTCACGACTTACTATTGCGAATTATTAGTTAAATGATTTTATGTGACGAGTTATCCTTTAATACTTTTGTGACGAGTTATCCATTAATACTTTTGTGACGAGTTATCCATTAATACTTTTGTGACGAGTTATCCATTAATACTTTTGTGACGAGTTATCCATTAATACTTTTGTGACGAGTTATCCATTAATACTTTTGTGACGAGTTATCCATTAATACTTTTGTGACGAGTTATCCATTAATACTTTTGTGACGAGTTGTCCATTAATACTTTTGTGACGAGTTGTCCATTAATACTTTTGTGACGAGTTATTTTGTAAGAACTTTTTATCCACTAATATCATTATTACGTAGGTAGTGATTTATTCTGTACAAATTACTAATCCATTAATACTTATTTGACCTATATACCATGCTGATCTATATTTGTGCAACTAGTTCAGGTGCACTTGGGCTTAATGCACTAATCCACCACTAGACGCTGATTCGATTCTGGTTATTATTGGGGTGATAGTCTGGTATGTGTTGTGCTATTTTTACACATTGCACGCCACTGAGTAAGTAACGTGACATACATGAACACAACAGACTATTACTTACTTTACAAAGACGAAAATGTTACAGGTGTCACGCTACACTATTATTACAGTTAACAAAGCACTAATATGAAAGAGAGGTTAGACATGAACAAATTTAAATGTGATTTACAAGAACGGTAAAATATGTGTGAAAGACATTTTTGGTCACAATTCCCTATGACGTAATACAGAAATCTGATTACTGTTTTTATTTTTGTACAGTTCACTGTACTTCTGGAAACTCAATCACTCAGTGGGCTGAGGATTTCTGCTTTCACTAAGCAGATGATGATGACCTTCGACACACAGCACATGTAAGCCTTGCTCTGACATGCCACTGGTCCAATATTCTCCACCACCCCAGCAGAAATTTCTTTGCGTAAGTTGGTTTGGGCTGACTACAATGTAGATTGTATAAACACTGATTGTAAACCCCGGTCAAGTCGATTGCTGTGATACAAGTTTATTTGGGATACTTAGACACTATTATACACTGAAAATTCCCGTGTAACGTCCTCCATATATTTCTAACTGATTGCTGTGATACAAGTTTATTTGGGATACTTAGACACTATTATACACTGAAAATTCCCGTGTAACGTCCTCCATATATTTCTAACTGATTGCTGTGATACAAGTTTATTTGGGATACTTAGACACTATTATACACTGAAAATTCCCGTGTAACGTCCTCCATATATTTCTAACTGATTGCTGTGATACAAGTTTATTTGGGATACTTAGACACTATTATACACTGAAAATTCCCGTGTAACGTCCTCCATATATTTCTAACTGATTGCTGTGATACAAGTTTATTTGGGATACTTAGACACTATTATACACTGAAAATTCCCGTGTAACGTCCTCCATATATTTCTAACTGATTGCTGTGATACAAGTTTATTTGGGATACTTAGACACTATTATACACTGAAAATTCCCGTGTAACGTCCTCCATATATTTCTAACTGATTGCTGTGATACAAGTTTATTTGGGATACTTAGACACTATTATACACTGAAAATTCCCGTGTAACGTCCTCCATATATTTCTAACTGATTGCTGTGATACAAGTTTATTTGGGATACTTAGACACTATTATACACTGAAAATTCCCGTGTAACGTCCTCCATATATTTCTAAGTGATCTTAATTTCTTCTTATTGATCTCAGAAACAAAATCCCCATCACAAATACCACTTATATTAACCCGATGTTCATTTTCATTCATACAGTTCAGCAGACCAATAAAACTTAAATTATGAATATCTCGCTCTCGCAGTTATTAAGTTTTAAATTACAAAACGAAACCTTTCTCACTTCGATTTCAGTTCTTCTGAACTTTGTCCTTGACTCTCATGGACCCCCCACCTAAACCACCGCCACCATCCTTTTCTCTTAGTTCAGCTTTTCTCAGAGTAAAGATTTTTGTTTAACTCTGAACAATGTCGGGTTTCTGGCCTGCCTCCCCCACTGGTCAGCCAGTCCATTAACTAATCCGGTAAAACAAACTTCGCCCACGCTTCCTTTGATAGCTGGGCACACACACACACACACCATCTGTCAGGTCTTTTTTACCTTAACTTAGCATTGACTGTTTCCTAGTCACACTTCACTGCTCTTCCTGTTTTACTGCTAAAGTGCTAGCGATGCAGCCGTTAACAAAATTGACTAATACTAATTTCTCTCACACTTAAATCTCACCCACACTTGACACTTGCCCACACTTGACACATGCCCACACTCAAATCTCACCCACACTTGACACTTGCCCACACTTAACACTTGCCCATGCTTGACACTTGACAAGACATATTTTCAACCTTTAACCATTTTCTCATCCAACTTGAAGTATATCATTCTGCTTCTATGCCAATATAATCTAAAGACTAGCAAACAAGTTCCAAATTTATTAAACTCCTATTTATTTCCATCTTTAAACGAATAATTATAATTTATTCATCTTAACAATGATGGCATTATGTAAGGAGCTATTCTAAATTATGAATTATGAATTTATTGATAACATTATTTCTTATGTAACAAGTTAATTCGTATTAACATAGTACATGTTTATAACTATTTGTTTGAATATAAACTAACTGTATACATGCACTAGAGATGCATCATTGTATAAGAGCAAATTTATATTATCATACACTTCCCTCATTTGCGTGACTTTAAGTTTAAGTGTGTGTTTGCGTGTGTGTGTGCATGTTTATGCAAGCTAAACGAGGTTAATGGATAAATAATTCCCCTTATTAATTCCCATAGCCCCACATTTAAAAAAAGACTTTATAACTGCAGCTGAGAAAACTCGGTCAAGCCTCAGTGCCCCATTTTATGAACAGTAGCATGACACACACTGAGCATTACCACAATCAAAATACTAATTACATATCACGCTGTTAATTAAACACTAAATAATCTCATTCAGTCAGTTTGGTACATGCTTGGCACAGAGCTCGTTATAAAAGAAGCAGAAAAAAATGAATTGCTATTAATAGCTCATTGAACTGTTTTCCAGTTCCTAACAGTTTTTATTTATACTTTTAATTTGCAGTTTTTAATACTAATGGAGTAAGAAATAAAAATCACCATAGAGACAAATTTACAAGAGGGTGAATATACTGGAAAGAGTTCACCTATTTTCCTTTTTTATTTTGTGTCTGGTGTGTTTCCTCGAATCCTCTCACTCCACGATAGTTGTGTTTCCTCGAATCCTCTCACTCCACGAAAGGTGTGTTTCCTCGAATCCTCTTACTCCATGACAGGTGTTTCCTCGAATCCTCTCACTCCACGATAGTTGTGTTTCCTCGAATCCTCTCACTGATTATGATGATAATTTTTAAGTGTCAAAGTTGGAAGTAAACAGATCAGGTGGAGGATAGGCTAGAAATTGCTGAATGCAATCCAAACCAGTTCCAACCGGTTGGGGAGATTTTCTGACTAACAATCGCCCACTGTTCATAACAAATTTAACCATTGTGGATGGATTTAAAGTTTCTTTGTTGAACAAGTACTCTAATCTATAACTCGAGTCCAGTGTTTATATATTTGATGACGTCAATTTTATTTTATAACTATCAGTGTTTATGTATTTGATGACGTCAATTTTATTATATTACTAATTTTAGAAATACCTGTCATCAGTTATCGTGCGTACTAATGCATATTGCCGCGCTGCTTACGTAAAGAGTTAAAATGTATTAGTAATATTATATGGTACTCTGTATACACGATGTTTAATTTTATATTGTTACAACATGTCACTTTACATGATAATGCATATATATTAACAAGTCACACTGCCTGATGACAGGTATTTCTAAAATTAGTAATATAATAAAATTGACGTCATCAAATACATAAACACTGATAGTTATAAAATAAAATTGACGTAGTGAAACTATTTTTTTAAAATAATGAAATCGGCGTTGTGATTTAAGCAGCAGCGACATGTTAGCCAAACGCGACACTGAATACGTAACAAAATAAGATCTATATAGACTACATGTTAGCCAAACGCGACACTGAATACGTAACAAAATAAGATCTATATAGACTACATGTTAGCCAAACGCGACACTGAATACGTAACAAAATAAGATCTATATAGACTACATGTCAGCCAAACGCGACACTGAATACGTAACAAAATAAGATCTATATAGACTACATGTCAGCCAAACGCGACACTGAATACGTAACAAAATAAGATCTATATAGACTACATGTCAGCCAAACGCGACACTGAATACGTAACAAAATAAGATCTATATAGACTACATTTTCTTGCATCTGCCTCCCACAGAGCAGTTGGGGCTGTGGACGGGGGATCGGGGGCTTTAAGGGTTTGGGCATTGTACGGGACAGAATACGTGCCTTTTCAAAGTCACTGTGCTGTTATGGAATTGGCATTTGAAGGGCCGGAAGGAGCAGTTTGTCACGTGAATATTGCAGCTAAAAGACCCATAAATGTTGGCCTAGGCGTAAAGTAGTAGTTATGGGGTTGGTGGTTAGGCGGCTCGTAATTTCTCTTTGAGAGACAGAAGACTTCCCTCTTCAACCCCCACCCCACTAGGGCCGTCTTAACAGCATTATAGACCCACGGGCAAAGCAGTTCACTGGGGCCCCTGCCTACACACATCCACTCTCAGGAATAAAACCTAAATAGATTAGCATGGAGCCCATATGCTCGTGAGGCCCCTGGGGAACTGCCCAGCGTGCCCATACGTTAAGACGGCACTGCCCCACACCAGTCCCGGGCGTTTTAAGGGCCAGGTCAGTCGGTCGCAATGATGCAGATTGTTATGTTTTTTTTATGTTTGACTGGTACACTGCTGTAGTTCTTCAGCCTCGTAGACAGACATGAGTAGAGGAGAAATGTCATATCTACTTAAGTACTGTTCACTCTTAAATGGAAATGTCATATCTACTTAAGTACTGTTCACTCTTAAATGGAAATGTCATATCTACTTAAGTACTGTTCACTCTTAAATGGAAATGTCATATCTACTTAAGTACTGTTCACTCTTAAATGGAAATGTCATATCTACTTATCTACTTAAGTACTGTTCACTCTTAAATGGAAATGTCATATCTACTTGAGTACTGTTCACACTTAAATGGAAATGTCATATCTACTTAAACACTGTTCACTCTTAAATGGAAATGTCATATCTACTTAAGTACTGTTCACACTTACACGGAAATATCATATCAAGTATGTTTACACTTAGACTGAAATTATTGTTGACTTATGTATCATTTAAGTCATTTTACATAACCACCATTTTCATGTAATCAGCAGATGCTGGGTGCAAACAATTTTGTGATTTTCTTTATTTGTTTGTTCGCTTTTGCTTTATTTGTTCGTTTCTTGCATATTTGGTCGCTTTTCATTTGTTTGTAGTTTCAATTATTTGTTTACTGATTTATTTGTTCGTGTATTTCTTTATTTGTTTGTTTCTTTATTTGCTTGTTTCCTTTTCGTTTGTTTGTACGTCTGTCTGTTTTGTATTATGCTAGAAGAGGAAAATAAATGTTTACATTTTTGGTTGTCTGAGATGCATACATAAAAGCAGCAAGTCTTCAAGTTATTTAACCCCCCTACTTTCTACCTCTTTAACCCCAATTAGAAGAATATACAAAATATGCCGAGACTATTGAGACATAAACAGTGAACAGGTTAACCAGATCGTGAAAACTAATTTAAAAAAAATAAAAATCATAAATAAACAAATTATTGTTCCCAGTTTTCTGCAGCCACGCGAAATTCTGAGATTCTGATCGTAAGGTGTCATCCATACATGTTCTAAATCACGTCGCGTCACTTGGTCTGATCAAAACCGCTCATCCAGGCCGGACTGCACGTGCAGTCTTGTTTGTTTGCCGCACGTGGCATTTGTTGCATGCGCATCGCCAGCAGGGAAAGATGAAGCATATATTAATGGCTGCCATCTTCTGACATAGAGGAGTTCAGCAGTGACGCAAAGCAATCTCTGTCATCACGGCGTGCATCATCGTCATCGTCGTTGTTGTTGTTGTTGTTTTGTTACTGTTATTATTTTCTTGTTATTGTCAATATGGTTGTTATTATTATCATAATTGCTTGTATATTGTTTTCGATGTTATCTTGTATTATTGTTAATGTGGTTATTATTATTATAATTATTTGTTACTGTGGTTATTATTGAATTGTGGTGGTTATTATAAATGTAGTGGTTTTCATTATTATTTTTAATATTCTTATGGTGGTGGTGGTTTTCGTTGTTGTGCTATTATTGACATTATGGTTGTAATTATGTTTGTCTTTCAAAAATTATTATTGCTAGGGTGAGGTGGGGACTGAGTACCATAGGTCTAGAAACCGGACTCAGTGCAGGAGGCTGCGCCCCATTACCAAGTGACGGAGGGCGGTAATGGGAATCTTCCATTTGAGCCATACTCACACCACCACCCTCACCAGCCTAGCATTCTGACTGCGATCTAACGGTACTGACACGCTTATTAACAGATCTACACTTTTATTACTATTTGTCACTGATTAAGTGCCAGTTTACAAAAATCACTGGAGACTGACTCCCACTGGGAGAGTTATTTTATCATTCGAAGTAAAGGCAAGCGTACACTGGAAGTGGGCAAAAGGGTATATATAGTTTCTCTGTGCCCGTGCATATTAACAATAGTGGTGGCGTGTATGACGTAAATCCATGGGTCTGAGTCTTGGCTGTTCCCACCCGTCCCCTCTCCCCAACCGGGCACTGGGAGTAATTAGCCCTTGGTATATGCACCAAAAGAAGTGTAGTTATAAATGCTCTTAGAGGGAAGTTATTTTTAACCCACGACAGCCATATTGCTGTCCCCTTATTCGCGTCTTTTAGAAAAGTTATCGAATGTGTGTGAGTACATCCACAATTGAACAGTTAGTGACGTGTAACCATAGATACGTAGGACAACAGTTGGATCGTGGAAATAAAATGAAAGAAAGAGAAAAGCGGAACAGAAGTCACGGCCTACTACAGGCTAACGCATGAAAGGTTTGAATAAATAATCATTACAGGTAGCTTGAAAAACAAAAATATTTATCCGATGATAACACGTGAATCGAGTGACTCTCACATGACAAGAGCGAAAGGGTTAAGTACAGTTATCATGCATGAAGGATGACAGAGTGGTAGAGTTATCTCACACAAAGGGTGACAATGTTTTCAACATTTATGTCACAAAAAAAGGTTGCAAAGTTGATAACACGTGAGTGTGGTATTAGGAGCAAGAGATTGCAACTGAGTCCCAAATACTACAAAACTGCATCTCGATTAATTTTTTCCCAGTATTGTTGTTTGACATTGTCTCTGAAATATACAGTGTTTATGTATATGAATGGTGTGTGTATGTGTCTTTGTATGAATTTTGGTGGGTGGAAGGGTGTTGGTGGTATGTGTGTAAGAAAGAGATTTGTGTTAGGGTGTGTGTATATTAATAGGGTATTTATATGTACGTGTGTGATGCACCTAAAACTGTCAAATATTTTTGTCAATAACACCTGCATGCATGTCAGATTATGTCGTTGTGAGTGCTTGACCGCAGTCCTCCCCAGTGTGTCACGTGCAGGCTCAACCTGACCATATCCAGGGACAACCCAGGAGCTAGGAGATCCCACAAAATCAATGGAATAACCCCACTCATTCTGTCACGTGACAAAGGTATGCCGTCTCTTAAAGTCCACTCTGATTAACAGAGACATTCTTCTTTTTAGAGAAACTCTCATCTTCTGGGTTTTTAAATGCAAATAAATCATCCCCTAGGTAATATTGGATTGTGTGTTAATTAAATGGGAGATCAAAGCTGCAATTACGAGGACCTTAAGACTTGATGGAGCAATATCGAACCAGCCCGACGGTCGTTATGCTTCGCTTCAAAATATACATCTGCACAGCAGCTGCTTGCTGTAATTATCTCCCCTACAAGTGGCGCTGCAGCAACTGGAGAAAAGCAATGGGCGCCGATTTACTGACCTGTACGTCTAAATTTATCGGATTGCAAAACATAGACCCTACTATAATAATAACTGTAGCAAAAATTATATCGGAAGTACTAACAGCATGTATAATGTAATAACGGTAGCAGCAGTTATAGCAGAAATAGTAATAACATGTATCATGTAATAACGGTAGCAAAAGGTTGTAGCAGAAATAGTAATAACATCTATAATGTAATAATGGTAGCAACAGTTGTAGCAGAAGTAGTAACATCTGTAATATAATAAGAGTAGCAAAGGTTGTAGCAGCAGTAGTATCAACATCTGTAATAACAGTAGTAACAGTGAAGCAGTGGTAATGAGAGTAATTATATATAAGAATAATAACAATAGTAACAGTTGTAGCAGTAGTAATGAGAGTAATTATATATAAGAATAATAACAAAAGTAACAGTTGTAGCAGTAGTGTCACGAGAAAGGGGCCCGGTGGCAAAATCATTTTTTAAAGTTGTTGTTTATGCTGACCGCCATGGTCTAAGGGAGGTAATAACCCGCCGAATAGCTATATCTTTTTTAAAATCGATATTTGCTTAGAAGGCAATCACTCATACATATTTTTGAAAGTATATAAAAGTTCACCTATGTTTCTCTAGCAAGCGATTAAAGGACCGACAGTATATGCTGACAATAAGTTATAGAGTGTATTTCATAAAGTATATCTGTTATTATTGAAATTTGTGTTTTTCATAAAGTATACGTTATATTTGAAATTTGTGTTTTTCATAAAGTATATCTGTTATATTTGAAATTTGTGTATTTCATAAAGTATATCTTGTTATATTTGAAATTTGTGTATTTCATAAAGTATATCTTGTTATATTTGAAATTTGTGTATTTCATAAAGTATGTTATATTTGAAATTTGTGTATTTCATAAAGTATATCTGTTATATTTGAAATTTGTGTATTTCATAAAGTATATCTTGTTATATTTGAAATTTGTGTATTTCATAAAGTATGTTATATTTGAAATTTGTGTATTTCATAAAGTATATCTGTTATATTTGAAATTTGTGTATTTCATAAAGTATATCTTGTTATATTTGAAATTTGTGTATTTTATGAATGCAGTTGATTATGCATTGTATGAGTGTGATTTATTCGCCGTTGCATGTGTGAAAGATTTACTGAAGATTTGATTGATTAAAGAGTTGTTATATTTACTAAAGATTTGATTGGTTAAAAATAAAGAGTTGTTATATTTTATGATAAATAAATGACACGAGTAACATAGCTAGTATTTTGTGTGCTGTAGCAAAGATTTGATTTGTTAAAAATAAATAGTTGTTATATTTACTAAAGATTTGATTGGTTAAAAATAAAGAGTTGTTATATTTACTAAAGATTTGATTGGTTAAAAATAAAGAGTTGTTATATTTACTAAAGATTTGATTGGTTAAAAATAAAGAGTTGTTATATTTTATGATAAATAAATGACACGAGTAACTCAGCTAGTATTTTGTGTGCTGTAGCAAAAGCCTGAAATCTGGATAGGTAGGAAATCTTGTGCCACAACTGAAAAGCATGCATTAAAGCATACAATGTGTCAGCCTTCAGCAACTCGTGGTTTGAGTGCTGAGAAAAGCACAAGCTCAGCAAATGTTTTCTTAAAACTCTGACAGAGGATAAAATGACAAGAAAATATAATAATTTTGTGAGAGAGCTAAATTCCATACTAGGAGTACAGTATGATTAGGGATGTGGAAATATCCTCCCTTTATCTCTTTCCCACCATGTCATAATGCCAGGGTACTGAAGGCAACGTATTCTGCACGTTTGTTTGACAAAATGAATGTTTGTTTGACAAAATGAAAGTTTGTGTTCTGGATTTATCCCATGTGTTTGGAATGCCATTCACTGTGATAAATAGAGGAGGCAACCCAATCTCATTATATAGGATTATATTTCCAAATTATCCTCTACCATGGGTGAATGGAATATTACTTCTTGACAATTCCGGTGGACGGTAATCATTCATGCTACGAAGACACATTCACTTAAGGTGACGTCATACGCCAACAACAGAAAACTGTTAAGATCCAAGCCTAACACAGGACAGTCCCAGAGAACGATGACGAAAATCGTCAAGCAATAGGAATGCTGCAGAATCATAACACGCACGCACACACACAAACACACGCACACACATATGCACGCACACACACTAACACACGCACGCTCACACACAAACGCACACACACAAACACACGCACGCTCACACACAAACGCACGCGCACACACAAACACACGCATGCACACACGCACACACACACACACGCATGCACACACACAAACACACGCACGCACACACACACAAACACATGCACACACAAACACAAACGCATGCGCACGCACAGACACACGCACGCACACACACAAACACACACAAACACGCGCGCGCACATACAAACACACGCACGCACACACACAAACACACGCATGCACACACACAAACACACGCATGCACACACACAAACACACGCATGCACACACACAAACACACGCATGCACACACACAAACACACGCATGCACACACACAAACACACGCATGCACACACACAAACACACGCATGCACACACACAAACACACGCATGCACACACACAAGCACACGCACGCAGAATTAGACCATAATGCAAAATAATATCTCTGTTAATTCTTAGTTCTGATTAAAGAATTTTTCTCTCATCTGCAGTATCACTTGTAAAACAAAATCATAATCAGAACAGAGATTAAGAGAGATCTTATTTTGCATTAGAGTCTAAGTTTATGCGCGCGCACTTGCGCGCGTGTGTGTGTGTGTGTGTGTGTGTGTGTGTGAGATTTTGTGAATTATTTGTATGCGTGCGCGTGTGTGCGTGTGTGTGCGTGCGTGCGTGCGTGCATTCATGCGCTCGCGCGTGAGCCAATACTTTCTTGACTTAATTTATACCTGACATTTTCCTTAAGTTCATTGGGCGGACGCAGCGTTAGGGAGGCACATTTCCATTTCAAGCACTGAGTATCAGTCGAGAGGGGGAGAGAATTATCTGTTTATTCCGTGACGGTTTCCTATACCATTTGAGCACTTTGTTCTTAAGAAACGGGAATGAATGTATGACGTCAGACATCTCGATAGGCTGCTCTCACGGTATTGGCAACAAATTGTGAAACATGGGGACCAGTTATTATTTCTTCAGTTATGATTACGCAATCTTTTCTTTTGCTTTGTTTGTGATTTCTTTAACTTCACACCTTGCCTGTGATATGTTTAAATTCACATTTTGTGATTTGTTTAACTTCATACTTTGTGATTTCTTTAACTTCATACTTTCTTAAGTCTGAAAATTGAATTTACTTCATTTTCATTAAATTCTTTTAGTGATCTATTCCCACGCATTACAAGAAACCAGGAAAAATATAGATTAAAAGATGGATTTATCCCTTCCTTTAGTAAGAACTTATCCACCTACGGAAATATTGTGTGAAGGTAAATGTTTGTCTTCATTGTTGTGGAAGGAAAAAATATTTACACACCCGCATGTCCGCCAAGTTAGAGAGACGAGTGGTATCTTCTGGAGAATTATTAATTATATAAATTAAGATTCTTATCACTTGTGATTAATTATGGATGATTAATTAAATAATAATAATCATAACCGTTATCTTGATGTCATTGACTCCACATATACATATAGACCTTCATGTGATTTTTTCTGGGTACAGCCTTTAGCAACAGATCCTGCCTACTGTATTGATGTGCTTGGACTATTGATCTTTGTGTGGCTATGTGGCTACAAATGTAGCTCTGCTTCCAGCCAGAGATTAGACATGGTGTCAGCTCAGAAGCATCCATAGATTAAATCCTGATCAATCTACCGCTGTGGAATATTGCCCCACTGCTTCTCTGCCATACCCATCCAGCCAACAGCCCTTTAATACACCCTTCTGGTATTAATACGTGCATGAATGCATAAATTATTTACACATATATGTATGGGTAATAGTTATATTAATTCATATATGCATACATATTTATATGTATTATTGTTGACGGTGTAACTACTCTAATTTTAGTATAAAAAATACTTTAGAAAGAAGAGTATATTTTTTACTATTTTTGTTGTTCAATTGAAAATGAATAAGTCGAGTGAACATTGTTCACTCCAGCTGTTTACCACACAGAGGACAGGTTAAAGGCTAACCGAAACTGTAATTATGTTTCTTTCCTTGTGAGCGTTTGTGTCTCTATCTATCTATCCATCTATCTATCTATCCATCCATCCATCCATCCATCTATCTATCTATCTATCCATCTATTTTTCTTTCTTACTTTCTTTCTAGATCAGTTGACAGATATATTTAATATGTCGTGCTAAATGTACGCGTGTGTTAACGGACGTGTGTGTATGGAAGTCTGTAAATGTATCAGTGAATAAATGTCTCTTGTTGTGTGTAGTTATGTATGGATGGATGTATTATGCGTAGAGATGATAATGATTGGATTTATTATAATGGATGTATTTAGATATGAACTGATGTATGTATAATGTGTGCATATGTGAATCAGTGTTATATGGATGCTTGATGTTTTGATCCAATGAATGATGTGTGTGTGTGTGTGTGTGTGTGTGTGTGTGTGTGTGTGTGTGTGTGTGTGTGTGTGTGTGTGTGTGTGTGTGTGTGTGTGTGCATGAAATTATTCGAAATGCACAGAGCAAAGTGACTAGCAACGACCATTGACTTCAGGAATTCTGGATTTGCTGCCAGAACCTAGCACTGATTCTGAATACAAGCTGAACTTATCGCCAGAGAAAACAGCCATGGCTAATTCTTATCGCAGACGAGCTACAGTCAAGGACAACAGGCAGCAAATTCAAAACGAGGCTAAGCAATTAGGCAAAGACAAAAAAGCACTGCCTAATACCCGACACTCGAAAAATACCACACTCCATCTAACAGGGGGGAATAACTCTTAGTGAAGGCACGCACTTTCAGCCATTAATCTCGACGTACAACGGTTTCTAGGAAAACGAAATGGTCAAGATCAAATGTCCATTTTAAATCTGTTATTTTTATGAAATATATCTCCTCTGCAAAACCTGTACTTTCGTGACACATCTGCACTTTTGTTCGTAGCGTGCGTCAGCAACACGTGATTATTCATTGTATTAGAAAATCCCATGCAAAAGATGCGCATTGATAAGAAACTACATTCGTAGGGGAGTTAACTCTTTATTTCTTCTTTTTTATAGTCGCCCCGCTGATGTTTGGGTTTGTCTACTCCAAATGTTTCTATGCTTCAATATACACTACGGACTACATGTACTTTCCAGACCCTAGTTCAAAAGAGTAACGTGTGCAAATTGTAAATTCAAGAAACAGCTGTAATTGATAATGCCTCATTCTAAACGCAGCAATAAAGATTAAAGCTAATCGAAAGAGGCTACTACATTTCGAAAAATACAGCTATAAAGCTTGCAGACACTGATACATTAGGGGTCTCATCTTATGCGGGTAAAAGTGGGTGAGGGTGTTGCAATAATCGCGAATAGTTAGAATTACCTTTAATCTGTACTTTACAATTTTTTTATTACGAGTTGAAGAGGTTCTTCAGCGTTAAAACAGATTGCTGTTTCTTCGAGTGAACACCAGAAGGAATAGTTTGGTTTGAGGTTGGGGGTAACGTAAAACAAGGAAGATCTGGATTTGAACACACTAGTCTAGAATCACCGCTCAGCGCCGCGAGATTTACGGAATGAGATGCAGGTGGACGCGTTAGTTGAATTCGCGTTAAGTCAAATGCGCGTATGATGCGACTCCATTATAATTATAAACTTGGCGACGCAATTTTGTGGATTGAAAATACAATAATCTATGGTTGTCAATAAATGTTCATGGAGACTGATTTACGACATTGCGTTACTGACAATTATTTTTTTTATAGATGAAATACGATTAGAGAGGGCTATAAATAAATAAAATAAATTAGCAACCCGTGTAAAGACACGTCATTTAGATTAGTTATTTTATAACTATGTCAATAATGTCATTATTCATTGCAAGCATTTTGCAAGACACGTCAATTATTAGTTATTTTATAACTATGTAAATAATGTCATTATTCATTGCAAGCATTTTGGCTATTAGTACTATGTGGTGAAGATCTTACAGACTTACAGACTTACCTTTAGTATGACTGATTTGCGAAATGTTCCATAGAACTAGAATAGAATGACTGGTTTGTGATACATTCTACAGAACTAGATTAGAATGACTGGTTTGCGAAACGTTTTATAGAACAAGATTAGAATGACTGGTTTGCGAAACGTTTTATAGAACAAGATTAGAATGACTGGTTTGCGAAACGTTCTACAGAACTAGATTAGAATGACTGGTTTGCGAAACGTTCTATAGAACAAGATTAGAATGACTGGTTTGCGAAACGTTCTACAGAACTAGATTAGAATGACTGGTTTGCGAAACGTTCTATAGAACAAGATTAGAATGACTGGTTTGCGAAACGTTCTACAGAACTAGATTAGAATGACTGGTTTGCGAAACGTTCTACAGAACTAGATTAGAATGACTGGTTTGCGAAACGTTCTACAGAACTAGATTAGAATGACTGGTTTGCGAAACGTTCTACAGAACTAGATTAGAATGACTGGTTTGCGAAACGTTCTACAGAACTAGATTAGAATGACTGGTTTGCGAAACGTTCTACAGAACTAGATTAGAATGACTGGTTTGCGAAACGTTCTACAGAACTAGATTAGAATGACTGGTTTTCGAATAAAAGGAGCAATTCCGTTATTGTGAATGTGTGATGTATGGCTAGTTTAACGTCGTATATAACTTGGGTAACACAGCTCACTTTGTACTGCAAAACGAATTTGGGAATAAATATTTGATTCTTTTTGCGATAAAAATACACAGTGTAAACAATTTATTTCCATATGATATTTCCTGTATAGCTGTCTAGTTTTAGGACCACTGCAATAATGTCCGTTACTAGCACGAATGTGGCCGTACAAGAAACAGCGCAGTGAACAGCAAAATTCTGCTGCATTCAGAAGTCTAACAGAGTTACCTGTGCATGTAGTTGTTTGAATACATTAAATATCACTTTAGTCTAACAGAGTGACCTGTTCACGTAGTTGTCTGAATGATTTAAATATTGCTTTTGTCTAACAGTTTCAAGAATTTGTGTAGTTGTCTAGAATGCGCGAAAGGGTGAAACGCTGCTAGGGACGGACAGCACCTCGGTAACCAAGGTAACAATGTAGGGGGAGTTATGTTGTCTGAATGCTTGAAAGGGCCGAGTGCTGCTAAGATGCAATGACGTCAGAGAGCAGGTGCCAACAAGGTGTGATGTATGCGTCAGTTAAAATAGCAATAATCCTAGGCTCGTACCGCATTTGTGCAATTCTTGCTAATTGGATTATCAAGAGATTATGGTGGAAATTAAAGCATGGATATAATATGGATCAACTGTCCATTAAGGTTACCACGTTTGGAAGTTTCCAGAAATAAGTATTGGTTGAATACGAAACATACGTGACTTCCATGTTTCAGGTATGCTCCTATTTCTGTAACCAATCACTGGCCCACAGGTATGCTTCTATTTCTGTAACCAATCACGGGCCCACAGGTATGCTCCTATTTCTGTAACCAATCACGGGCCCACAGGTATGCTCCTATTTCTGAACCAATCACTGGCCCACAGGTATGCTCCTATTTCTGTAGCCAATCACTGGCCCTCAGGTATGCTCCTATTTCTGTAGCCAATCACTGGCCCTCAGGTATGCTTAGATTTCTGTAACCAATCACTGGCCCACAGGTATGCTCAGATTTCTGTAACCACAGGTATGCTCAGATTTCTGTAACCAATCACTGGCCCACAGGTATGCTCAGATTTCTGTAACCAATCACTGACTACAAAAGGCTATGATCACCACAATATACGACTTAAACTTAATAAAACTGTTTAATTGTTGAAATGTTCAGGCTGAGAATGACTGCATTAGTGCTTTATAATGAGATCCACATTATGAAATTGTGCTGATATCCACATTATAAAATTTTACATTGAGATCCACATTATAAAATTGTTGTGCTGAGATCCACATTAAGAAATTGTTATATCGAGATCCACATTATAAAATTGTTACATTGAGATCCACATTATGAAATTGTTGTGCTGAGATCCACTTTATAAAATTGTTGTGCTGAGATCCACATTATGAAATTGTTATACTGAGATCCACATTGTGAAATTGTTAGAAGTTGCATTAGTACCACTTTCTATCCAATCTGAGCAATAACAAATATGTAGTTTTTCTTTCTATTGCAAAAATAATTATGACATGCACTATTACTTGTGTGCTAAAGTGATTAATTAAGTGTTAGTCTGAACAAAATAATATTAAAGGTATTGCTAATTTTATCAGTAGGAGTACTGACAATAAGCTCTCTTTTAACAAGAATATTAAACAATTATGATGTCTGAACGGAAACGTGTGAACAAAAGAAATCAGAGCATTTGGGTCTCAAGATGTAAGCAAGTATAAATGGTCTTATCCAGTCACAGAAAATGGCGGTATCTTTGTATTCCTGAGATTGGTTGCAGTCTCTCATGTCATCTTTTGTTTAGGGGGAATTTGTCTTCCTTGGCTGTGGGGAACTGACGGTAGTTTCAGGCTGCAGTCCAAGAGCTAAGGGCATGGTTCCAGCCAGACTAATTGCAGAGAGTAGTTAGTTGATCGTCATAGCAGTGGACACTGGTGCTGAGGGCCAGCAGCTGGTCATTCTGTTTATCTCATTGAATTGTCTTCTCTAGAGAGAGGCAAGACAGACGTCTATGGCTGATGGTCATTCTGTTATTTATTGTCTCACTGAATTGTCTTCCTCTAGGGAAAGACGAGACAGCTGATGAATTAGCAGAAGTATGTGTGTGTGTTTGTGTGCAAGTGGATGTGAGTACGTGTTTATAAATACGTTTGTGTATGCATAAGTGTGTCTGTGTGTGCATGCATATATGTGTGTGCATGTGTGTGTATGTGTGTGTGTGTGTGTGTGTGTGTGTGTGTGTGTGTGTGTGTGTGTGTGTGTAATTGCACGTGTGTATGTGATTTACGTTGTGCAAATGAATGAAGAGAAAGAGACAGCTAATTCATAAAGATAAGGGAGAGAACTGACTTCAAATTGTCACCAGCAACAGCAGCAACAACATGAAAAGACAGATCAAGTGTGGTTGTTTAATTATCACTTCCTAAAATTCTATCCTCAACCGTATCTCTCCCTTTTCACATAAACTTTTATTATATTTTTATTCTCTCAGGATGCCTGAGTAAAATATAGTTTGTGTTAGAATTTAGTTAATTCAAAAGGGAGATAAATGATGCTCGTTTTGAATCTGTAATTATAAGAATACTGTATTTCAGTAAAAGTGGAATGATTAGATTTAAATCATTCTTTGGTCTTCCACCTAGAGTAAGAAAAAAGAAATTATGCCAATGTAGAAATTGTGAATGACGTCATATTTTTATGACATTCAGCTGAAGTTGCTGGAATAGTAATTATGTGTGTATATGTGCATGTAATTATTTGAGTGAGTGGGTGAATGAGGGAGGGAGTGTAAAAATGTGAGACATTCTGTGTTAGTTTTTAGTTAGAGATTTAGTTAAATTGCTACTTATTGAGTGTAAAAATGTGAGACATTCTGTGTTAGTTTTTAGTTAGAGATTTAGTTAAATTGCTACTTATTGAGTGTAAAAATGTGAGACATTCTGTGTTAGTTTTTAGTTAGAGATTTAGTTAAATTGCTACTTATTGAGAATTTCAGTTTCACGTGAAGGTCACTAATCTTGTTTTGAATAAATTGATGGTTTATTATTATGATTCAATCTCTCTTGCTATTATGACAGGGTGGAGTTCCCTTTGTAAGTGGATTTTTTACAATAAATTAATCTAATACAGGGAAATGACATTTTTGTTGAGTCTCTTATGTGATGAACCAAAGTGATTGCAATATTTAACCCTGAGTACATTGTACTAGATGGAGATGAAGGACATATAGAAACCAGTGGTGAATTTCACAAGTCACATTAGAGAATCTTTCAAACAATTAAAGCATGATCAATTAACTCCCCTGCAAAAGATTAAATAATTAATATAGTAAGCGTTCTAATCATTAGGAGTAAACTTTCATTTTTAAAAAAAGGACAAAACTCTAGAAGTTTGTCAAAGTTTGTTCATTTATTTCTTGGTTGGTTGTTTTTCCTTATTTGTTTGCTTACTTTTTGCTTGCTTGCTTTTATATTTATCTGATTGTCTGTTTGTTTGTGTGTTTTAACCATTAAAGAGGAACACATGTTAAAGCCACTTTTGTGTAGGCCGTGATTTACTAGGTTTAATGGCTCTTTAAAAAAAAATTCACATGCAGTCCGAATTTTGAATTCAGAACTCTCTCTCTCTCTCTCACACACTCACACTCACACACACACACACACACACACACACACACACACACACACACACACACATTAGCTCCTAATACTCTACCACACAATTAATTATTCTAGTGTTTGTTGCGAAACAGAAAGTTAGAGTTTTTGTATTTTGTGTGCTTGGTAATTTGCCAGGCAAATCTATTGCCGGATTCTATGACGCAAGTTCTTTCTTAGGAAACACATTCATACACACACAAAAAATATGTGCAACCTTGATTTTCTTTTCTTTTTGGCGGAATCTGACATTAATAATTACATTGTAGAAAGAAAGAAAGAAAGAAAGAAAGAAAGAAAGAAAGAAAGGAAGAAAGAAAGAAAGAAAGAAAGAAAGAAAGAAAGAAAGAAAGAAAGAAAGAAAGAAAGAAAGAACTGTTCATTAATAATCTAATTACTTGAAACCACTTCTATTAACATTTGTAATTGTACTTTTATTGTTTTAGTTTTTGAATTTGCTGGTATGGCTTTGGGTAGCTACTGTTGAAAAGGCAGAGTTATCTGCTTCGCTTACACTCTACGAGTCTACGTGAACTCAATAATGCACGTTTGTGTTATTAATGTAATTAATTCATGACCGGACGTGAACTTCATTACATCTGATTGGTCGGGTAATTATAATCGCATGATTCTCCATTGCGTCTATACGGTGTGCATGAGTTCCTTAAAAAGAAATGACAGGTCGATTTCATACGGTTGTTGTTCCGCTCACACTCACCCCAGAAGCCGCAATAAACCTTTCATCTTCACAATGTTCTCAGTCTTGGGCTGTTTCTGGGGGATCACCACAGCCTCGCGGTGCGTCTGAGGTGGAGGACAGTATTTCATTCGGTGTGTCTGTGTTCCTTAACAAAGAGAGCGACAGGTCGACTTGATATGGTGTTCTGTGAAAAGAGAGCGATAGGTCGACTTGATATGGTGTTCTGTGAAAAGAGAGCGACAGGTCGACTTGATATGGTGTTCTGTGAAAAGAGCGATATGTCGACTTGATATGGTGTTGAGAACGACAGGTCGACTTGATATGGTGTTCTGTGAAAAGAGAGCGACAGGTCGACTTGATATGGTGTTCTGTGAAAAGAGAACGACAGGTCGATGTAAGAACCTTCTTAATTAAACTTTGTTTTCTTGAAGCTCGCTGGTGCAGATATATGTCTAGCCACTTGGAAAACACAGACTGGTCTGGAATTTGGGGGAATAGTTATCTTCTCTTTGATTGGTAGCCAATCTGTTTCGCAGTGTGTTAGTGGTTTTTTTACCCGTAATGTGTATTATTATAAGATCATCGGGTTTCGTTCGGCTAGTGCTGCAAGTTGAAATTTAGATTAATTAAGATTTGGATAATAACTTAACTAATTTCAGTTGACTTTCTCAGCATTTCCTTTTTAGTATCCTGTCAAAATTCATTGTCTTACTGTAATGCCGTTATTCCGTTTTTACTGTAGTGTCATGATTCAGTGTTTTACTGTAATGTCATGATTCAGTGTTTTGCTGTTGTATCGTGATTCAGTGTTTTACTGTTGTATCGTGATTCAGTGTTTTACTGTTGTATCGTGATTCAGTGTTTTACTGTTGTATCGTGATTCAGTGTTTTGCTGTTGTATCGTGATTCAGTGTTTTACTGTTGTGTCGTGATTCAGTGTTTTACTGTTGTATCGTGATTCAGTGTTTTACTGTTGTGTCGTGATTCAGTGTTTTGCTGTTGTATCGTGATTCAGTGTTTTGCTGTTGTATCGTGATTCAGTGTTTTACTGTTGTATCGTGATTCAGTGTTTTGCTGTTGTATCGTGATTCAGTGTTTTGCTGTTGTATCGTGATTCAGTTTTTTACTGTTGTGTCGTGATTCAGTGTTTTACTGTTGTAGTGATTTAGTGTTTACTGTTCTGTCGTGATTGAGTGTTTTACTGTAAATTAATGATTCAGTGTTTTAGTGTAGTGTCGTAATTCAGTCTTTTACTGTTGTGTGATGATGGTGTTTTACTGTTGTGTCCTCGCTCAGTTTTTGTCTATAGCGACACCATTTCATTGTTGGGTCGTTATTCAAGTCTTTATATTTAATGTAGTGTCATCATTCAGTTTGTTTTTAACTGTATTATTCCCTTTTTTTACTATAATGATATTTATTATTTGTAGTTAGTATTTGACTAGTTTAATCGTTGTCTCTCTCTCTTGTCTCTTGCTCTGTTTATCTGTCTGCCTCTCTCTCTCTCTCTCTCTCTCTCTCTCTCTCTCTCTCTCTCTCTCTCTCTCTCTCTCTGTCTCTTATCCACCTTTCTACAAGTTAACAATACTAATATAATTAATATCAGAATAAATGCATTAGACCTATAAATATTCATGAATGTTGCATTAGTCTATCTACATATGATATACAACATGACATACTTGTGTATCAATAAAATATCTGTTAGCAAAACTTATGGAGCTACTTAAGTACTAACTGTATAAATGTCTGTGTATGTAGGATTTTTAGTGTCGTCATACTTGTACATTGAATTAAAAGTATCATCATGAACTTGGTTTTTAAACTGAAATGGATACTCAGTATAATTATATAAAATGGAACAGCACGCGTCAGCACACTGGGCTGTTGCATAATTGAATATGTGAGTATGATTTTGTCTCGTACTACATTGTAAATTATGCATATCTTTCATTTTTACTCACTACATATCATTATTAAAGTCTTCTGGTATAATTATACTAGTGGGCAAAAAAATTGCTAATATCCATTAGCCAGTTGATGTTTGTACGTACTTGTCATTGCTTCTAACTTACCTCCATGCATACATATCAGTGTGATTATAAATATCTTTCAGAATACTTCCTACTTCAGTTACTATTCGTACGTACGACAGATATTTATCTAAGATTGAAATAAATTAATGCCCCTGATTAGGCAGACAGTAAGCAGTTTAATGAACCTTATTGGATAAAAGAACAATGTAATTCGAGCCTGCTTGTGTGCGAGTTAATTATATCCTGATGAGAAAATGTCAGTGTCGTTATGACAGTTATTACAGCACAATGACGTATTGAATAACAGTGACGAAGAAATGGCCTTGACCTCAGATTGGCACAGGGACAGAAAGGTGACACTGTAGGTGTGGTCTACAAACAGACAGGAGTAGTTACGCACTGGGCGTGGTTTCTAGCACATGACTACAAGACAGGTGACGTTGTAGGTGTGGCTTGTAATGTATGACTGATTAGAACAGCAGGCCGAGAAGTCATCTTGAGACTGTAGTTTTAGTGACTTAATAGTTTTAATGCTATATATCTAGTTTCTAAAGTGCGCTTTACATCTGCTTCAGGATTATTGTACGATTAAATTGTGATTTAATAAATTATCATTTAATTTTATAAATGCGATTTTAAAAAAATAAAATCTAATCTGCATGCAATAATTAAAAATAAAATATTAAAAGCGTTTTGCCGAAAATCAAAATCAAACGACATGAGCACACATGTACACCACATGTATACGAAGAAGCAAACATTCTTTAGTGCAAAATTTAGGACATGAACTTCTCGCTAAATTTAGTGGCCTGGGTTCAAATCCAAGTCGTAATAAAAACAACAACTACTTCCTATCCGTCCAAAGTGGTGGACTTAGAGTCTAATCCATTAGATGAGGACGATTAATTGGGACCCCTTTACTATGGATCACGCACTTTCAAGGTCCTGTGGCAGTTAAAAATTGGACAAAGGATTCTATTGGTCTCTACACGGGCAAAAATGCAGCTATTTTTTAAAAAATCCAAATACCTACTTAAATCTTCAGTCTCCCAACCCATGGCATTGCAGCTCTCCCTTCTAGAACACAAATATCTCCCTCAACGACAGCTCTCACTTCTGGAACACAGATATCTCCCTCAACGACAGCTGGAATCGAACGTAAAAGCCAAATGCGAATGTTTCTTTAGAAAAGAAAGATGCAGGTCTTTACCAGTTCCAGTTAAATTTTGCAAAATCTCACTCGCATGTGTATCATATTGCATAAGACACTCCTTGCCTCTGCGTCAATTTGCATAAGTTACTCGCTTATGTGTCAGATTGCATAAGACACTCGCCTGTGTATCAGATTGCGTAAGACACTCCATTGCATAAGACACTCGCCTTGTGTCAGATTGTGTAAGACACTCCATTGCATAAGACACTCGCCTTGTGTCAGATTGCGTAAGACGGTTACCTCTTTCGTATTTATTAACCCCATATCACTTCACTACATATTTTGTGTGCTTTATTTTTTTTCTTTAATCATTTTCTACCACTCCACTGCCATCACCATAAACCCTGCCACGCTCATACACAATCACACACACACACACACACACACACACACACACACACACACACACACACACACAGAGGCAGTTAGCATACTTTAATGGTAGGAGTATTGTTGGGAATGTAGTGTAAAATTAAACAGCATAATTTAATGGTAGGAGTATTGTTGGGAGTGTAAGTATAAAATTAAACAGCATACTTTAATGGTAGGAGTATTGTTGGGAGTGTAGGTATAAAATTAAACAGCATACTACAGCAAGCATTGTTTAATGGTGGGTATATGGATTGTAAAATCAGACAGCAAGCATTGTTTAATGGTGGGTGTATGGATTGTAAAATCAGACAGCAAGCATTGTTTAATGGTGGGTGTATGGATTGTAAAATCAGACAGCAAGCATTGTTTAATGGTGGGTGTATGGATTGTAAAATCAGACAGCAAGCATTGTTTAATGGTGGGTGTATGGATTGTAAAATCAGACAGCAAGTATTGTTTAATGGTGGGTGTATGGATTGTAAAATCAGACAGCAAGCATTGTTTAATGGTGGGTGTATGGATTGTAAAATCAGACAGCAAGCATACTATAAGAGAGCGTCGTGCCCTGCCATGTACAGAGAGATTGACAACTAACCAGTATAAATTGACAAGTGAAAAGTAGAGACTGACGAATGACCAATAGAGAGATACTGTCTGTGTGACTTAGCAGCAAGCATCACATAAACAGTCTTACATGTGTTTGGCTTGAATCCGGTAATTTAGAGAAATGACGTAGTCACTGACGCTGTGTCGATATTTTCGTTCGCAAGTTATACAGACACTCTACGTGTCGAAAGTGTGCATTTTATTAACCAGGTGTGTCACCGATTCTGTGTTGTAGCTGTCTGTTTTGGTTCTATGCTGATTTTTGTTATGGTTCTATGTCGTCATTTATTTATTATGATTCTGTTGTGGTTATTTGTTTATGGTTTGTAGTTTTTTTATTATGTGGTTTTCTCTGTAGACATTTGTTTCTGTCCTATATTGTGGTTGACTGTATAGTTTTCTGTGCAGTTATTTGTTGTAGATTTTTGTTGTTGCTTTCTGGGTTATTTGTTCATATTGTGGTAATTTGTTATGGTGCAATCGTGTTCTATTAATTTAGTACGATTGTTCATTGTTGTAGTTCTATATTATGATTCTCTATTATGGTTCTATGTTATGATCCTGTGTTGTAGTTCTATTTTGATTTAAAGTTACTTTTTTTTTGTTGTGGTTCTATGGTATGACTCTATACTATTGTTCTCTGTTATGGTTTTACGTTGTGGTTCTATGTTGTAGTTCAGTGTTTAAGTTAATATATTGTATGCTTTGATTCCATGTTAAATATTAAAAGCTTTATTCTGTGATGTTGTTGTAGTTCTGTGTTGTGATTCTGTGTTATGTTTCCATTGATAGTTCTGAGTTGTAGTTCTCTGCAATGTTTCCATTTTATAGTTCTGTGTTGTAGTTCTGTGCAATATTTCCATTTTATAGTTCTGTGTTGTAGTTCTGTGCAATATTTCCATTTTATAGTTCTGTGTTGTAGTTCTGTGCAATGTTTTTCCATTTTATAGTTCTGTGTTGTAGTTCTGTGCAATGTTTTTCCATTTTATAGTTCTGAGTTGTAGTTCTGTAAAGTGAGATTTTTGAAGCACTATATTTCATGGTTACAATGTTTAAGTTATGTTTCTAGAATCTAGAGCTTATGTGAAAACAAAAGCGAAAGAGAAAAAACGGTCCCTGAGTAATACACCCCATTCAAGAAAAGCCAGCTCTCTCTAAGCTTTGTTACAGTGTAACAGCACTTCAACAAGCATGCTAACCACTCCATGTCGATATATCTGTTGATTTAATTTGGCTTGTAGTAATAATTTATGCTGGTTGCAGTGTTGTCGTTTCGAAGTGATGAGTCAGTCCGGGTGGAAATAATTCATATTGTTGTGTGTATTTTTGTGTGTTTAAGTAGTTATTGTGTGTGCACACATGTATATATAGTGTGTATATATGTGTATATAATTGTGTGCGTGGTGTGTGTGTGTGTGTGTGTGTGTGTGTGTGTGTGTGTGTGTGTGTGTGTGTGTGTGTGTGTGTGTGTGTGTGTGTGTGTGTGTCCAGCCTCGTATTTTAATATATACTTTTTCATTATTCTAACTTACCCCTGTATATTATAAAAATATATTGAAACTATGTGATCTCAAGATTGTTATATTTTATTGCTGTCATGTAACCTTATCTTCCACATTTCATTTTTATAAAACTCCCATCGATACGTTTTATTAGGTTGTCATAACAAATAATTTTTTGAAAAAGGAATGTTAAAGGCCTCTTGTTTGACACTTACAATTATATTGATTGTTTGCCTTGTATTTTACTTCTTTTGTTGCTGTTTGCTTTTAAGTTTTGAGGACAAGTTAGTGGCATCTTAATCACAGAGCGTTTCAGAACCTCTACTTATATATTTAGATGGCTTCGTGTAAACATGGCCGTGAGATTGTGTGTAAATATGGCCACTATCTTCGTGTGTAAACATGGCCATGAGATTGTGTGTAAATATGGCCACGATCTTCGTGTGTAAATATGGCCACGATCTTCGTGTGTAAACATGGCCACGATCTTCGTGTGTAAACATGGCCATGAGATTGTGTGTAAATATGGCCACGATCTTCGTGTGTAAATATGGCCACGATCTTCGTGTGTAAACATGGCCATGAGATTGTGTGTAAATATGGCCACGATCTTCGTGTGTAAATAAGGCCATGAGATTGTGTGTAAATATGGCCACGATCTTCGTGTGTAAACATGGCCATGAGATTGTGTGTAAATAAGACCACGATCTTCGTGTGTAAACATGGCCATGAGATTGTGTGTAAATAAGGCCATGAGATTGTGTGTAAATAAGGCCACGATCTTCGTGTGTAAACATGGCCATGAGATTGTGTGTAAATAAGGCCACGATCTTCGTGTGTAAACATGGCCATGAGATTGTGTGTAAATAAGGCCACGATCTTCGTGTGTAAATAAGGCCATGAGATTGTGTGTAAATAAGGCCATGAGATTGTGTGTAAATAAGGCCACGATCTTCGTGTGTAAACATGGCCATGAGATTGTGTGTAAATAAGGCCATGAGATTGTGTGTAAATAAGGCCACGATCTTCGTGTGTAAACATGGCCGTGACAATACATTTCAGAATCTCTAGTTCTATGATAAAGCTACAGATGTAAATATTGCCATTACAGTGTATTTAGGAATCTCTAGTTCTATGATAAAGCTACAGATGTAAATATTGCCATTGCAGGTTTTTTCAGAACCACTAGTTCTATGGTAAAGCTACAGATATAAATATTTTCATTATAGAGTATTTGAGAACTACTAGTTCTATGATAAAGCTACACATAATAAATATTGCAATTACCCATAAATTTCTGAATGAGTTTATGTTTGTTTTCTTCGAAAATTGAATATCTGGACCGTACGCTAAAAAATATATATATATGTATATATAAATAAACAATTGTAGGAGTGGGAAGGTTGAACAAAAGGGGTGGAAGGTGGGTGGATAATAGGGCGAGAAGATATACATGGGTATTTTGGACTGGTGTAAGATGTGATTTATGGTGGACTTTAGGCAGCAGTTAGTGTGCATCTAGTGTATTGGTTTGGTGTAGGTTTAATGTAAAATTGGTTTAGGGCTAGTACATGACTGATGTAGGATTCATGCAAGACGTGTTGGAGTGGTGTGGGGTTTGAAACAAGGCCTGATATGTATGACTGATGTAGGATTCATGCAAGACCTGTGTAAGACTGGAGTGGGGTGGGGCTTGGTGCTTGACCTGGTGTAGCATATGACTGATGTAGAAAGTTGTGTTGAACTGTATCTGAAATTTTTACCTGAAGTTTATATGAAGTTTAAATGAAATTTATTTGCTTTTGAGAGAAAAGAAAAGTCCTGTCTGTTGAAGTAAGAACTATTGTTCCGCATTTGGGATGTTCAAATGTAGACGTCATTGAGTGTGTACCTGCTAGTGCGTGTGTGTACGTACATGGTACAAACGTAGACATAGAACTTTTATCAAAGTTTAAACAAGTAGGAAGAGAGTTGAAACAAGTAAGAAGAGGGTTAAACATGAAAGAAGAGAGTTGAAACAAGTAAGAAGAGGGTTAAACATGAAAGAAGAGAGTTGAAACAAGAAAGAAGAGAGTTGAAACAAGAAAGAAGAGAGTTGAAACATGAAAGAAGAGAGTTGAAACAAGAAAGAAGAGAGTTGAAACATGAAAGAAGAGAGTTGAAAAACGGAAAACGAGTCAGTCCTCCCAGTAAATTAATATTCTCAACTACTGAAAACAGCAAACAGTGTCGAGTGTGTAGCAGAATGTTTAACCGAGTGTTTAGCAGAGTGTTTACAGTGTATAACAGTGTTTACCCGAGTGTGTATCAGTGTTTTGCCGAGAGTTTAGCTGAGTGTTTCCTAGAGTGTGTACCCGTGATTTTCAGTGTTTACAGAGCGTTTACTGATTGTTTACCAGTGTTTAATAGAGTGTGAGAGTTCCCGGGCACTGATGGCAGTGAGAGAGAAAAATAAAATATGTAGAAAGGAAAATAAAACATGTAGAGATGAAAATAAAACATGTAGAGAGAAAATTAAACATGTAGAGAGAAAAATAAAACATGTAGAGAGGAAAATAAAACATTTAGAGAGGAAAGAGAGAGCGGAAAACAATTGCATTCACCTTGCCATCTGTACACTTGATCATGAACTAATCAGGCATACAAACATACACACGCACGCATACACTTGCACATACACACACACACACACACACACACACCACTAAACTCATACCTGCAAATGCATAAATACGTGCATACAAACACGTTGGCGCGCACATATGTAAACCACTCACACACCCATTTATCAATATAAACTCACTCTTACACCGCATGCATACTTAAACATCAAAAAACAAAATACTTGTACATGCCTATTCACTACTGCACCGCATGCATACTTAAACATCAAAAAACAAAATACTTGTACACACTAATTCACTACTACACGCATGCATACTTAAACAACAAAAAACAAAATACTTGTACACACCAATTCACTACTGCACGCATGCAAGTGCTGCGGTCACCATAACCCTAAAGGGGAAGCGGGTTTTTTCCCCACCTAGAGCGTAAATTCTGTTCCAATGACAGTTTAATATGATCTGTTATCCCCCTTACCCCCATACACACACACACACACACACACACACACACACACACACACACACACTTATTCAACCTTAAATCTTCGGTCGTCTTCGCGATCTGGCACTGGGCTAATCGACACTATAACAACCTCGATAAAGCTAGACAGTGCGTATATATATATAGAGAGAGAGAGGAGGAATGTAAACAAATTAAAGAAAAAATAGATTACAGGCAGGCAGGGGCAGAATATGCCTATACTGTACATCTGCAGGCGGTAGAACAATGTTATGCATGTATCAAACATTTACAGGAAATGGTACGGGGGTGGGGTGGGGGGTGGAGGTAAGGGACAGAGGGAGATGAGGAGACGGTAGGTAGAAAAAGATTGTTCCCATTATAACACATAAACGAGAGTATGAGACTGAATAACTCTCTGATCTTTGGCTGGAAATCAGTGGGGGGGGGGGAAGCGGGGAATTTCCATTGGACTGTGTGAAATACACTCCTTCGTTACTGGTTATGATGATTATTATTATCAATCATCCATAACTAATTACAAGTGATGGAGAAATCTTAATTTATGTTTTTTAATAATTCTCCCAGGAGACACCACTCGTCTCTCACTTGAGGATCATACGGGTGTAGTAAAAGACTTCTCTCTTCCACAACAATAAGACAGACATTTTACTGTCACACACTATTTTTGCAGGTGGGAACTTCTTATTAAAGGAGTAACAAAAATCCGTCTTTAATTATATTTAATGAGCCCCCAACGACTCAGTGTCCCTCCAACAAATGTTTTATTAATTCATGTAAAATGGTTTAATATATTTTAAAATAAATTTATTATATCAACAATCAAATACACATATATTCAAATACAACGAGAAAGTTACTTGACATCAATATTCCATGAAACAACGTTCATGTAATTCTTCTACTTATTCAGTCTTATATCCTAATACATAATTCAGCAGTTAAATTAATATCAACATAAGTCACAGGGCTCTTTTTATCAAATAAGAAATGGAGTTATAGAGGGATATGATAATAGTTTGTAATAACCTGTTTGATAACATAAGCTGCAACAGTTCTTCACATGCTTTCATAACAATGTCAAAAGTTAATTGTTCACAATAGAATAGTCAATATACTATGTGCTCTGCTAGGCATATTGTAGAATATTCCAACACTGTAGATCCCTAGAGGCTAATCTAGGCATTTTGTTTGCTGTATTAGTTTCTCGAGTAGACGAACACATTAACAAACTTCTAGCAACCCCTTGCTAGAAAGTTCCCACATTGAAGTCAGACACACTTGCTGATGCACACAAATGGGGTGCAGTGAATCATCACAACTGCCACACGCTAGGATAGAAACTTCTCAAATCCATCACAAGTGAACAAAGAAAAAAGGAAAAAGGCTTGTTCCTTTCTTAAACATCATATCAAAGAGCTACGCTATGTTCCAAGTTTAATCATCTCTATTCTCCGTTTTTTCTTACAATAATTCTCAGCTCACAATTCCTGCAACAGTATTTATTAGCCCAATACATATGTGCAACATAATAAATACAGCATTATTAGTTATGAAATTGTTTCTTCTAGCAACAATTGCCATGTGTTTAAAATATTACCATACAAGTATCATAATTCACAACTATAGAAATAGTAGTCTTTTTACATAATACACTTTTACATTAAATTAACAAGTATCATATATCAATAGTAAAGTGCACGAAATATTTATAAGTCCTTCTTTCTCAACCAATCAGTTAACTCACCATAAGCTAATGATTGCCTTTTATGACCAGACATGAGTTACATCAAAATCGAAGTGATTAGAATATAGAACTTTCTTCAACTGGTAAGTTTCAGTCTCTACCCCTTGGCTAGTTTGTTATTTGTAAACCTGAAACTATTGGGTAGCAAAAATGACTCATCCACTCTGGACTGGTTTGGATTACATCAACAAGTTCTAGCATATTCTTTAACTCTGGTACTTACAAAAATATTGTCATGCGCAGTACCCGAAGTTCACGTCACATTGACATTTAACAATATATGTAATAATTAATTTTTAAAATAGGGACAACGAATTTACTCCACGATTGATTGATTGATTGATTGATTGATTGATTGATTGATTGATTCATGAGAATCTTAGAGAATCTGATTATTTCATTGAAAATTAACTATTGCTTTCTTTCACATGAAGTAGGTATGTAACTATTGTTTCTTTCACAGGAAGTAGGTATGTAACTATTGTTTCTTTCACAGGAAGTAGATATAACTATTGCTTTCTTTCACAGGAAGTAGGTATGTAACTATTGTTTCTTTCACAGGAAGGAGATATGTAACTATTGCTTTCCTTAACAGGAAGGAGATATGTAACTATTGCTTTCCTTAACAGGAAGGAGATATGTAACTATTGCTTTCCTTAACAGGAAGGAGATATGCGTGGAAATTGTAAATTAACATGAACACAACTTTGTGCACACTGAAATTCACAGGAATGAAAATTTAGCGCATATTGAAATTTCACTAAAATAAACATTTAGCATACATTGAAATATCCGGGGTTCAAAGTGCACATTGAAATATCGGGGGTTCAGACAAAGTGCTATTGAAATATCGGGGGTTCGGACAAAATACACATTGAAATATCAGGGGTTCAGACAAAGCACTATTGAAATATCGGGAGTTCCGACAAAACACGCACTGAAATTAGTAGTGGCGAAATGAGGGCGCGCGTAGCTATATGTGCATGCACTTTACAATAGACCATGAGTTATGGGCTAATCTATGATAAATACATAGGGCAAAATGTAGAAACTAGGCTCCAAGGTTGGGTAAAACCGGAATGTGAAAATCGTAATTCGTGTATACACAAAGTATACAAAGAATATGACGCGAAAGTTACGGGATAACTAAAAGATGGATGCTATAATAGAATAAAATAATTAATTAAAAAGACGAAGTGGATCGTAACAAAGCCACGCGTGCTGTCAAAAAATATGAACGTCAGTCTTATGGGGTGGAAATATGGAAAGCATTTGCATTTATTTTTTTTAATTGATTAAATCTCTCCGTGGTCATGTCCATGTATAAACGTGCTTTTCTCTCGACAGGATAAAAGGGGGCTGAATAAATTCTGGATTTTTACAAAGAAATGGGTTTTGCTTTCAACCCCCAAGAAAGACTGGTTTCACATGCCCTTTGCACAGAATACGTAAAGCGTTGTTTAATATGAATTGAAATTAAACTGAAGGACGTGTTGGTGGTGGATGTGGGCTAAGATATTTTGTAATTGTTTGACAACAACAAACAGAAAAAAAATTCTACTCTATTATTTTTATTTATATATAATTGTGCTTCTTTTTCTTCAGTACGCAACATTTAGTAAATATTTACAGTATGTTTTATATCTAAGTGAATTAACGAAATCTCGACTATTCTAGAAACTCTTGCTCTCGTTAATCACGCATTCTTGCGAATCTCCTTTTGAAATTAGTGTGTAAGAGAAATTATATGTAATCTAAGTGTCAAAAGTTAGCATTTCAGCAACGCAAGATAGACAGACAACCCGACAAAAGAAAAGATGGAGACTTTCCATCAAAAAAGTTATATTGCACTTAAATTCTTATGGAAGGAGTTCTCTTGCACTAGACTTTTAATCCAAAATTAGTTCTCATGCACTAGACTTTTAATCCAAAATGAGTTCTCTTGCACTAGACTTTTAATCCAAAATGAGTTCTCTTGCACTAGACTTTTTAATTTTCTTATATTCTGACGTATTCTCAAGGAAGATTTCATACATTCTGACTTATCATCTAAGACGTTCTCTTATGTTATGACTTATCATCAAAGAAGTTCTCTTACATTCTGACTTATCATCAAAGAAGTTCTCTTATGTTATGACTTATCATCAAAGAAGTTCTCTTACATTCTGACTTATCATCAAAGAAGTTCTCTTATGTTATGACTTATCATCAAAGAAGTTCTCTTACATTCTGACTTATCATCAAAGAAGTTCTCTTATGTTATGACTTATCATCAAAGAAGTTCTCTTACATTCTGACTTATCATCAAAGAAGTTCTCTTATGTTATGACTTATCATCAAAGAAGTTCTCTTACATTCTGACTTATCATCAAAGAAGTTCTCTTATGTTATGACTTATCATCAAAGAAGTTCTCTTACATTCTGACTTATCATCAAAGAAGTTCTCTTATGTTATGACTTATCATCAAAGAAGTTCTCTTATGTTATGACTTATCATCAAAGAAGTTCTCTTATGTTATGACTTATCATCAAAGAAGTTCTCCTGCACTTTGCCTTTCCAAAAGAACTATTACACTTGACGCTTCTCACACTCAGCTTGTGTGGTGAAAGACAAGTGTAATACGGTTGAATGAAGACTGATTCGAACCCCACGTGGCGTGGTTTGCTGTAGAGCAGACACTAACTATGTAACCCCTTCGTTACGTCGCTAAGAAGCCAGAGAGCTGTGTTTGTTTGCATTCGGGCTGCAAAGCATATTTTGAGCATATCCCGCAAGGCATAACTCGTGCCTGCGATTAAGATTGTTTATTTAGTCGATCGAGAGAAGTCTGTCTTATTCCACCTCCACAGTGACAGAAGAATCAGAAGACAGGTTTCCCGATCCAACTGGCGCGATCTTAGACAGACACGTTGTCTAGACGAATGTTACTGATTTCCGCGAGTTTGCCAGTCAATAGAGTAGTTCTATTGACTAGGTCCATTTGGGGTCTGTGGTTGGTTAATTTCAGGAGCCATCTTTTGAGACTGCTCTCTGTCTGCCTGTCTGTGCATGCAAGTGTGCATTATCATGGAAAGAGTTAGTGTACGACAAAGATTGGCTTGTGCCATATTTTTATTTTGTTGTTTTGTTTTTTTGAGGCATGCTGGCCCAGACACACCTGTTGACTGAGGTTGCTTAAGAATTTGGTAAAGCTATCTAGTTAGATCAGTGGGTCAATGAAATTAAGAACATTAAGACATAGATAGATGGATAGATAGATAGACAGACAGACAGACAGACAGATAGATAGATAGATAGATAGATAGATAGATAGATAGATAGATAGATAGATAGATAGATAGATAGATAGATAGATAGATAGATAGATAGATAGATAGATAGATAGATAGATAGATAGATAGATAGATAGATAGATAGATAGATAGATAGATAGATAGATAGATAGATAGATATGGGTCAACAAACAGTACTTTGATTTATTAATATTTTTTACTCTATTGTACTGAAATCGTTTTTCAAAAAAATTGTTTGACTTAACTGACAGATCATTAAAACTGACATATCATTATTTGGAGCTATTCTAACAAATATTTTAATTTTAATGATTTAACTATTATGCTGACAAAACACTTTGAGACGTTTGTACTGTTTACACTCATTGATATCAGAGAATTTATTTTTCCATTTATAATGTTTGGCATAAATTAAAAAAAATATCATTTACACTGTACGGCATAAATTTAAAAAAAATATCATTTACACTGTTTGGCATAGTTAGACATGCTTGAGTGCTGCGTGTCAAATCGCTTGTGAACATTCTTTTATAAACTTTGTTTGAAGTGATCTTGCATTACAGACAGATGGTCTTCAGCACCGTTTTGCTTCATTGCTTCACGCACACGCACACACACACATACACACACACACACACACACACACACACACACACACACACACACACACACACACACACCAAACCACATCCTACATGCACACGCACATATAAGGCTGGTGCCAATAGCCCTAGGTATTTACCAACACAGAGAACTGTTAACGAACATGGGTGGTAGCAGTCTTGTTAAAATTTTCTTCTCAAACCATTTTCTCTTGAAAAATGTAAAACTGGGTCCGTGGTAGCTCAGAGATAAGACCTTAGAATTTGCTTCAGACGGCCCGTAGTTAAAGGTACGTGGAATATTAACAGGCAAATACGAAACTAAGCGAAACTAGCTGTTGCGACACTTCAATGGAAAGCCAAGGATGTATACGTCATTGGTAGACTAAAACGGTAAACACTATGGTGAATGTGATACAGATTTTTTCACTTTGTGAAAGGTATTTGTATTAAGACATTACATAATGTGATAAGTATGGTTACTAGATTAAGAATTAACTCATTAATCCCCAAATCCAACTCGTAAACGACTTTATAAATTGCAGGTGAGAAATTTCAAAGTCAAGCCTCAGTGCCTCATTAATGAACAATTTAATTACCCGTACTGAATTTTAATCGATTCAAACCACCAGCCAATTTATGCACTATTAGCTACAATATAGACCACTGGTTTGGCCTTCACACACCTCTCTCTGTTGAGTCACTTACGAAATTTATGCACTATTATCTACATAGACCACTGGTTTGGCCTTCACACACCTCTCTCTGTTGAGTCACTTACGAAAGGTTTGCTGGCTGTCTAACTTTACGAATAATGACTGGTCCCTTCCCGCCTACCAACATTCCAATGTTCTTTATAAATTTCAAAGTGTAAGTGATAACAAAAACAAAAGATTTCAAGGTGTAAATGATTTTCACAAAACATATTTCAGCAAACTAAAACAAACAAATATGCAATTGAAGAAATAAAAATTAATTTTTAGTTAACAAGTAGATGCAAATGCAATTCGTATACATAGAACTATATAATACAAACTAATGAAAATCGATCAATCAAATCTATCATTAAATAATGAACAGTCTTGACTAATTCCAACGTTGTAGTACGCATTCGGCACAAAAAGTTTATTGTATATTTCAGCTCCTAACGTTTCAATGTCTTCTCTCTGAAAATATAAAACAAAGAAATTAATACTATGGAATAGGAAAATAAATCATCATACAGATTGTTTATGACAGGGTGAATATATTGGGGAAAAAGTCACCTGGTTTCTCTTTGCGTCTGGTAAATTCCATTTATCTTCTTTCGCTTCTTGATAGACACTCGGCTCTACTCGAGATCCATTCAGTTCACAGATTAAATTCCCTTTATCTTCTCTCGCTTCTTGACAGACATTCGGCTCTACTCGAGATCCATTCAATTCACATGCTGGTTGACGTCATGCACATCATGCGCAGAACATATTTGTTGCCCGTGCGTGTGAATTCACACGTCACATTCACTGATGGATACCACTATTTCTTACTATCATCACTAGAGCAGGGGTTCTTAACCTGGGTTCCACGGAACCCCAAAGGATCCTTGGATGGGCTTCAGGGGAGTCCGTGAAAGTCAAAAAAGAATTTAACATTTATATTAACTATAGTGCATTTTTCTAGGGAGGAGGTCCATAGTTTTCACCAGATTTTCAAAGGGGTCCGTGACTAAAAAAAAAAAAAGTTAAGAAAAATAATAATAGCTTAACAGTTTACACTTGCAAATTAAACGATTCACACACGGCACTGATCCTAATTATATTGTCCAATATTTTTATTTCGTTCCCCCCCCCCCCCCAATAAAAAAAATATATAATTTACGACTTCGGCACGTATCTCGTAAACACAAAATGGCGCGTTTCATTTAGACTTTAGAGTATCATATCATCATGTCACGTGATTAATTTATGTAAATATGCATGCACTCTAGATGCTTCCTCACTTAATCTTTTTTCATGAATGAAGAACACACAAAATCCTCATTTTCCTTATCTACTATTGATCTATCTATCTATTATCTGTCTATTATCTATCTATCTATGTATCTATCAATTTATCTATCTATCCATTTATCCATCCATCCATCTATTATCGTTTTATCTGAATATCTAATCTAAACATTTGTGTACATATGCGTGTGTGTGCGTGTGTGTGTGTATGTGTCCACTATGGGTGAGGGTAACAATAAAGCGCGCGCACACACTCATTTGATTTTGGTAATACTGCAGTCTAATATCACTGGGTCTCGAGGTATTTACTCAGAATTCTTCAGTCAGGAGCTATAATTCCTTACGGCAAATCTCAGACGCGCCCTGCCTTTCATGCTTTCCCTAAGGCTTGTGGAGAGTGGCTTCATCCGACGCCAGGAGCAGCAGGTCGATTGCGTTGCATCAGCAAGAACTTCCGGCATCTGGCTTAGTATGAATTCTTTGTGACCTTTCAATTGTCTCCTTTTGAGAGGCAAGAGGCTTAGGAGAATTTCAATGTGTGTGATTGTGAGATAGATAGATAGATAGATACATAGATAGATAGATAGATAGATACATAGATAGATAGATAGATAGATAGATAGATAGATAGATAGATAGATAGATAGATAGATAGATAGATAGATAGATAGATAGATAGATAAATAGATTGATTGATAGATAATGGTGAGTAAGAGTCTGTGTGTGTGTGTGTGTGTGTGTGTGTGTGTGAGTGTGTGTGTGTGTGTGTGTGTGTGTGTGTGTGTGTGTGTGTGTGTGTGTGTGTTGTCCAATGAGTGTATGCGTATGGGTTATAACTACTATTTCCATGCAAACATACTAACAACCTCCAAGCTTACCATTAATATATCATATTATAAAGACGTATGGGTTATAACTACTATTTGCATGCAAACATACTAACAACCTCCAAGCTTACCATTAATATATCATATTATAAAGACGTATGTAGCTTTCTGTCGTCAGAGACAACGTCACACTTTACGTGCGAAAAGCACAAACCTAACTAGGGTCATTGGAAGGGTCACTTTGTTGCCTAAGCCTGGATAAACAAAGTTTTACAAAACACACACACACACACACACACACACACACACACAAAGCTATAGCCCTCACCTTAAAAGTCCATGAAATTCAAACAATCGAAGAAAGAAAAATGTTAAGAGACAGGCAACGGAGAGAGAGAGAGAAAATAAATGAACAAATTAAAAGTTTATTTTCCAATTGTGAAAAGACTACAAAGTCTATTGACAAAGCGACAAAGACAGAGACAGACAACCAGAGAAAGAAAAGAGTTTGAGAAAGACAGAGACAGACAACCAGAGAAAGAAAAGAGTTTGACAAAGACAGACAGACAACCGCAGAAAGAAAAGAGTTTGACAAAGACAGAGAGAGACAAACAGAGAGACAGACAAGCAGACACAAGGTTCGACAAAGAGAGAGAGGGAGAAAAAGAGAGAGAAAAATAGTTTTCAATTAGTCTAATATTCTCTTTACGTTCCTTTTAAAGAAAAAACATGTATTTTCAAAATCAGTAACCATATTTTATGTTACTAAGAGACCAAACATTGCACTAGGTCAAGTCTCCTCAAGTTACCTAATAATATCTATTATAACAGAAATTGTGCACATGCTTTTGAAGAATGAGCAAGATGTCTGCCAAGAGAGTGTAAAATAAATCATATTATGTCGTAAACAAAGTAATGAGGTCAACAATTTAAGTGGGTGCAAAAATGTCATATTACGTCGTAATAAAATGAAGAAGTCATCACTTTAAGAAGGTTAAAAATATGTCTTGTTATGTCCTAATGAAAACAACGATGTTCATAATTCAAGAGGGTAAAAATGTCGTATTTTATTGTAATCCAAGAATTATATCAGCAGTTTAAAGGGATTGAAAATATATAATATTTTACTAAAACAACTATGCTAGCAATTTAAGGTGAAAACATCAAATACCGTAGCAATACAACGATGTTAACAACGTAAGAACGTAAAAACGTATTTTATCGTAATACAACGATTGTTAACAACGTAAGAACGTATTTTGTCGTAATACAACGATGTTAACAACGTAAGAACGTAAAAACGTATTTTGTTGTAATATAACGATATTAACAATTTAAGAGAATAAAAACGTCGAATTTTGTCGCAATCTAAACAACGATGGCTTGTCGCCCCTTAGGGAAATAAACACAAAAGTACCAAAGCACCGCGTGTACTGATGAAAGGTGACGTGGCCACAAACTAAAGGCTTGCAATTGTTTGAGGAGCAGTTGTAAATAAAAAAGAAAAACTAGTTTTCTAACCAGAAAAGTGAAAGAAAGAGAGACTGATGGACCGGAGGAGAATTGAGTAGACGATTTCCCAGAGAATTAGTAAGTAAAGATGTCGAGATCGTCGGAGCGTACTGCAAGGGGAAATACTTTATCTTTCTTTTTCTAAATTTTTCTTTTTAGTCTTTTATCAAAATCCTTTTACCAGCTATCTGCTTATGTCTCTTTCTCACTCACTCACTCACTCACTCACTGACACACACACACACACACACACACACACACACACACACAAGCGCACACATTCATTCTTATTCTTCTAATTCTCACTTAAATCTCGTCTATTTATTCTTTCTTTTTCTTTCTTTTGTGTATATTTGTTCCATCATTTCTTTTTATTTTCTTTTATTCTTCTTTTTTGTCTTACATTCTTTATTCCCACTTGTTTTTATCTGTCATCCTATAACCTTTTTTCATACATTCTTTCTTCTTACATTCTTTTACTCTTCGTTATTTCCTTTAAGTTCTTTCCTTCCTTTTCATACCTATTCTTTTATCTTCCACTCCCACCCCCACCCAAAAACTCTTACTTTTTTGTTGTTCATCCTTTACACATTCTCTTCTTTTCTTTTTGCTAGGTTTCGTGTGTGTGTGTGTGTGTGTGTGTGTGTGTGTGTGTGTGTGTGTGTGTGTGTGTGTGTGTGTGTGTGTTTGGTCATTTCTCTCTCTCTTCTCTTTCTTCTCTTCTCTATTTCTCTTCTCTCTTTATCTCTCTTTTCATTCATCTGATCTTTCTTTTTCCTTAACTTTTCATCTTTCCTTCTATGTTTCTTTCGTTTCAATTAATTAACGTACTGATTTATCTTAGTTTCGTCACGTCCTCTCAAGAAACGAACGCGTTAATCAAACAGTCTGAGTGCTCCATTATTAATCGATGTGATGTTCGAAGAACAGCTCACACACACGCTCACACACACACACACACACACACACACACACACACACACAGACACACACACAGACACCTTCCACCCACCCCCTCCAACCCCTCGTCTCCAGACGTCCAAGTAAAAGTACCAAACGATTGATGCGTGTGTCGTCATTGACCTTCGTGGCGGTCTGCAATTCTATCTTAGAAAATGACAACAAGAACTGAGACGGGAAGAAACCTGGCTTGATAAAAATTGTATCTTAGACAATGACAACAAGAACTGAGACGGGAAGAAACCTGGCTTGATAAAAATTGTATCTTAGACAATGACAACAAGAACTGAGACTGGAAGAAACATGGCTTGATAAAAATTCACACTTTGAAGTGTGCACACGTGCACATTGCAGGGATGCAGCATCCGGCGTGCTGCTAGTCTCGTGAAGTCTCCTTATCGTCTGCTGAGAGTCGCAAATATTCACTAGACAAATGTTAACATGTATGGTAGCCGGATTCTGACACAGAAGATATCCATTGTAGAGCTAATAAAGATTAGGAGGAATGAGAGAGAGAGAGAAAATAATGAATTATGTAATACATTTGTATATTTGTTTCTTTTCTTCTTTAGTAGTGGGGCCGGTGTGGGGCCGGAGTGGGGCCGGTGTGAGCTAAGCGGAGTAGTGATGTATAGGAAGACGGGATGGTGGTGATGAAGGATGGGGTGAGATGAAATGGGGAAGAGCTAATTCGCAATCACCTGCATGCACACACAACACACCGTTCTCTGTGTTTACAATAAGAGCTCACTGTAAACACTTTTTGGCAGATCTATAATAATAATGATCAAATTATAATGGATTTTCCCCACTAAAGTTATCAGCAGAGAGTAAAGACTTCAGTTTTTGTCCTCGTACTGACTTGACTAATAAGGTTATCTATTCAAGAAAATTTGTCATATATTTATGTTAAGAATAGTGTTCAAAGTAACGTTATATATACAAACCTGCAAAGTTTATTTACCATAATATTGATTTATTTTGTAACTACTTTTAATATAATAATTTCCTTGGAATAAAATATAGAAATAAATAGTTTACAAAATTATTTGTGCATAAATTTGTTTGTAAATTCTGGGCCCAATATTAATGCATATAGATATGTTGTCCCTACAATACTTGTATTAGCAGTTATACTATTGCTTGAGATAAACAACACAAATAACACCCAATAACTAAATATTTTTGTTCAAGAAATAAGTTTAATATTTTTAAGAAGATTATTTAGTTATTATTATTGGCATTGCTAAACTGTCCCGAAAAGACTGTCTGCTTTGCATTTCATAGTTTTCTTCTTGGAAGTGCTCCCTATACACTACCATCTATGCTGTCGGAGATGAAAGGTTGTTTTTTTTTTCACTTTTGTAATCCACTTTAGTCGTGATTTGTGATCTTTGGGAAATGTAAAAAAAAAAAAAAAAAGAATATATTTAGTTTGTCCGCTGTTTGTGCATCCTTATGCGCTGCAATATTTAACCATGTTTTTCAAACCACGCGTTTAACGCATGACAATATGTCAGACAGCGCATACAGATTATAGTTCCACGTCGTGACGTCACATGTTACGTTGCTATGGTGAGAAGTCAGTCTCGCAAATAAACGAGAGCTCTGATTGACTTTCAATACCGAAATAAATGCATTTATACAAATTTCTGAAAGTTTAAATTTTGCACTCTTGGTTCCAAGAATGTGAATTACTCATTTCATACGGATTTATTCTTCTCTGTGACTGACCTAGATTTCATTTCACTTGGTCTTTAAACACAATGCTATTCATTGCAAGTAGCAGTGATTTGGTGCCTGGTTCATTTCAGACTGCCGTTAATTTATTGCCTGTTAAGATGGCGTCACTCGGCAGTCCTGTTGGAAATGAGAGGTGTCTAATGGCTTGTGCTTTTTCAGAAAACACCATTAATTGAAAAGAGAGGTATACTGCCATGACGCAAAATAATTATGTAAATGAATATCTCTTCCGAGACAGGGGGCATTCGAGAATAGCGAGCGAGAGATTAAACTTCATACCACAAGGATGCTGGATTAGTTTGAAGGTGATTGCTACAAACAAGATTGTGTTTTCGGTATACATCAAACTGCACGCTGATGACACTTAATACTGCTATTGCGTGTTACATTGCCACGGTTTCACTGCTACGGTGTGTTACACTAATACAGTATGTTAGAGTAGTATGGTGCTACGGAGTGTTACATTGGTATGGTGTGTTATAGTTTTAATGTGTGGTACAGTATTATGGTGTGTTACATTGGTATGGTGTGTTGCATTGTAGCGGTGTGTTGCAGTGTTGTGGTGTGTTACATTGGTAAGGTGTGTTACAGTATTATGGTGTGTTACATTGGTATGGTGTGTTGCATTGTAGCTGTGTGTTGCAGTGTTGTGGTGTGTTACATTGGTAAGGTGTGTTATAGTTTTAATGTGTGTTACAGTATTATGGTGTGTTACATGGTAACGCTATATTACCTTGGTACGGGGTGTTACATTGCTCCGGTGTGTTGCATTGTAACAGTGTTATATTGTTGTTGTGTTTTACATCGCTACGGTATGTTGTACTGTGTTGCGTTGCAACGGTGGCAACGGTGTGTTACATTCGTGCTGTGTGTTATAGTGTTACATTGGTACGTGTGTTTCACTGGAACGAGGTGCTACAGTGTAGGTTATTGGTTCGGTGTTACATCGGTGAGTTACACTATCGTTCTCTTTTCTCTCTTCCAAATGTTATTGAGATTCTCTGAATGCATGCAGGCACACCCGGCCATGCAGTATGTGTGAAAAACCCACAGGAGTAGATACTTAAATCATACAGTATAGCGATTTGAAGAAAGGATACAGGAGTAGACACTTCAATCATATAGTATAGCGATTTGAAGAAAGGATACAGGAGTAGACACTTAAATCATATAGTATAGCGATCTGAAGAAAGGATACAGGAGTAGACACTTAAATCATATAGTATAGCGATCTGAAGAAAGGACACAGGAGTAGACACTTAAATCATATAGACATATAGTATAGCGATTTGAAGAAAGAATATAGGAAGCGAATTCACTCAAGAGAATTCGCCGGTCCTTGTATGTGAAGAGTTAGAAATATGGTCATAGATGTAAAAGTTCATTGAAAGGTTAACTGCGAATGAAAACATATTCAATGTCACACTTGCTTTTAATTCTGTACAATGATTCGCTTAGAGTGCAAACATTTACGGCATAAGAAATACAATGGAATAAACTTCAAATAAATATATGTCACATACTATATTAGTGTAAACTTGACGCATCTCAGGCCGATATATATGTCAAGACTCTACGTCTGTATGTTTGCACTAAACTCCAAAGTTTATGTCAGTTGACCGCGAAAATCCGGTCAGAATTTTAAAGTCAGAAGACAGTTGCTTTGAGGTTCTGCTTACGGGGCTGTGGTGGGTGGAGGTGGAAATGAGTAGGGGTTAAATTTATAACGAATTGAAGCAGTGCATGAGGGGTAGTCGTACGTGATCATGGTTCGGGTCACGTGATTACTTGTGAAAATATTTTCCATAAACTGCTTGAATTTAATCATATGTCGCATTGTTTGTAATAAGAGTTCGTGTGGGTGGGTGAGAAGGGGGTTTTGCAGAAGTAAAATAAGAGCAATGACAGTCATGACCTCTAGGCTGGGTTGTCTCTTTTCTAAATAGAGTCATCGCCCTCTAAACCGAACTGCGCTGAAAATGGGTCCAGTACGATGGTTTTTGTCAGCCTCATATAAAATTATTTTCGTTTTCTTGTTGTTGTTTTCTTTGTTTTTGCTGTTACAGCTGTTTTGCTAGAAGTGAAATAAATGTACTTGTCTTCAAGTCATACGTACAAATACATACGCCTATAATATAATTGCTACATACAGTCACACCCTTGTACACAATCACGTGTCAAAACATACGTTTTCAAAATCAGCATAAACATTTCAACACCTATTTATTCTAAATTCCTTTTCATGCTAATATTGACAAAGAAGATCGCTGAGGTTTTACTCTCTTCTTTTGGGTGTTGGTTTTTAAAATGATTTATTTTGTTTTTGACATTGACTTCAGTCAAAGGTATAAGGCTTGTTCTTATAAAGGCCTTTCGATCAATAGTTAAGTCTGTTACTTTATTGTTTTAATATAATTTCCATACAGCGAAAGTTTCTAAGTGATTAAAAAAATTTTCTTGTCTCCATTTTCAAACATCGCTCAAGAACAGCTTCACACATTTTCCTCAACGCAAGTCACGTGACACACAATTTTCTAAACCCAAGACACACAATAATCGACATGACATATACTTTCCTATACCCAAATCACACAATTAATCGATATGACACACAGCTCCCTAAACCCAGTTCACACAACCAGTCGATATGACTCACAACATCCTAAGCCAAAACAAGCAATTGTCATGACACAACTTCCAGAACCCATGCCAAACAAACAGTAGACACGACACACAAGATTTTTAATCCAAGCCATACAAACAATTGTCATGACACAACTTCCAGAACTCATGCCAAACAAACCGTAGACACGACACACAAGATTTTTAATCCAAGCCATACAAACAATTGTCATGACACAACTTCCAGAACCCATGCCAAACAAACAGTAGACACGACACACAAGATTTTTAATCCAAGCCATACAAACAATTGTCATGACACAACTTCCAGAACTCATGCCAAACAAACCGTAGACACGACACACAAGATTTTTAATCCAAGCCATACAAACAATTGTCATGACACAACTTCCAGAACTCATGCCAAACAAACCGTAGACACGACACACAAGATTTTTAATCCAAGCCATACAAACAATTGTCATGACACAACTTCCAGAACTCATGCCAAACAAACAGTAGACACGACACACAAGATTTTTAATCCAAGCCATACAAACAATTGTCATGACACAACTTCCAGAACTCATGCCAAACAAACAGTAGACACGACACACAAGATGTTTAATACAAGCCATACAAACAATTGTCATGACACAACTTCCATTACCGGTTTGAATTCAACAAACGCTTCACAAATAAAAAAAAAAATAAAACCACAACTGCCTCACTGTTGGAACATGTGTATTATACTGGCCTTGTTCTGATTTTGTAAACAGCACTAACATATCTTCTATGTAGTGTCCTTCTGACGTCACATCTACCATTCAAGTGAGCTGGTTGCAGATCTTACTTGAGGCCAGGTAAGGATTTCTCGAAACCCTCTCCAATTTATTGATTGATTGGTTGATTGATTGATTGGTTGGTTGGTTGGTTGGTTGGTTGGTTGGTTGGTTGGTTGGTTGGTTGGTTGGTTGGTTGGTTGGTTGGTTGGTTGGTTGGTTGGATGGTTAGTTGGTTGGTTGTCATTCATTCATTCATTCGTTTAAAAAGATAGGCAGACAGATTTTATTGTCACATCGAGTCTTCATTCACAGATATGAACTTTACATTTAAAATTAAAAGTTATGACAAGTATGTTTTACTAGTTTATAATATGCTTCGGTTTTCGTAAATATACCAAAAGCCCAAAGGTGCTGAGGAGGGAGGGAAGGAGAGAGAGAGAAAGAAAGACGACAACACATATATCAATGTATGGCTAAAATCAGGTCAGACATTATATGTACTGATGCGGTCTAGTTACGGGATAACAAGTCATAATTTCAAATCACGGCCGACATGGAGAGGAAGATTTACAGTGATGACGCTCAAATCCACTGGAGATTTTTTAAAAAAAGAAAAGAAAAATAACCGCTATTACAAAGAGTTGTAAATGTAAGTATCAAAATCAAATTAAAACAAGTTACTGGAAAATAAAAGCGTCTAGGGACATCTTTCATGTATGTGAGTAAATAACCAATAACCATTTACGGAGGTCGAGAAATAACCAATAACCGTAAAATGCAGCTGTTGACTGACGCTCAATATTGATATAAACTGGCAGTCGGTAGTAAACTAAAGTGAAATTTTATACAAAACAAACAAGTACAGTGGTAAAACCTTAGGTGAGGAGGGTCTCTGTTAATTTATAGCCAACACCTATTACAGTCGGCGTATCTGAAATTGAAAATCCCATCATATGTGCTTGGCAGTACACTAAGCGCTTAAAAGCACATCATCTTGTATAACAAAATGGTCCGAACAATAAAAAACGCTGGGATGACAGAACACTGCCCACAATACGGCCAACATCGACGGAGTGCGCCCTTTTTTCGATCCACAGCAAAATGCTTTACACCAACCGAATCGAATTACAAATCAACAACATCCAATCTATTACGGCTCACTACCACATGGCCGGTATCAAAAACACATCATTTAGAGCCACAGCCACATGGCCGGTATGAAAATACCAAAACTATTACAGCCACAGCCACATGGCCAATATAAAAGTACCAAAACTATTACAGCCACAGCCACATGGCTAATAGCCACAGCCACATGGCCCGGTATAAAAATACCAAAACTATTACAGCCACAGCCACATGGCCAATATAAAAGTACCAAAACTATTACAGCCACAGCCATATGGCCAATATAAAAGTACCAAAACTATTACAGCCACAGCCACATGGCTAATATAAAAGTACCAAAACTATTACAGCCACAGCCACGTAAAAGTAAGCTTGTTTATCTGCCAATCACAATACCATCAATCGTTAAAAGGAATTCCAGATCACTGTAGTCCTCAATAGTAAGACAAATTATACTGAATGTTCACATGATTGCGGCCAACATACTTTGACACAAGTTGACAACAGCAGCAACAATTGACACATATAGCCTATAGCACTGATACAAATTGACAGGCTTCAATATATTATGATAAAAAATGACATGCTTCAATCAGTATGGCCTATATACTATGATAAAAATAAACATGCTTCAATCAGTATGGCCCATATACTATGATAAAAATTGACAACAGGTTTAATCAGTATGGCCTAAAATATAATATGGCTTGTCAATTGTTATTATAGTATATAGGCTCTATATACTATGATAAAAATTGACAGGCTTCAATCAGTCTGATCCACAACACTGACAAAAATGTGACAATAGGTTTAAACTCAATGCGCTCCACAATTATATATATATACACACACACACAAACATATAAAACATACATGCACAAATATACATGCACAAATACGCACACATATATAAACACACAAATGCATACAACGAAATACATTACACATACACACACATACACACACTTAAACAGACAAATACATAAAGTACGCATGCAAAGAGCTACATTATACACACATACACACACTTAAACAGACAAATACATAAAGTACGCATGCAAAGAGCTACATTATACACACATACACACACTTAAACAGACAAATACATAAAGTACGCATGCAAAGAGCTACATTATACACACATACACACACTTAAACAGACAAATATATAAACTACGCATGCAAAGAGCTACATTATACACACATACACGTAGTTTCAAAAAGCTTTGAGTGTCTCTGAAATGACATCCTAATATGACGTCATTCTACAACTTGTAAATTACCCACACCTGCTTTTACCCACACCTGCTTTTCTTCACTGCAAGAAAAATATTTTTAACCTTAATTCTTGTTCAAGTGCCTAAAATAAAGAGCTTACCAAATCTACCAAAAGTCCACGTAACAAATTAAGAATCTGTATATAAATTAATATATACAGTAACATTATTTTGAACAATATAATAAATTACATATAACTATTTGAGTTTTGATCAAAGTTTTCTTTGCAAGACCTGCCAATAAAGAACTGTTTGTTCTAAATAATTTATAAACACCTGTTTGTAATCATTTGTTTTTTGTTGCTGAGTTGATTATTTTTGGTGGGTTTGGGTGCTGTTTTTTTGTTGGGTTTTTTGTTTTGTTTTGTTTTGATAGGAGTGTTTTTGTTGTTGGATTACTTCATTCTTTTTCATCTTTGTCTCTTTTTTTCTTTGTTATTGTTTTAGGGTTGATTTGTTTACTGTACTTTTTCTTTTGATTCCCTCAGTCTGGTCTAATTATAGCGGAGTATGTCCCAGTATTTAATCATACCTGACAAGTTCTTTTGCTGGTTCGTTTTTATTAATTTGTTTTCTGCATAGGTGGCAAAATTACTGTGTACTACGCTAAAAACGTACGTCAGGAAGTGAAGTCTGTTGCAGATGATTATTTGGCGTTTATGCTACTAGTTGTTGTCTGGCAATTTGTTTTGGTTGTTGAGGATTATTCTAGATTGTGGTTTGGTTGTTGTTGTTTTTACCTAAATTCGTTTTGGTGGATGGGGATGGTTAGTGACCTGTTTTTCACTTGAGAGGGGCATCGGGGTTTTGTTTTGTTTTGTTTGTGTGTGCATCTGCTGGTTTCTTGGATGCCTGTTAATTTACGTTGGCCTTGGTATCGTTTGCTTACTAACTGGGTGTTGCACTGTTAAACGATGCTTTCGTTTTGCTAATTATCTCTAATTTTATTTGCTGATTGTCTCCTTCATTTTATCATTTTAGTTATCTCCCATTTTATTTGATGGCTGCCTCCTACTTTCGTGCAGGTTATCTCCCAATTTTATTTGCAGATTATCTCCTACTTTCTTACTGGGTTATCTCCCATTTTAGTTGCAGGTTGTCTCCTACATTCTTGGCTGATTATCTCCCATAGTTACTGGCTGACTCATTTTGTTTGGTTAGTTGATTACTTTAGCTGGGTGTCAGTTTCGTTTGCCAGTTGTCTATTCTTGTTGGGTGTCTGCCTCCTTTGCTAACTGTCTTACTAGTTTAGTTTGTGCATCTTTCGTTAGCTAACAGCTTACTAGTTTGGTGTGCAGATTGTTTACTAGTTTGGTGTGCAGATTGTTTACTAGTTTGGTGTGCAGATTGTTTACTATTTTGGTGTGCAGATTGTTTACTGGTTTGGTGTGCAGATTGTTTACTGGTTTGGTGTGCAGATTGTTTACTAGTTTGGTGTGCAGATTGTTTACTGGTTTGGTGTGCAGATTGTTTACTAGTTTGTATGGTATAGTTAGGTGGTCACTTGTTTATCTAGTTTGTATGGTATAGTTAGGTGGTCACTTGTTTGTCTAGTTTGTATGGTATAGTTAGGTGGTCACTTGTTTATCTAGTTTGTATGGTTTAGTTAGGTGGTCACTTGTTTATCTATTTTGTATGGTATAGTTAGGTGGTCACTTGTTTATCTATTTTGTATGGTATAGTTAGGTGGTCACTTGTTTGTCTATTTTGTATAGGCGACTGATACTTAGACATTTATTTCCGTTAAATTGACCTTTTGATTAGCTAAGTGACTGATTGATGACTAAATAATAATGATTACTCTTTGTTGTTGTTTAATTTGCATGCCATACATCGGCAGTGCCTTTGCTTATCTTGCAAATTCAATTCTAATTGAAAAAGCAGCATTAAGGCAAGAAGAATATTCTTATGACATCAGAGATTTACTCCTTCTGGCATCTCGAAAAAGAAAGAAAGAAAGAAAGAAAGAAAGAAAGAAAGAAAGAAAGAAAGAAAGAAAGAAAGAAAGAAAGAAAGAAAGAAAGAAAGAAAGAAAGAAAGAAAGAAAGAAAGAAAGAAAGAAAGAAAGAAAGAAAGAAAGAAAGAAAGAAAGAAAGAAAGAAAGAAAGAAAGTGATTCTTTTTAAAAGCAGCTTGGACTTCTGGAGAGAATTTAACCAGTAGGCAGCACAGTGTTGATAAAACAACGATATCAAAAAACCATTAATTTAATTTCGACTGCTAATATCACAGATGCACTTCACTTGAATTGCCATTATTTTCCTGAAGCAGTACGTCATCAAACGGTGAAGGGGTGGGAACTAGTGGAGTAGTGCTCCAAGTCAAGACTTGTCGAACAAATGACGCTAGAGAAGGAAAACCTTGAAAGAAATGACTTGTCATAAGTTTTATAAGGGACTTATTATGTTTACGAGACGCGTGACATTTGATTCACTATAAGCAATAATGTAGTCGTCCAAGATCTGGGACAATATTCCTTTGTGTTACGAAGAATTGGTGACAGTGCCTTGATCCCTGACAACACCATTGTACGGAGACTTATTGGAAGACTAAAAGAAAAATATTAACCTTGCAGCGAAATAATTAATTATTGCGTTATCCCCAAACAACTCACCTCTAATTTCAATTTGCTTGCTCCTACCGTGGCACTACAATTCAATTGGCAGGTTCACGTCATAAGGTGGGGAGGGTGGGTGGGTGGGAAGAGTAGGTGGGAAGGAGGAACTTTAGTAGTTAGTTGCTGAATATACCCGTTACAGAACAGCACAAGATGAGTGTTGTTGCTGTTGGAATGACAAATGACAGTGAGAGTCTCGTGTCTGAGATAAGTGTTGTTTTTGTAGTTTAGCAATAGTAGTGAAGTTGTAATATCGTAATTCATTATTATTATTATTATTATTATTATTATTATTATTATTATTTTGTTATCGATGTTACTCCTTTTATTATTCTTGTTGTTGAATTTTTAAAATTATTGTTCTTATTATCATGGACTGTTCTTTCTGCTGTTATCTGTAGGTTAGTTGGTTGTCGATCTTGATCTTGGATCTTCTCAGTGATCCAGAGAGGAAGATGTGGTCACCTCTGAGGAATACCGCTTTGAGCTGTAGGACAGCAGGTAGTTTGTGGTTTCCTCTGAGGAATACCGCTTTGAGCTGTAGGACAGCAGGTTGTTTGTGGTTTCCTCGCAGTGTATGCAGAGAAGGTCATGTTCTCCGGTGCTCTGTTAAGGGCTGTTGATCTGGCCCGAAACGTTTCATAGGTACACGAGCTAGATAGCTACCTTCTGCATACAATCAAGAGAGTTCTCTCCACTTTTGAGAAGTTTTCATGGCTAGTTAGCCGATACACATGCGCACTAGAGATAATGGTGATAGTGGTGCAAAATGTCTTAAACAAAACTAAACAGCCTTATCTTTGGCAGTGTTTCAAAGCAAAAATTACACCATTCACAGCACGTGACGTAAAACCGCCTTCCCTTGTCGCTGTGACGTGCTCGTCATGCACATTTCATGCTGCTGAGTTATCTCCCACACATTCCTGGCTTTTTTTTTTTTTTAAATAAAAGCTGCAGAAGAACATGATAGTGTGCACCCTGCAATAAAATACATTTGACATTTATTCAACATTTATACTGCATTAAATTCATCAGGTTGTGTGCAGTGTCTACCATCGAGCAATTGAGCATACACTTTCAATGCCAAACTTTAGTAAACTCGATCGCTTTGATGAGAAATTTTTTTAATTTTATTGTTCCCATACACCCCCCCCCCCCCCCAACACACATACACACACACACACCACCCCGGAACTTTGTTTCGTGCTCTCGATGATTGTTTTTTTGTTAAGTGTGAAGAAATTGTGTACATACTTTGTTTACGTCACCATCCAGAGTCAGCGTGCATTCTATCTAGCCGGAAGTTTCAACGTGAAGAGCAATTACAGCTAAATGTGATCTTTCTTTTCGCGAAAGAGTAGCAGGCACGGTAACTCTGGGAGAAAATATCACGACCTTGGAAGATATTCCAGTTGGATTCACTACTAATGTGGTGATCAAGGAGATCGAGTTGCTTATTTTCTTTTTTTTTGTTGTTGTTTTGTGTGTGTGTGTGTGTGTGTGTGTGTGTGTGTGTGTGTGTGTGTGTGTGTGTGTGTGTGTGAGTGAGTGTGTGTAAGTGTTGGGAAAGTTTTGCTTTCTTTTCGGTTGATATTTCTTTCCTTTTGGTTTCTTTATTAAATACATTACTCCTTTACATATTTATTTATTTATTTTGTTAGGGGTGGGTGGAGATTTGATTGCTTTATTTTATTTGGGTTTCTTTAGTTTCTTTATTTTATTTGGGTTTCTTTAGTTTCTTTATTTTATTTGGGTTTCTTTAGTTTCTTTATTTTATTTGGGTTTCTTTAGTTTCTTTATTTTATTTGGGTTTCTTTAGTTTCTTTATTTTATTTGGGCTTCTTTAGTTTCTTTATTTTATTTTACTAGACTATTGTTTATGATTTTATTTATTTTACTTTTTAAATTTTGATTGGTATTGAAGATTTCTTTCAATTTTGGTGTGGAGGGGTTTGTTTTATCTTGATGTTATTATTCGTTTAGTAGCTTTTGAGTTTTCCTTTTTTTTCTTTTACTGTTTATTTTTCGATATTACTTGCTTTTCCTCTCTATACTTTCGCTATTGGATTATCTTAATACCACAAGATTTGCGATTGTCCCTTGAAATATTTACTGTTGGATTATCTTAATACCACAAGATTTGCGATTGTCCCTTGAAATATTTACTGTTGGATTATCTTAATACCACAAGATTTGCGATTGTCCCTTGAAATATTTACTGTTGGATTGTCTTAATACCACAAGATTTGCGATTGTCCCTTGAAATATTTACTGTTGGATTGTCTTAATACCATAAGATGTGCGATTGTCCCTTGAAATATTTGCTGTTGGATTGTCTTAATACCACAAGATTTGCGATTGTCCCTTGAAATATTTGCTGTTGGATTGTCTTAATACCACAAGATTTGCGATTGTCCCTTGAAATATTTGCTGTTGGATTGTCTTAATACCACAAGATTTGCGACTGTCTTGAAATATTCGCTGTTGTGTTAACTTATTACCACGAGGTCTGCTGTTTTTCTCTCTATAGTTCTTGTTCTTTGTGTATTTAGTATTTTTCTCTCTATAGTTCTTGTTCTTTGTGTATTTAGTGTTTTTCTCTCTATAGTTCTTGTTCTTTGTGTATTTAGTGTTTTTCACTCTATAGTTCTTGTTCTTTGTGTATTTAGTGTTTTTCTCTCTATAGTTCTTGTTCTTTGTGTATTTAGTGTTTTTCTCTCTATAGTTCTTGTTCTTTGTGTATTTAGTGTTTTTCTCTCTATAGTTCTTGTTCTTTGTGTATTTAGTGTTTTTCACTCCGTAGTTCTCGTTCTTGGTGCGCTTAGGTTTTTTAATAATTGCCATTTCTTGGACTTTCCTAGTCTCTGTGAGCATTATCAGAAGGGTTCTTTTTCCTTTTTACAGTTTGTTTGACTCACATTCTTGTATTTATATTTAATTTTATGTATTTAATTCAGCTCTGAAAGATCGTTGTTGTTTCGTCACAATAGTCAGCTGTCAAGTCATCTCAAGAAATTTAGATTTTGAAGCACTTGGAACTAATTTTTTTTTTTTAAAGAGTTGTTAAGTTTTCATCTTTCGCCGCTATTTTTATTTTCCTTTCGACCGCGTAATTCAAATGAGTCAAGTACTCTTTATCTTGATGACATTTTCCACTAGATTTATTTACCTTCTTATCAGGGTGACCGTATTGTAATCAATGGTTACCATGGCGACTCGTATTGGGTATGATCGGAGCATAAGGACAGCCACATCTATCACCTTACCTGGCCCGTGTCGATTTATCGTCCTTCGGTGTAGGAGGCTGGACTGTGAGCTAGCTATTTCTTTGTAAACTTTACTTTTTAACGATTGAACATTTTTTGAAGGGTTGTGGTGATGCAAGTGAATGTCCGGGAAGGGAGAGGATTTTTGAACGGGGAGGGAAAATAATGTTGTATCTTTATTTTATATCGCCTCGCTTTCTGAGAGCGTCGTCACACCTAAGGTCGACTTTGTGGTTTGTGTCTCGGCACATTTACAACTTTCCTTCACTATTAACTGCAGATGGGTGAAGCATACATTTTACAGCAGACGCTGTTAAATAAAATAAGTAATTAAGAGATTAATCATTATGTGCACAATATGTAAAATATTTAAGGAAGTAATCGTTATATACAGTGTATCTAATAAAATTAAGAGAGTAATCATTATGCACTGTCTTAAAATAATTAAGGGAGAAATCATTATATACAAAGCGTCTTAAAATAATTAAGGAAATAATCATTATGCATAGTGTGTCTAAAGAGAAAGTACTGAAAAATAAAGAGATCGATATATACAAATAAGATGTACTTTTGGATGTCCTTCTTTGAAGAGAGCACATTTTGTTAAAACATGTCTTTTAAAAAAAAAAGAAAACATACTGTAAAACAGGAAACCTCATAGAAAGAGGAGACATCCTTAAGATAAAAACTATTCTGTTGGAGAGAAAACTGACTGTTGGAGAGAAAACTGACTGTTGGAGAGAAAACTGACTGTTGGAGAGAAAACTGACTGTTGGAGAGAAAACTGACTGTATTCAACATTCAACAACGAGAGACATCATTTCGCTTCTTTCAGTAAAGACAAGGAACTTGTTTTTAAAAAAAGAAAAATCTGGTAACAAACACCTTGTAGAATAAAAAGTCTCTTGTTAGGAAAGGGGGGGGGGTGTAAAGAGAGGTCAACATAAAAGCCAAGAAGACTTCGTATAAAGAGAAGCTGTCTTGTCAAATGAAAGCTTCCAGAGAAGACAGGTTATCATGCAACAGAGGACATTTCGTCAAGAGAAAATATTCTGTGAAGAAAAGTTATCCTGTAACAGAGGACAATTCATCAAGAGAAAACATTCTCTGAAGAAAAGTTATCCTGTAAACCAGAACACTTCGTGAAGACAGGACAGCCTGCAATGACAGGTTACCCTGTAAGAAAGGCCATTGTGTAAAAGGAGAAAGCATCCAAGATAGTACCAGCCTGCAATGACAGGTTACCCTGTAAGAAAGGCCATTGTGTATAAGGAGAAAGCATGCAAGATAGTACCAGCTTGCAATGACAGTTTACCCTGTAAGAAAGGCCATTGTGTAAAAGGAGAAAGCATGCAAGATAGTACCAGCCTGCAATGACAGGTTACCCTGTAAGAAAGGCCATTGTGTATAAGGAGAAAGCATCCAAGATAGTACCAGCGAATAGAGGACAGTCAGGCTTTGTGTACGCTCACTTCTCGAACATCAATTGCCTGCTCAAGATAGAGTATGTCTTGCGATTCCCATCCAACTCATGTCTTGCAATTCACAACAATTTCCAAGAACTGAGCAAAGATGAACAGTGGAACACGTGGAATCGCGGATGGAGGACTGGAGCACAGATAAATATAAAAATACAATGTACATTTGGAGGATAGATGGCAGGCTGGACGGTTGGACGGCTGGTTGGTTGGTTGGCTGGCTGGCTGGCGGATGGATGGATGGATGGATTTATATGTTCACATAACGAACAGATGTTTGGCGGTAAAGTATAAACAAAGGGTAATTAACTCTCACGATCTCTGTCTTGCTTGGAAATAGAAACACGCCTCTCACCGTAACGCGCACAATTACTTCAGCATCTCCATGGCGCCGCATTTGTTTACAATCGCAGAGAAAAGAAATAGTTTGATTTTTTTTTTTTATTTTGGGGGGGTTGGTGGTTTTGGTTGGTTGGTTTGTTGATTGGCTGAGTTTTTTTTAATTGCTCTTGGGCTTTTTTGCAAGGGATAACGGCCTTTTACTTTTCTGTTTATGTGTTTACAGTGTACGCATGACAGTGTAGAAGAAAACAATTTTAAACAAAGACGGAGATTTTTTTCCCACATTTAATATCGTATTATTTTATTTGATATTGATTTATTTAACTTTATTTTAGTGTATTTGCTTACACCTTGCAAACCTATTTAATTGAAATTACTGCAAACTTGTTTGCTTTTAAATTGAGAGAGAAAAGATCATATTAGTAAATAAAATATTGACACTTTTACCAAATATGTGTATTTGAGAAAGAAAAAAGGCAACTTTGATGTTAAAATAAGATTTTTTATAATGATAAATGAATATAAATAATCTTTCAAGATATCAGTTTGATGATGAAGTATGCCCTCACTATTACACACGATTCTGACACACTCGAGAGCCCTCGAGGTCAGCCGTGCTATTGAAAGCCCTAATGCACAAAAATAAGAAATTTAGATTTCAGTAAGTCGTTATTCGTTTAAATGATAACCCAAAAAACCAAACGAAAATTTATCATCCACATTACTGTCACCTTTAAAAAATCACAATAGACTACCAAGGTTGGTTTTGTACTTTTAAGTGTGTGCTAAGATTTCGTAATTACAGTTAGATTTATACTTTTAAGTGGGTGTTTAAGATCTCATAATTACAGTTAGACCGGAGGAGGGGGGGGGGAGAAGAAACGTAGACTATTCTGAATGTCATAGAATATGTTTTCTAAACGCCTTGATAATACGAGCAGGCTCACTCTCTAGCGCATTCTCTCTCTTCTCATTGTCTCTGTTTTCCTTCTCTCTAATCTCCCTCTTTTCGCTCTTTCTTTCCCTCTCTCTCTCTCTCTGAGTCCTCTCCTCTCCCACACTCCTTCTCTTTCTCTCTCTGCATTTCTCTTTCTTACTTTCTCTCTCGTTCTCTCTTTCCTTCTCTCTCTATTTGTTCATCTGTCTCATTTCTTCCCCCCCCTCTCTCTCTCTCTGCCTCCTCTCTTCCCCTTCTCTCTTATACACACACTCGTACACTCACTCTCTCCTCTCCTACACACACGCATTCTCTCACACACACTCACACACACTATACACAGAAATACACTCATCCTAGACCTTTAACGCACAGACATTTACAGCATTAACCCAGCAAAAAACTAAACAAATGTCATTTTAAAATTGGCAATCCATTTAAACTTTCAAGTAAATCAATGCAGTTGCTTTATCTGCCGAAATTGTTCACATTTAAGGAACCTTTCTTCTCATTACGGATTGAAAACCTCCCAAGTGATAATGCCAGAGCATCATCTACAATCACATTTAGGACATGCTGATTGCCAGATCGTCAGAGAGCAGGGGAAACAACTCTGATCAACAAAAGAAGATCGCCCAGCAGAGAAGGCAAATCTTTTCAGCTGAAATTTCATGGCTACAGATAAAGCATAGCACTCTCTGTGCGCCTGTTAGAAGTCGCACGCCATCTGCCTGTAAATAATGGAAATAAAAATAACAAACGCAAATATGTTGACATCAACATCCATTTTTAATTGCAGTTAACTACCTTTTATTAGACTGGATCTTGAATCGCAAAACGTGTCTTTGTTTGGAACGTAATTTAGATGCCACGAGCTGTAGGGAGATAAGATTGATGCCCAGGTATAAAACATAGAGATTGTCACTCTGCATTATTGTTTTTAATGGTCCATGTGGGTAGATAGATAGATAGATAGATAGATAGATAGATAGATAGATAGATAGATAGATAGATAGATAGATAGATAGATAGATAGATAGATAGATAGATAGATAGATAGATAGATAGATAGATAGATAGATAGATAGATAGATAGATAGATAGATAGATAGATAGATAGATAATTTTTAAAGTAATTAACTTTGTTTAGATTCGTTTCGAAATACCAAACTCCTATTAAAGCAAAGCTGCGCGAATTAATGTAAAATACAGTCCACGTCGTAAATTGTGTTGGTAGCGTAAGTATTATATTTGTTGAAACACAACGCGGGTTTATCGGTCACGTTTCCAATATGTTAGCTTGTGCTTCTGAAGGATACTTTGACTTTCACCCTCCTCTAGCAATTAAACTCCTTCGCTTTGTTTTCGGACTTTCTTCTTTCCCCCCACCATTCTCTTCTTCACTACGTCTTCTCTGCTTACATGCATTGGTCGTAATTATTTTTGCGTGTGTGAAATAAAAACATATAACTTTGTCGTACCAGTATATGACAAGGAACAAATTAATATTATAACCAAAATGAAGAATCAAACAAAAAGTATACTTGTATGTAAATGAACACCATCATCAAAGATAAGAAATCGAGAAAAGAAACAAAAGAGAAACAAGTAAATACAAAGAAACAAGCAAGTGCTATGTGGCAAAGTCTTAAGGGGGACAAAGAAACAAACAAGTGCTATGTGGCAAAGTCTTAAGGGGACAAAGAAACAAACAAGTGCTATGTGGCAAAGTCTTAAGGGGACAAAGAAAGCAATACACGGAGAAAGTTGAAAGACAAAGGCAGAGAAACAGAGAGCGAAAGAGACAGACAGACGAATAGAAAGAAGAGCAGGTCGGTCGTGCGAATTTTAACGAAAAAGGCGTACAGCATTGTTTTGAAACTAGGGCCCGGAAATTCATCTGATAAAACTTACCAAATGGAGTGGAGGAGTGGAATTCCGTGTAGGATACTGTTATGTAACTATATCTATTGTGTCTGTCGTGTAACTGTATCGTGTAATGTCTATATTATCTGTTGTGTAACTGTGTCTATCGTGTCTGCGTGTAATATAATCGTATAACTGTATCTATTGTGTATATCGTGTAACTGTGTCTATCGTGTAACTATATCATGTAACTGTGTCTATCGTGAAATTGTATATCATACAGCTTGTGTCTATCGTATAAATGTGTCTGCCGTGTAACTGACTGAGGTCTCAGACCCGACCGTCCCATTAATTTACTCAGGCCTCTGATCATACCATCCGATTAATTGACTGAGGTCTCTAACCATACCGTCCCATAAATTGACTGAGGTCTCAGACCAGATCATCCCATTATTTGACTGAGGTCTCAGACCATAGCGTCCCATTAATTGAGGCCTCTGTCGAACTACAAATAATTAAAGCTGACATGGTCTGATGGGTTGTGGATGGATTATATGTCAGTTGATTGGTTGTGGATGGATAGATGTGATTGTAGTTGATGGGTTGTGGTTTAATGTGATGTCAGTAAATGGGTTGTGGTTTTTGATGTCAGTTGATAGTTTGTGGATGTATGTGATGTCAATTGATAGGTTGTGGTTTGATGTGATGTCAATTGATAAATTGTGGTTTGAAGTGATAATTGATGGGTTGTGGTTTGAAGTGACGTCAATTAATGGGTTGTGGTTTGAGGTGATGTCAATTGATGGTTGTGATTGGGTGATGTGGCGATGTGGCAGATGATGTGAAAATGCTTTATTGCCGTAAAGGAGTATACGCATTTTTCGTTTTTATTATTGTAATAAAGTTATAAATGTAACATCTTGAAGGCTTCGTATTATATTATAAATATTAGTATAGTATAGTATGGCATAGTACAATATTGAATGGTGTAGTATCACTGGGTTTAGAAAATTACATAATACTCGTTTACACAATGTATAGGCGTATACAAAATTGGTATAATTATAAAACAGAGGGCATAAGTATGATAAAACAAAATACAAATATATTTTTAACGTGTACAGCTAACAGAGGTATATATGTTTTTTGCTTTGTTTTATTTTCTTTGTGTTTAATGTTATTTCTTTCTTGTTTGTTCTCTTGTAATCGTTTGTTTCATTTTGTTTATTTTGTTTTATTCTAGTTGATTTTTCTTTCTTGCTTTCTTTTCTTTTTCGTCTTGTTTCTGTTTTAGTCCGGTTTACTTTGGTTTGTTTAGGTTATTTTCTGTTGGTGTTTATTCTTTTGTTGTTGTTCGTTTGTTTTTGTTTCTTGTTGTGCTTAAAATTTTATAAAATTCCTAACAAAGTACATGTCCGTCACTGTCGTATAGCGATGAAAATTAACAACCTGTTTCATCATGAAGTGAAATTAAAAGAATCACATTTCTGTTGACAGAGTTATCGTTCCCAGGTTTTGTTTCATTGCTTGAAGGGTACTATGACTTTCACCAGACTTGCCAATCAAACCTACTCCGGGGTACTTCTACCCTGAGCTCAATGAAAGAAAGGCAATATGATCACATGTTAACGCGTCTAAGTATTTTGCGTCTTGAAGATTTTTTTTTTTTTTGGGGGGGGAGGGCGACTTTGTTTTCTTTTGTGTTTATTCTTTTGCCTTCTTTATTTTTTATTTCTTTCTCTCTCTCTTTCTCTTTCTCTGCTCTCTCTCTCTCTCTCTCTCTCTCTCTCTCTCTCTCTCTCTCTCTCTCTCTCTCTCTCTCTCTCTCTCTCTCTCTCTCTCCCAATATATATATATATGTTTAGCTAGCTAGTTATATGCCGCATTCTTTCCCTCTCCCACCCCCCACCCCCTAGGAATGTCGGCCATTCTTGAATAAATTCACTTGTCCATATCGGTCATTCATTTGTAAGTACAATGTCCATTTATTGGTTATTAATGTAGTCCACGCGTACAATTCGTTGTGTGTAGGTTAATCTTAATAAATACTAGTTCTGTATCAATTACCTGTAGGTTAATCTTAATAAATAACTAGTGCTGTATCAATTACCTGTAGGCTAATCTTAATAAATACTAGTTCTGTATCAATTACCTGTAGGCTAATCTTAATAAATACTAGTTCTGTATCAATTACCTGTAGGCTAATCTTAATAAATACTAGTTCTGTATCAATTACCTGTAGGCTAATCTTAATAAATACGGATAGATAGATAGATAGATAGATAGATAGATAGATAGATAGATAGATAGATAGATAGATAGATAGATAGATAGATAGATGGATGGATGGATGGATGGATGGATTTTTAGGTAGATAGACAGAGAGATGGGGGGATGGATGGATGGATTTTTAGGTAGATAGAGAGATGGGGGGTAGATGGGGGGTTGGGTGGAGGGAGGGAGGGATGAGCGAAAGTACAGACAGATATATAAGACAGATAAGAAAGATTAACTGTTTCTTGCAGTCTGTTCATGAAGCCCACTAAATTTTATTTACAACGCCATCTGTACGCAACAAGACGGAAACAATAACAGAAATTTTTAAGTAAAGGGAAATTACTCTATGTTGCATAATTTATCCACGGTTAGTGTGGGAGAGGGGAGTCTGTTATGTTTATTTTTTATTCCTTTCTAAACTTTCCAAATTTACTCTGTCGTGCCCACGCAAGATGGTGTCGAGCAGAAAAAGAAAACACAAAAAAAGTGGCTTCTCTGGTATGGGTCTCTGGAATACTTTGACATTTGCCAATGTTTCAGTCAGCCATTAGAATTCATGCCAGGTTACGCTGCCAGACATCAGATAGTTTTATTTTTATTATTTATGTATACTAAGAATGAAATAACGTGCTTTCTTCCAAGATTCTACATTCTACCCGAAAGGTTAAATTTCCCACATAAACAACAAAAAAATCACCTAACAACAGATTTGTTTAACATTTACAACACTTGAGATTGTACTTTCACTTATCAATTCTTGCGCAGTGCTAACTAGAAAGGAACGCGTCTTCTATATACTAAAAGGATTGTTAGACAAATTAATTTTTTTACGTCAGTCAACGTCTATATGCTCCAATTTCATTTCCAAAGTCTACAAGGTACGCCCAAACTAAAAGGTACATCGAGACTACAATATCGTTGAGACTACTGAGCTCTATATGTGAAGAGGACACAGGGGCAAATCCGCCATATTGAAAAGACCGAAGCAGTGTTGCGTCTGTGGTAACTGCGCGTTTGACATCGACCGTTTTCGATATATTTATACACAGTTTTACGAATCTAAAATTCAATGAACATAATTAAATTTACAACACAATACAAACAAGAAAGGAAAAGATCCTCAGGCCTGTCACTTCAGATAATAATTATCAGTGAAATGTAAACGTGTAAAGCGAGATAGCCTTACGTTGTAGAAAATTTTACTCGGTCTACCTACAAATTCTACTAATTATTAAAGATTTGGAAATATTGTTTAAATGATATTACCTTGTAATTGCAATACTTGTCTGAATTTGAAAAACCGAACCAATCCAACCCATTTCTTTACATTGTAGTTCTAGTTAAACTGTGCATTGAAGGCAATAGAGTTAGCTCTACCGAAGAGGTTTTAATTAGTATTATTTATGAAACAATCGTTACTGTGAGAGCTAACTCTTCATTATTATTGCCAAAATTCATCCATGTTCAGAATAAACAGTTTCATTTAAACCAGCATTTTCTCCAGTTCTAGTGCCCGTGTACTTGTGTTTTGCTAGTTTTGTATATTACCTTTCCCTACTCATCATGATCAATGTCACGTGACCGTATAGTTGTGTTTTGCTAGTTTTGTATATTACCTTTCCCTACTCATCATGATCAATGTCACGTGGGTATTTTATCTTAAAGATTGTGTAAGATGTGCTTTGAATTGGAAAAATACATCACTCTTAAATATATGCAAATTACTTTTATTAAATGTGACTAGAATTGTTAAAATATTTTATTCACAAACATTTTTCTTAAATTTATAAAATTCTGCTATTTTTTCTGATGAGGCGATTTTTGGAGTGAGCAGTAGCGTTCTTCACTCTGCCTGTCCTGAAAAGGGCTTAGCTGTAGATCGTGCGTGGCGCCTTGACATTTCTCTTCCCGGTAGTCCGCTGGTCGAGAGGTCTGGTGCCGTCTGTGATGTGTATCGTCGAGGTGGAGTGGTGGTGTGCTATCATTGTAGTAGTGTAGGGGACGCTTCCGGCTTCCGCAGCTTTCGCGCTCCTTGGATTTATGTATAACTCAGTGGTTGAGACTAAAAGGTACACCGAGACTATAAAATTGCCGAAACTAAATGGTATACCGAGACTGCAAGTTTGCCGAGACTAAAAGATACTCCAAGGCTTGAAGTTGGCCGATGGTCGAAAACTGTTGGATTTGGATGACTGGCGGAGAAAAAAATGAAAATTAATTTGCTGGTGAACTAAAGTAGTACAGATGCGTTTCTCTATTCTAACTAATTATTTGCTTTGAATTAACCAAGGAAAAGCGAATAAAAGCTGATGAAAAGATTCAAATATTTTACTGAGAATGTGATTATAGTCAGTTTATGTATAGACTACCTTGAATTTAAGTGGATAATTAGCGGTGTGTAATCTGTTATGAAGAATGGCGAAAGTGAATAATCATTACTGTTCCTTACATAAATTATCGATGGCTACGTATTCTCGTTTGATATCTTCTCTTTTTTTTAAAATGCACCTTTATGGGATTCGATGTTTAAAGCAAACAACTCATTACAGATATTGGTGTATCTTGAAAGCCTTCATTAGTTGCCGAGATGTCTAAAATGCCATGATTAGCTTGAGAGAGTCGAACACGCCCTGCACTTAGACGAAGCTAGATCTTACACCTTTATATAACCACACCCATCTCATAGTATTATGTCAGTTCCATGGCTTTAGAGAAGCCGTTGTGTAATTATACGGTGTTTTTTTCTCATCGCGGCTGATTGTCTAATTATATAGTGTTTTCTCATCGCGGCTGATTGTCTAATTATATAGTGTTTTCTCAATGCGGCTGATTGTGTAAATTCACACAATAACTATACTGGTGATTCAGTCTTAACACATTCTTTCAATCCCTGTAAATTTCATTCTGTTTCCAAAATAATAATCAGAGAAAATCAAACTTTACTAAAGTGTTAAAATGTTTTTTGAAACAATTGTAAATTGATTGAAAGATTACCATTACTTTTCCTTGTTCAGTCTAAATCTTGCCTATAATTGGCCTAGTTCTATAAATAGAGATAACTCGGTGCAATTACTTCAGTTTATATTTATGTGTTTAAACAAATTAAATTAATATTTAATATTATTTAGCTCTTGCTAAACTCTTGCTACTTCTGTGAAATATTCGCAGTTGTAGTATTTTCTTCTCTCTCTCTCTCTCTCTCTCTCTCTCTCTCTCTCTCTCTCTCTCTCTCTCTCTCTCTCTCTCTCTCTCTCTCTCTCTCTCTCTCTCTCTCTCTCATTCTGCATTACAATAGGTTTCCACTTTGTCTTCCTCACGTCAACATTACAAACAACAAAACAGTCTCCTTTCTGTTTTGTTATGCATTGTCAACCAAACGTATACAACACAACCTGAAGTGTGAACCCCATCTTTTCGGTATCGCGAATATGTCTGATAATTTATCTCTGACTATTCCGTTGGCACAAGTTCTCTACACATTCACTTAACCCTTTACCTCCTCAGATCTTCCGCGCTATGATGAAGTCTGAAGTGCTGCAAGAGACACAACGCGCCTGACGTCTCTCTCGTTAACCATTATCTTCTGTCGCACTGTAGGCCTAATTACGCCCATAGTTCCGCTTCTCACTTTCCACTACTCAGTATAAGCGGAGGCATGTATAGCTAATAGTTATGCTTCAGCGATGACGTCAAGGCAGGCCATTAAAACAGTTTGCTTCTTCCTTGTGGTTCTTTTGGCTTTTTCTAGATTTCATCAGTCCGAACCGACATACTCAAAGGTAAGACAAACTCCAAAATACAAAAGTGCTTACACGGGTCTTTAGGTTTACTTTAAAACATACAAAAGTGCTTACACGGGTCTTTAGATTTACTTTAACATACAAAAGTGTTTACACGGGTCTTTAGGTTTACTTTAAAACATTCAAATACAAAAGTGCTTACACGGGTCTTTAGGTTTACTTTAAAACATTCAAATACAAAAGCGCTTACACGGGTCTTTAGGTTTACTTTAAAACATTCAAATATGAAAACAATACAAGTGAAACGAAATGATATTAATAAACTTCTTGTTTCCACTAGTGACTTCCCCTGGCTGGGAAGGGATGGGGGCAGGGGGGGTCCTCAGGCTCGCTCTATTCGGTCAGCTGTCTGCATCTTTCCTCTCGATCTCTCAACACCGCAATAAAATCCACAAAGTGTAAACGTCCTTACGTTTAGAGTTATTTTTCTTTTTAAGCCTCCGAAACCAGCGCTAGAGCAAGAAATACAAGAAAATGGCTCGGATTTACGGTTACACAAAGGCCGTTGCTCGCGGTCCCAGACAACAGTTAAATGTCAAACAGGCGCAAATGTGAAAACACTCCAGACACAACGGGAGATTCTAGAAGCAGAGACGCACATACCTGAGGAACGTATGTTCATCGAACACCACGTAGGCGGACGAGTTTTTGCGTGTGGGTGGATGGTATGTTGATGCTGTTGCTGGTTAAAGGTGGCGGCGGTAACGCAGACGATCGAAAAGTGAGCAGCAGGAGTGACGTACACGATTGGCTAAGTCTCACTCTATTTTATATTACTTTGTGGGGAGGGGGGAGAACCGCCCCTTTTCAAATCTGTCATTAGTGGTCTGCTTGTGCGCTTGTGTTTTATGGGGGTGTGTGTGTGTGTGTGTGTGTGTAGATGAATGTGTATGGACGCATTTGGATATATGTATGTGCATGTTACACATGTAGATGTGTGTATACATATATACGTGTGTATGTGTGGTGTCAAGGTGTGCATATGTATGTATGTGTGTAGGTGTGCAAATGTATATTTATATATGTATGTGTGCGCATGTAGGTGTGTGTATGTGTGCACATATATATACGTGTGTAGGTGTGCATATATATGTGTACACATGTAGTGTGTGGGTGTGCACATGTATATGTGTGTAGGTGTGCGTAGGTGTGCACATGTATATGTGTATGTGTATGCGTGTTTTATGTAAGTTTTTAAGAAACCATTTCAATGTGCAGTGTTTGTACACGCGTTTGTATGTGTGCATGCACACGTGGTGCATGTGTATCATATGTCTTTATGTATTGTGCAAGGGATGAGTGTGCATGTGTGAGTGCAGTGTATATGTGTGAGTCTGTACTTATATGTATATATTTGTGTGTATTCGTTACGTCATCGGTACTTTTGAACTAAGCGCGCACTGCGCCTCCTGTGCCGCCCTGTCTGACAAGACATCTTTTCGCCCTCAATACCATCCTGTCAACAAACCGTTCTCTGACACTCATGAATCGCCAGACACTTCAATCAATTCTTCGAGTGTAGATAATATTGGGCGGATATATAGAAAGCATTTAACGTGGTGACGTGACGCTGCTAGAAGACAGGCGCAACCCAAGAGAGAGAAAGAAAGCAGAATACAACGTTTTGAAGTAGTTCCAAGTTTGACCATACTTATCGATCAGCCTAAGAAGTACAATCTACCATCCGTCCTGCTTATCGATCATCAAACGGAAATTCATAATCTGATGTCCTTTCATCTCCCTCAGACTTCTCTGCTGTGTAATTTTCTGCCAGACCCTTTCCAAACTCAAGGGTCGCAACTTCCCCCCACCTCCCATCACCACTGCCCCCCCCCCCACACACACACACACCAAACCGGGTTGAAAAATTGACCTGTCTAGATGTGGACAGCAAAGAGTTTAGCTGGAGTCAGTTTAGCTGACTTGCTGGAGCACTCTTCCGCTTACGAGATGTGGTGGTTGTCTCCGAGTTCTTACTGTACACGTACCACCCAAGAAAACGAAGGCACGACATGAAAAAACGAAAGAAAAGTCTACCCAAAGAGCACCCAATCAAAAGCCAAATATTAAATAAGTAAATCGGACTCAAACTATAAAACGTATCTTGTTTCTTACCATCTTGCCCTAGTACTCAGAAAAAGCAACAGAGGCCTCGTGTAATCCTCGGAATCTGACAGAAGTAGCACAAGTAATATCGTCAGTTGTCGAAAATGATGTATGTCACAGACAGTAAATTAATGATTCACTCAACGCAACCCATCTGTAGCACGTGCAATCAGGGAGACCAATGCGCACACTGTTGGAAGATCGTGTTGGAATGGCCTTGAACCCGTTTTGCCAGATAATAGTCAGAGGCGTACAGCTTTCCGGATTTAAACGCTTTCCAGTTGATGAATGGTAACATGAATCCGAGTGAGTCGTCTTTGATGTGTCATTATTTTTCATGTTGTTGCTGCTGCTGCTGCTGCTACTACAGGAGTTGGGGTTTTATTTTTTGGTGTGCATGCATGTTGTTTTGCTGTGTCATTTCCATGTTGCATTCGTTTGTTGTACCATTTTCTTTGTTCTTTGTGTCATTTCCATGTTGCATTCGTTTGTTGTACCATTTTCTTTGTTCTTTGTGCCATTTCTTTTCTTATTATTTTGTTGTATTGCGTTGTGTTTTGTTTCTTGTGCTATTTTCTTTGGTTGGTTTTGCTTTCTTGTGTTTTGTTGTCACTAGTATGTTGCTTTTCTCGTTATTGCATTGTAATGTTTGCTGTATGCTTATTTTATTGTCGTTGTTGATGTTTTCTTTTGTTGAATTAGACTTTGGGTATTTTTGTTTCTGATTTTCTGTTGACATTTGTTTGTTGTTCTGTTTCATTTCGTTGTCATTTTCTTTCCTGGCGTTATTTTGTTGTCTTGTGCTGTTTTGTTGTAAATTTTGTGTTGTTTTCTTTCGTTTTGTTGTCTTGTTTGTTATTTTGATATGTCATTTTCTTTGTTATTGCTTTGTTCTGCGATGTATTTTCTTGTGTCATTTCAAAGATTTTTTGTTTTGTTTTTGCTGTGTTGTGTCCCGTTTCGTTTTAACACTTCCATTGGGTTTTTTGTTTTAGCTGTGTTGTGTCTCATGTGTTATTTCGTTTTAACACTTTCAAGTTTAGTTTTGCAAAGCCTCAAAATCTCTCGACGCACACGTATGAATGACGTCACTGAAAATGCATTGTCTCAAGCAGTAACATGTACATATGAACAGTTTAATTTATAATCCTATAAACAAACTGTACTGAGTGACTAGCATTGGTTTATAAAACATACAACACGTATATACGTCGTGTTGACGTCATCGTAAACTCCATACAAGCATGTTGATTTTATGTTCATTTGCTGCTTCTAATGGCTGAGGCACTCTATCGCTCTTGTTTAAAAGAGGTTTAATTAGTAGATAGTTAGATAGCTGAATAGTTGATTATTTGATTCATGTATTGATTGGTTGGTTGGTTGGTTGGTTGGTTGATTGGTTGGTTGGTTGGTTGGTTGGTTGGTCGGTCGGTCGGTCGGTCAGTTGGTCGGTCGGTCGATCAGTTGGTCAGTCAGTCAGTCAGTCGATCAGTTGGTCGGTCGATCGATCAGTTGGTCGGCCGGTCGGTCGATCGGTTGGTCAATTGGTTGGTAGATTGGTTGGTCGGTCGATCGATCAGTTGGTCGGTCGGTCGTCGATCGATTGGTCAATTGGTTGGTGGATTGGTTGGTTGGTCGGTCGATCAGTTGGTCGGTTGGTCAGTAGGTTGATTGACTAAAGGCAATAGAATTGTGCCCATAGTCACTCCAGTACACAATTTACGTATCGATATATGGATACTAGCAATTACTCTGTCAAGACGCTCGAAACAAAACAGAAAGAACGAAGAAAACAACAGACAACCACCTAAACGTAAAGTTCTCTTATCTGATTAAACAGGTGAAGTCAGAAAACTCAGTGATAACAGAAAGAAACTGACATTACTGCTGCTTCATCAAAAGGACATGTCAGTTTATTTTTATTCGAAAAGTGTCATGCCAAAGCCTGCTTCCCCGAAGTCGGGAGTGGGTAGGGTAGTTGGAGGGGAAATGGGGGGAGAGCGTATGTGATTTACGAGTTAATAACGAGCAGGCATGTTTGTTTTGTAATACTGCAAAAGATGCCTTTTTGACGTCATGAGATCCAGTTCTAATCTAAGTCAACAGACACAATTGTAAGAGATGTTGAATAGTTGATATTTCATCTCCTAATATCGTATAAACCTTTGGCTCCGAATGATGCTCAAAGTTTTCTCCCTTAGCCGACCATCAGTACACATTAAGTTCGTGCTGAGTGATAATAAAACCCTGCTAACATCACTGAGTGTAACTCATTACATAGCCAAAAAGAGTGAGGGTTTCAATGACACAAACTCTATGTAAAGTATTACACATCAAAACCTATGTGGGTTGTACATCAAACATTTCTTGTAAAGTACTAAACCGCATGAGTGTGGGTTGTACGTCACAAACTCCATGAAAACATTACATGTAAAAATGAGTGTGGGTTGTACGTCACAAACTCCATGAAAACATTACATGTAAAAATTAGTGTGGGGTGTACGTCACAAGCTCTATGAAAATATTACATGTAAAAATGAGTGTGGGGTGTACGTCACAAACTCCATGAAAACATTACACGTAAAAATGAGTGTGGGGTGTACGTCACAAACTCTATTTCGTTTGATTACAGTCAATCAAGGGAATGCTGCAGTAAACATTGGATAAAGTTTTCCATTATTTTAACTGTTAGATATTTAATGCATACATTAAATTAAACATTTTTAGCCAAAATATTGTTTCTCTCATCTGTACCATTTGTTTCATGAATCAATTTACAATATTACAGTATTTCTGCTGCTCAGTAAATGATAGTTTGTTGTCTGTTTAATATATTTTCATACGTTATCTTTTTACCTACTTCGCATAGTTGGGGCAGCCGCTTAATTGGGCCAAATTCCTTTCCATGGTACCGATGTGTTCCAGTTAACCGGAATCTACTGTAAATTAACCGAGGGTTCTTATTATGGGGATATATATATATGCCCGTCTTCCCGCCCAACACCTCATTTCATGCCCCTTAGATATTCAAAGAGATGGTTATGATTGATAACAGGAGAGCACAGCCTCCAACGGACAGCCTTGAAGCCGCCTTGGAATTTCTTGAGACCCTTGAAAATCCTGTTTGATTGTGCATTGCCTTGGAATTTTCGTTTTCTTGAGACCCTTGAAAATCCTGTATCATTGTGCATTGCCTTGGAATCTCTAAGTTAAGTGCAGCCTTGGAGCCACTGGAATTTAATTTCTGGATCTGGAATTTGCATGGAGTTCCCTGAGTGGATTTCATGTCATTCCTGGTCGTGACTGATGTTTATTGACCGTGTGTGACAACGTTGTAACCACTGATATGTCACCAAATGTGCTGGTGTGTATTTTATTTTCTTGCTGGATTTCGTGTTTGTTTGTCCTCATGCACCGTATTTTATGTGTAATTTTATAGTCTTTTCTCAGTGAAACCAGATTTATCAAGTGGGCCTGTCAAAGGGACCTGTCCTGGTTTTAAGGAGAACGTATTTTGATCTATTTTATTGTTTGCTTTTATTGTACTCTTTGTCTTGTAACACGTATTGATTTAATTCCAACCTTATGCACCATTGTAACAAGTGATTATCTGTCTGATCCTCGAAAGACTAATTGAACTTTTCGAAATCAATTTATCTGATTTTCTTTTATTTTAACCAAAGAAATATTTTTACGATTTAGCACCATGTTTGTAAATATATATTTTGTAAATAAACTGTAATATATATTTTGTATTAATTATATGTATTTATATATTTTGTAAATAAACTGTAATATATATTTTGTATTAATTATATGTATTTATATATTTTGTAAATAAATTGTAATATATATTTTGTATTAATTATATGTATTTATATATTTTGTATTAATTATATGTATTTATATATTTTGTAAATAAACTGTAATATATATTTTGTATTAATTATATGTATTTATACATTTTGTAAATAAACTGTAATATATATTTTGTATTAATTATATGTATTTATATATTTTGTAAATAAATTGTTGTTATTAGTCCTTACAAACGACGTACGTTCCTTTTGAGGGAACGGTAACACAAAGGGTCCGAAGTGGGGGGGGGGGGGCGGGCATATAATTAAATCTATTAAATCTTGCGTTGTCTGTTTTATCGTTAGTCCTTAGGGCCTAGGCGTGGGGTCGTCAGTGCGATGCCCCCCCCCCCCCCATTTGATCAGTCTACAATTATAAAAGTCGATCAGATATCGATTTGGTAAAACCGTTATTCGTGAGATAGGTAAACAGACTTGCCCGAGACAAAATCCCTCCAGTACTGTTATTAATTGCCCTTGACTCATTATCTAAATATATTAATATTTAATAGAGATAAATCTTACAGTCAACGGTGGGAGAAGGAAAAAAACACGACAGAAACAAACACGTGGAAAACGTGCACGACGATTGTAGGAAACGGAAACATTACATACAGAAATTATGAAACAAAATGTTTACGAAATTAAAACAGTAGAAGATAAAAGAATAAATCAAATCAAGGAGACAGCAGTCAAAAAGGTCAGTTAAAACAACGAATATAAAAGAAAGAAGGTGAGAAATAAAACTGCTTCAACATAAGAGACAAGTCGCAGACGACAGACAAGAGACACGGAGTATTAGGAGGCAACCACTTAGATAACATTCCTCGGGAGCGAGAAATTGTAGCTGCGAATAGTGACTCTCTCCTATACATTTAAAATCAGTCTTCTTCACTAGAATACAATGTAAAAAAATTTAATCTGTCTGGGCTTAGAAGCAATTTTTTTTAATTTCCTGGCATTTGCAATCTTGTAGACGATTTGCTATTTCCGAGTCAGATGGATATGTAAGGGAAGTTACTCACAAAAACAAAGATGAGCAACAGATTTGGCGAAAGAACTGTTAGAGAAAACAGAGAAGGGGGTGGCAGAAACCTGGAGAGAGCGATGAAAAGAGAGGGAAACAGAGGTGATGGAGAAGAGACATAAAGAGAGAACGGCGAAGGAAAAAAGAAAGATCGATTGAGAGTGAGGGAGAGAGACGGAAATGGAGAGGAAGAGGAAAAGAGGAAAAATGGGGAGAGAGGGGAGTGAAAGACTAAGAAAGATAGAGAGAACAGGACCAAAAAGAAAAGTAAAAGGGAAATGGAGAAAGATGGAGATAGCGGGGAGGCGAGAATTTTGATGGAGAAAAAAAGAGAGGTATGGGGGGGGGATGAAGAGATGGATAAAAACAAGAAAGGAGAAGGAGAGAGAGAGATTGGGAGATGAATACGAAACTAGAAAGAGGGTGGAGAGAGAAATAAAGAGATGGCGATGAAGAGAGGGAGGTGGAGAGAAGAGTGAAATAGAGGTTAGAAAATAGTGAGATGGAGAGACATTATAGAGAAGAGTGAGATGGAGAGAGATTGTAGAGAAGTGTGAGATGGAGAGAGATTGTAGAAAATAATGAGATGGAGAGAGATTGTAGAAAATAATGAGATGGAGAGACATTGTAGAGAAGTATGAGATGGAGAGAGATAGTAGAGAAGAGTGAGATGAAGAGAGATTGTAGAGAAGTGTGAGATGATGGAGAGAGATTGTAGAAAATAATGAGATGGAGAGAGATTGTAGAGAAGAGTGAGATGGAGAGATTGTAGAAAATAATGAGATGGAGAGAGATTGTAGAGAAGTGTGAGATGGAGAGTGTAAAAAATAATGAGATGGAGAGACATTGTAGAGAAGTATGAGATGGAGAGAGATAGTAGAGAAATTGAGATGGAGAGAGATTGTAGAAAATAATGAGATGGAGAGAGATTGGAGAGAAGAGTGAGATGGAGAGAGATAGTAGAGAAGAGTGAGATGGAGAGAGATTGTAGAGAAGTATGAGATGGAGAGAGATTGTAGAGAAGTGTGAGATTGAGAGAGATTATAGAGAAGATAAGATGGAAAGAGAAGAAAAGAGTGAAACGGAGAGAAAGACAATAGAGTAGGTGACGGCAAAAAAAATTGACGTAATAAGATAGATATAAGGTAGATTGGGATAGAGATTGCAATGGAGAATAAAGGAAATATAGGAGAGAATTGGAGATATGAGATGGAGAGCAGTGATGATTAATGGAGAGAGAGACAAGAATAAAGGAGAGGAAAAGAGAGCTGAAGAAGGAGAGAGATAGGAGAAAGTGGATATTTTTAAGGGTTGAAGATGGAGAAAGGGTCAAGAGAGAAAAAAGAGGGAGACGAGGAGAAATGAAGAGAGACAGATAGAGAAAGGTGATGGAGGAGAAGGGTTGCGATGAAGAGAGAAATATGATGAAGGAGACGGGGGTGGGGAACTGAGAAAGAAAAGGGGAGAAGGAAAGAAATGAAGACTGACGAGCGGCAGTGAGAGGGAAGCGGAAAAGGAGAGCGGGTGTTGGAAAAGGGCTGTAGTGAGAAAGGCACTGGAGAGTGGGTGTTGGAAAAGGGCTGTGGTGAGAAAAGCACTGGAGAGCGGGTGTTAAAAAAGGGCTATGTTGAGAAAAGTACTGGAGAGCGGGTGTTGGAAAAGGGCTGTGGTGAGAAAGGCATAGGAGAGCGGAGAGATGGAGAGAGAAAATTATGGGGGTGGGGTAGAAATGGTACTGAAGTTGTGCTGGGGGGGGGGAGTTAGAAATGAAGGCACTGGAGAGTGGGAGAGAGAAAATTGTAAAGGCGAGGAGGTAGAAATGGAGGTGCTGAGGTACTGAGGTGCTGAGACATATGTAAAAAATGTAGAAAGGGGGGTAGAAATGGAGGCATTGGAGAGTGGAGAGATGGAGAAAGAGAGTTTGTAGAGTTGAGGAGTTAAAGATGAAGAAGAAAAGGAAAGGGAGAGAAATACAAATTCGCCAGATAAAGATATGTTAAATAAAAATAAAAAAGTAATCACATTTGTCTATGTGTTTCAAAACTAATCGGATATGACAGAGATACTGCATTTGATTTATGTTTCTATAACGTAGGATTTGGTGCTTGGTGTAAATGTCTGCCCTTTTATTATTTCTTTTTAATTTACAACTTTCATATATTCTTCGCCGCTGTGAGATAACCTATATGGTTAAATCGGCGTAAAAGAAACCACATACTAACAAACAAAGAAACAATGATACAGTTTCTTTTTTTATTTCCAAGGTGCACTGTTTTATAAAGGGAGAGCATGCTGCTAACCTATTTTCACTACAGTGCTAAATACGTCGACATGTTCTCGTTACGGAACTACTATTGCACAATTGACATGTCCTTGACCTGTTCCTCCAACAGAAACTTATTTTGGCTGTCTTCAGTTTTTTTTTGTTTTTATTTTTTGTTCTTGTAACGATGGTAATCTTTCTCAAGTTATTTCTGAAACAGCAACGGTCATCTTGAAGCAACGATGACCCTGGCGCACAACCAGCCATTTCCGACTGTCTTTTAGGGAGTTATCTGTCTCTTGTTTGCAGCTGTTAGGAGTGATCGCTAACCGAAACCATTCAGCAACTAGGAATAAGTGGCTCACCAAGCAGTTCGAATCTTTAGCATCGGAAATGAAACTTTCGTTCACCCACCCCCCGACAAGTTCTAGGCTCAAAATGATACTTTTCTAGGTTATGAACAAATATTATTACAGTTGTGTAATTTGTTTTCGTGCCGCTAATGTGAAGCGTGGCAAATCTTTCAAAGAGAGAGAGAAGGGGAGAAGGCTTACTGAGAAAGGTTGTGCACTGACCGACCCCAAGGGAAAAAGATTTACTTGCCAAATTTTGTCGCGGTGTAGTGAGGGAGAGTTTGCGCAACAGTTCCCTCCCATTTTAGCAAGTCGCTATAAGTATGGTTAATGTATATCTAGCATTACACTTGGTTTACTAAGGTAAGGTTAATATATATGAGAGAGACATTCTAACATGAACTGAGGACACTTGGTTTACTAAGGTAATCTTGAGTCCAAAAAGGTGTCAGAGAATTTCAAAATACAGACAACGGAACAGTCAACTGAACATGCTAAAGACAACAACAAAAGATAAAACAATATCAGCAAACCAGAAAGTAGATCAGGCAACAGAACTTATAAAACAAAGTAAAAATATTTAGAACAATAGAGACAACAAACAATGAAACAGAAATCAAAACAGGTGACTAAGCACATAACAGGTAAAAGAACAGATATTTTGTAGAGAACAAAATAAAATAGAAGAGAGAGACAAGCACACAACAAAATAGACAATTAAGCATAGAGGGAAACATTCAACAAGAAAGGCAGACAACAACAAAAATACAAAGCTTAACCTATAGTGTACAAACATTTAAACATACGTGAACGCAACAGCAAACCAAATAAATAACAATGAAAACTCAGTAAAACACTGGGAACGTGCAGTAAAACAGAAACAGCAATAATCAGCCTAACAACAAAACACTAAGAACATTTAGTAAAACAGAAACAGCAATAATCAGCCTAACAACAAAACACTAAGAACATTTAGTAAAACAGAAACAGCAATAATCAGCCTAACAACAAAACACTAAAAACATTTAGTAGAACAGAAACAGCAATAACCAGACTAACAACAAAACACTAAGAACATTTAGTAAAACAAAAAGAGCAAATAGTGAGAATGACACCAAAACACTGGAAACCTACAAGAGAACAGAAAAACTACAAAACACTGAGAATAGGACTAAGCATCACAACAGAAACGCAAAAGAAAGAACAAAACACTGAGAACATATAAGTGACCGAAAAACAGGAATGAACAGAAAGCAGAGCAGAATTAATTAGCAAACAGCAAAACACAGAACGAAGCAAACACAACACTATATAGTTCTCGTAAAAACTATCTACCGTACAAATGTGAATTTTATTTTATAATATGTTATTTGTGGGTTTCAACATTTTGTCCAGAATAGCATAATTATCAGACAATAACTAGATACTGGTCACAAAGCAGAGATCCGTATCTTACTTCTAACATGAATCTGTCACTGAAGTTTTGCGTTGACACGAAAAGCTTGGTAAAGTTCAAGGACTCGCGTGCCACTGCATGATTCGCTGTTTTTTCAGTCAGAAATTTCCTTCCTTTCTAAAATGAAAGGAAATGAGACATATATATATATATATATATATATATATACACACCCTCCACATACTACAACGCCATGAAAGGTTGACATATGTATGAATGGCCACTCATCCTGAGTGAATAATAATGTACTGATGTAGGATTTAGAACTTACTCATAACCTCATTATGTCATTAAACACTTGGAGAAGACGCGTTAGTTGGTGGTGAAATTTATGTTTTTACTTCTTTTTGCAACTTTAAAAGAAAGAAGAAAAGAGGAAAAAGAGAAAAAAATTTTAGCAAGCTGTCAATCTATATTTACGTCATGGTACACTAATGTAAAAAAAAAAAAAAAAGAGTTAATAAGAAGTCACATTGAATATCATTGTTCTCTAATGTAGAGGGAGTTAACAAAAAAAATCACAGAATAATTATATTTACATCATTGTACACTAATATAGAAAGTTATCAAAAAGCCAAACTGAACACTAATGTAGAAAGATATAAAAAGATGTCAAAGTATATATTTGTGTTATTGAACACTAATGTAGAAAGAGTTAAAAAGAAGTCAAAATACATATTTACGTCATAAGCTAGGGACAGTTAACAACAACAAAACCATTATATTTTATTTATATTAAAACAGTATATTTTATTTACGTCATTGTACACTAATGCTGGAAGAGTTAACAAGAAGTCAAAGTATTTATTAACGTCATTGTACACTAATGCTGGAAGAGTTAACAAGAAGTCAAAGTATTTATTAACGTCATTGTACACTAATGCTGGAAGAGTTAACAAGAAGTCAAAGTATATATTTACGTCATTCTACACTAATGCTGGAAGAGTTAAGTTAAGAAGTCAAAGAATATATTAACGTCGCAGTGCACTAATATGCGAAAGTCACCGATTTTCTTGACAACAATGAATCAATGATTCCTAGAACCATGAACGCTAAGCTTTTGTTTTTCTTAATGACAGCGAATCCTTGTAGTTTTCCACACATTTTGACAATCTTCAATTCTCACGCTATTGCTACATCTATATAATTACTGAGAAAGTTCCGTGGGGTTTTTTGGGGGGGTGAGTGGGGGGCAGAGAAATTAATGGACTGCGTGTTCTTACATAGTCTCCATAGTTAGAAAATAGTTCTAGTGCACCTTAAAACCTAACATTAGACATACAAAATCAAGGAATTCCCATACTATGATGATCTATCTCAAACTCTATTAAGTATTGGAATTGCTTCAGTGCTAACTAGAATGATGCTTTGCTTTGTCTCAGCTGCACTTGATGACACACACAAAATGTAAATACTACCACCAGTCTTTAAAAGAAAATTGTCCATAAAACTTTTAATACCACGTGCATCGTTGATATGCAATGACAAGACTGCAAGAATGACGCCTATGTGTAAAACGATGATTGGAAATGACAAGACTGCGGGAATTAAAACAATGTATAAAGTCTATGATTGGCAATGACGAGGACTACAGGAATGACTCCTATGTGTTAAAAAAGACGATGAGTGGCAATGACGAGATTGCAGGAATGATCCCTCTGTGTAAAGATGACGATTGGTAATGACGAGACATCAGGAATAACCACAATGTGTAAAGACGATGAGTGGCAATGTTTTCATTGACGCGTGAATGACTCATAAGTGTAAAGACAATTATTAGCAATGACGAGACTGCAAAAGCAACTCCTATATGTAAAGATGATGATTAACAATGACGAGACTGCAAGAATGACCCCTTTGTGTAAAGACGATGATTGGCAATGAAAAGACTGCTGAAATGACCTATAAATGTGAAGACTATGATTGGCCATGACGAGACTGCAAGAATGACCCCTATGTGTAAAGATGTTGCTTGGTCCTAGTGGAGAGTGACTATTGTCATAGTAAATTCGGAAATAAGTAGCTTGTATCATTTTTGTTTTGCAAGACAAGGTTACTGATAGCTTGTATCATTTTGTTTTGCAAGACAAGGTTACTGATAGCTTGTATCATTTTGTTTTGCAAGACAAGGTTACTGATAGCTTAGTGCTTTATTTTGTGTAGAATGTTGCCAAATAAATCTCGAGATCCTCCCAACGCTCAGAGCTTCAATCAGTGAACAATTCGCAGTCTCGCAAACATGGTTCTATCACGACCTGAAAAAAGCAAATCACTCTTTACCTCCCTTTACCTTCTTGGTTGTATGTTTGAGATGTATACTTGTAGCACCAATTTAAAACTTCTATTTAATACGGACATTTACAGAAACGTTTATAAAATTAAACGTAAAATTCAAAATAATTTACAATGTTATTATTATATTGGATTAAAGCTTCTTTTAGCCCAAAAGCTTCAGGTGTCTGTTATGTCTGTTAGTAATTCCTTTTAAGTGTGTGTGTGTGTATGTGTGTGTGTGCATATGTGCGTGCGTGTGTGTGTGTGTGTGTGTGTGTGTGTGTGTGTGTGTGTGTGTGTGTGTGTGTGTGTGTGTGTGTGTGTGTGTGTGTGTGTCAACGATGGGTGATTTTTGGTTTTGGTTTTCTTGGTACTGTAAAATCTTTTCAAACATCAAGAAAGGCTACACTAATGTTGTTGGTTTTATGTTAAAATATTGAGAACTGATGGCTTGCCTTAGCAGTTCAAGTCCGGGGCAATTCGTTCTTTGTCTGGAAAGCGACCTGTATCCATCGGTTTACTTTTTTCATTTGGTAGTCTTTTAAAATTCCTCTGTTAATCTTATTCTCAAAATATCTTATCATTACCGAACAGATAATTAATGTGACAAGAGAAGTTTACCCCATCTCCCATCTCAAACTTGATAACACCACTGACCTCTGTTTTAGATCTTCAGGCCTTCACCACTGACCTCTGTTTTAGATCTTCAGGCCTTCACCACTGACCTCTGTTTTAGATCTTCAGGCCTTCACCACTGACCTCTGTATTAGATCTTCAGGCCTTCACCACTGACCTCTTTTTTAGATCTTCGGACCTTCACCACTGACCTCTTTTTTAGATCTTCGGACCTTCACCACTGACCTCTGTATTAGATCTTCAGGTTTTCACCACTGACCTCTGTATTAGATCTTCAGGTTTTCACCACTGACCTCTGTATTAGATCTTCAGGTTTTCACCACTGACCTCTGTATTAGCCCTGAATGATCTTTAGTCATAAACAAATTAAAAATAACCTCAAGGCGGTTTAAAAGTTTGGTTGATGATACGATGAGGATTAGTTTAAGGTTAGAAAATAGGATTAGGGTTAGTTAGCATTGTGTATCTTTAGTATCTTATATCGTAAATGTGATTTCTGCAAAATAGCAATCGACTATTCAAAATATAATTCTCTTACCGTTGAGAAGAAAATATGTCACCTTGACATTGGAGTACATCTGGGTCATAAGGCATTAAACAACTTTGAACTGTGACACTGGTGTAAGTCATAAAATAGACATAAAAAGGCAGTAATTCTCACAATCAAGATTGGTGTAAGTCATAAAATAGACATAAGAAGGCAGTAACTCTCACAATCAAGATTGGTGTAAGTCATAAACTAAGACGGCACTAATTATCACAATCATATCCTCTTGTTGGCTCATTACATTTTCACTTGGCAGAGAGATTGCCTTTAACTATATAAATCCTTTCGTTAGTACTTAGTATTTTCTGTACAAGCATTATATCAGTAAAAATCGTGTTTTCTGTTTGTGATTGTTCTTGTTTGTCACATACTGATTCATCTTGGTCCTTACACTATTATCAATTTATTAATCATGCATCGTTTTTGAATCAATTAGGCTTTAAATTATTGATTTAGTGCTTCTTAACCTTTTCGCATAAATTCTCAAAATGTGTTATCATGTCCAACTTTTATTTTGATTAAGTATATTGAATGCTATATTTTATTAAAACATCTCACCTCCTCAAGGGTGCTTGCATTCTTGTTAAGAACTTCTGATCTAGGTCTTCTGCTAAATTGACTTTTATTTTATAAAATACTGCAGATACATCTGACACTGCCCGGGCACAAACAAACAAACAAACAAACTGACATAACTGAACTTTTAATAAAGTAAATATTTTGTTTTTACAGTCAACAGCACACATGGCTGATTGTGGTAGTTCATTTGTATTGCATAAATACATTTCGTACTAACAATAATTGGCTGGCAATTTTTTGCTCTATTGGACGATGTTTTCTGACTCCGGCTGTTTTATTTGTTGACTTAAGAGCAGTAACAATGACGTATCCGTGGAGCTGGCTGACCACATGGGTAATCACTAAATACTCACCCAATAAATAACAGGTCATCTGTTTGGTATTTATGGAAGACATGAGGTCTTTTGCTCAGTGTTCATCGTGTCAAATAACCCAAAATGTCTCAGTCGAAAGTATATATATATATATTACCCAATAAATCGACTACGAACTATGCTTCAGTCACCAAAAGTCCGCCCTCGGAAAAATGAGAACCGAATGATTGATTTACCAAAAATCATAGGGTGAGATGTTTTCACAAAAAGTCCACATGCAAAGTGTCCAGCAATTGCCTGCAGAGTAAACCAACCCAAGAGTTTAGTGCTCTTTCTATACTATACTACTAAAATTGTCCAGCAATTGCCTGCAGAGTAAACCAACCTAAGAGTTAGGTGCTCTATCTATACTATACTTCTAAAATATTAGAAGCTCACCTCCCCATCCAACACCTCTCCCCTTCATCTCCATAAACATGTTGTTTTGTCATTGAATAATCACCTGGACTATGCCACACAATACCTCATCCAGACCATTGACCAGGCTGGCTCTAATATGAATAAGAAGCTACCACTGCCTGAAATGAAATGCCTTCTTGGGTTGTCTTTCTTGAGTAAAAATTCCTTATTTGGGGGTTTAGGGGAACCCTAAAATCCCAGTTCAGGCTTCTGAGTATAGATCTATTGGCTTTCTGTCATCAAGACGATTCCATTGATATATGATATTTTGGGCTCGAAATGAAAATTCTAAGGTATTATAATGGACAAACAGACTGAAAAATCTTTCTTTGGGGGGTGGGGAGCCTAATCCCAGTTCAGGCTTCTGAGCATGAATCTAAAAGCTTTCTGTGAACAGGATGAATCCATTGATATATGATATGTTAAGCTTAAAATGAGAATTCTCAGGTTTTATAGCAAACAAACAAAGAGACAAACATATCTTCAAAATTATAGTCCTGTGTGTGCATACGAGCAAGTCTTCCATTGCTTATTCTTTGAGCTTCTGAACTGCTGATTTCTTTATTTAGGTGACCTTAACTACCTCTGTTGACAACGTTTTTCTACCACTATGATTCATGTCGTCCATTTTTTTCCTTTTCTTATATTTCTTTTCATTGCTAATTTATTAGCCTTTAACCTCTGAATTAATTAGTTTTATGAGCTTTGTGCAAGTTTTATTTTGTCTTGGGTTTCTGTCAATTCAAATGTGGGTTTCTATCATTAATTCTGTGTGGGCTTCTGTAATTAACTCTTTGTGGGTTTCAGTCTTTATTTCAAAAGTGGGTTTCTGTCATTAATTCTCCATGGATTTCTATCATATCCAGCTCCAACAAATAGTGAAATCGTTTTCACAAGTCTTCACATTAAATATTATCTACCACACACAAGCTCAAATGATTACTATCATGATCACCCACAAGCTAGGGACAGTATCAAGATCCTTGAGATGAATCTTTGTCTGATTGAAATAGCAAGTTACCCAGTAACTGTAACCATATCTTGACAACAAGCACTATAGTCACACTTAGACAACATTCTAATCATACCTAGACAACAGACACTAAAACCATACCTAGACAACAAAATCTACTCATACTTAGACAGCAAGCACTCTAATCATTCTAATAATGCATAGGCAATAAATACTAAAACCGTACCTAGAGAGCAAACACAGTAACTTTATCTAGACAGCAGGCAATAAATACTAAAACCGTACCTAGACAGCAAACACAGTAACTTTATCTAGACAGCAGGCAATAAATACTAAAACCGTACCTAGACAGCAAACTCAGTAACTTTATCTAGACAGCGGGCAATATAACATGCCCATGCAACAAACACTATAACCATACCTAGACACCAAGCAATATAATATATCTAGACAAACAAACTCTATAATCATATCTAGACAATAAACACTGGAATCATGTATAGATAACAAATACAATAACCATACCTAGATATCATTGACTACCCATGCTTACAAAAGCACTCGGAAGACTCCTAGCCATGAGCCACAATCAACACCTTGTGTTTGGTTATCGCGATCAAGTCGGCATCATGAGACGGGTGCACGTACCCCATTTCAACGCGACTTGGAATGGAGGTGTGCTGGCAAAAGGCTGTGTGTAAACAAACCGTCTTCTTGAAGTACCGTGTGCCAAACTATTGGCAGCAGCAACGGCAACATCTGCTGTGCAGCTTCCTTGATGCACACCGTAGGCCTTGCTGCAAAGAAAATCTAGTCTCATCAGCAACAGATATCAGATAATTGGGGCACATTCCCATGTCGATCTGACATAACTACTCTAACAGGCCAGATGTGTGAGTGGGTCTATGTGTGAGCGGAGGGGTGGGGTGGAAAGGTGAAAGGGAGTGGGTGTTGATAGGTAGTGAAAAAACGATTCTTTTGCAAGATTTTGGTTTTATAGATGGATAGAACAGGAAGGTCCATCTTTCCCTCTGGAAAATCTTTATCGTACTGAAGTTGACTGAGGTTAATTACAAAACAATTGTAATAGTTTCATATAAGAGGCATATTATGACCACTTCTTAGTTTTCCGACAATGTGATGTGTTACTAGTATTCGAACATAGTGACAATAGTGACAATATTAAGACTGCACCGTGTCGTAATTAGGTGCGCAGCCGAAACAAAATGAACTTCCTATCAGTGTTTGATGTGGCTGCAGCAGATGCTCTAGGTGTTGTGCCAGCAAATATCGAAACTATGACTTTGGTGAACATGGAGAACCGAAGTGCACTTCCATTTCTGTTATGTAAAATAGGAAACAACTTTCAAATCAAATAGTAGGAGCTGCAACGCACACTGTAAAAAGAATATTCAACACAGGAACAACTTTATAAGTAAGCTGTTGCGAAAAGGTCAGATTTACTATTGGATTAGACTGTTAAGATATTTTTTAATTAAAAAATGTACAGCTGATCCCTTATGGGAGGCCAAACAACATAGCTATAAAAATAAATCCCACACACAACTATCGGCTAAAACTATCTCAAGAGCGGATTTTAGAAAACTATCTTAGTATATTTCCAAAGAAAGAAATCCAGCTATTTAAAAAATATTTGTGTTCTTACCTTTACGTTCTTTCTTGCATCAATCAGCCGATTTTCAAGTGTCAAAAATCTTCATCGTGTCTAAACTCTAGCACAAGAGACGTGATTTATCATCCCTTACTACGACTTGGACACTAAGCCCACTATTTTTAATCAGGGAATGGTTAAGGGTTCCCCACTCCTCTACTCCGCGGACAAGAATCGAACACGAAACACCTAAACGAAAGACTAAAGATTCTCTTACCTTCACCTCCCCAAGAATTTATACACAGGGGGCAATAAACCTTCATCCAGCCGTCAATTCGAGTTTGTTGTTCAGAGTTAAAAATAGCTTTCCATCACAGCGCTGATATCACTGATTCACACGTTTCAGTTAGAACAGTGTGTTAACGAGATAGTAGTTGAATCACTTGAATGTGACCTTGAGTTTATCAACAAGATCTTAACCTATGGACGTGCAAGGAAGAGTCCAGAAACAGAAGTTGATACATACCTGATAGTAAGTTATTTAGTGCGCTGGATTAAAACAGTGAGGTTTGGCTGTGTGATGGGGCTTGCCACTTAGTTATTGAAAATTATTATTATTATTTTATCAATAAAATTTCATAACTAATTTCAAGTGATGAGAATATTAATCTTATTTTATTAATGATCCTTCCCCCAGACACCACTCTTCTCTCACTTGGCGGATATTTTGGCATTGGAACGTTTTTTTTCTATTCCACATCAACCAACATTTACAGTCACATAAGGTTTCCATGAGTCGAAAACTTCTTACTAAAGGAGAAGACAAATCCATCTTTAATCTTTTATAGCGAGCTCCCAACCACCCACTTTCTTCTCCAACATAAGATTATTAACATCAATATGCATAAGAAGGTCAATAAATGTAACAATAAAGTTATTGAAAGAAAAAATCAAATATACATATGACAAGTACAATGAAATAGATAACCAACACAATATTCCATGAACCTACATTCAGATAACTATTGTTTACACACTCTCTCTCTCTCTCTCTCTCTCCCCATGTATAAAATAATTTTAAAAATATATTTACAGTTCAATGATACAGTCAATATAAATTGCAGGTTAATCCTATCGGAGAATAGAAATGGAGTTATTAGAGTTAAATGTGTAAATTTACATGACCTGGATTAAGCACTGCTTGACAGTCTTTCACTTGCTTTTGCAACAATGTCACAGTGTCAAAATGTCTGCACTCAGCAGTGTTCCCCCACTGGAAACTCTGACACACTGCTATATGCTCGAATGTCTCCTCCCTTGTCACCCCTTCATGTAGGACACGATTTCAGCAATTCTGGTAACTTCATTGCACCAGAAGTCTCCAGAATGTACCAGCTTATTTGCCCTGATACAACAATAGTGCAAGTTAGGCACTTCAGTGAACAAACCAAGGGTAGCTAGGAATTTGAAAGTTGAACCTGAGGCTCTGCATGAGACTCACAGCTCAGGGTTGAACTCACACTCACAGAGTGAGATTCAAACCAACAAAAGAAAAAGGCACTTGATCACTGCAACATATAAATAAAGAGCAAACCTAAGTTTATTGTTTATCCCAATATAACTCCATTCTCTCTGACACTCCATTCTCAAACTTACAATTCCTGCAATGGTATTCATTATCCCCATGCACGCACATGGTAAAATAATCACAGTGTCTCAAACAATGTCACATATGAATACACCATACGGGTGCAGCTTACTTCAAACATTTGTAGTAATAAAAGTTAATTCCTATAGTACATTTCTACATAAACCTACAAGTATAACATATCATAGTAAAATGATTGAAATGTTTCTCTTTGTCCATTCTTTCTCAATCAGACAATTAAACTCACCACTCAAACTGAGTGCTTTCAAGCCAGACTTTCTTCCTCTGCTTCAAATTCAAAAGTGATAAGAGAGAAGATCTCTCTACAGCAAATGAACTCCTTAACTCAGCTATTGGCTAGTCTCATTCTCATAAATGATTATAATTATCATTGGATAATAAAATCTGCTCACTCAGTTTCAATTAGGTCAGCAAATCTAGAATATTCTTGCATCAGGCTGTTTACTTCAAACTCAGACACTTTCAAAATAACATCATATGGAGTGCCCAAGGCTGGTTTACTCTGACAATTTAGCAGTTTAAATATAACAATTAAAATTTAAAATAGGGAGAGGCAAATTTACTCTATCACAGGCTGAAAAATTAAAAGCAAGAGCCATGACAAAAAAACTGAATAACTTGTGTGTCAGTCGGAATCGCGATTAAATTAACAGCATTTCCGTTTCTCATTTTCCAAATTTATAAATTAGACTGAAAAACCGACAATTCGCTTTTCCAATCCCGGATATAGTACAGACCTCATAAAATTTGCTTAGCTATTCCTGTTTAAATGCCGCCATTTTGTAAACAGGAAATTCTCATTTGAAACAGTGCCTTTAAAAGTATGATTTAAACTAAATACTAAATAAAAAAATAAAGTAATTGGAAAAGAAAAGAAGACGATTAATGGCTGTCAATGACAAATTATTTCAGTTTCACACAGTGGATTATTAACGAATGCGGCATTCAGTGAGACGAGCTAACCCAGTAGTGGAGAGTGAGCCCGAATTTATGGTCGACTGCCTTGGCAGTGAGTAAATTAGAATGTGGCTGTGATAGATAGTGCATAATTTAGATCTGAGCCGCCGAATGTAAATTCTAAACACAGAGAGCACTTCTTACGAAGAAAATAATAAACGCAAATATTTATAACACGCGACCTGACATTTATATATAAAGTACTTCCTGTGAAACAGAAATCTCAGTTTAAAATACTCTGGTGGGCTTCTGCTTAACGATATTACCCACTTCAGCCACCTCTCTCTCTCTCTCTCTCTCTCTCTCTCTCTCTCTCTCTCTCTCTCTCTCTCACACACACAACAATGCTTGCATTCAGCGGAAGTCAACGACCTTTGACCTATCACGGAAGCACACTATGTAGGAAGTTGTCTTGGCTGCTTAGCAAAACGTCTCAGTTGACGTTAACTGTTGCGCACCACAGATTTGTATATCTGTATTCTGTCATGCGCACTAAGCTCTAATACAGAGGTTTCCAATCTGTGCTTTTTCGGGGTTCCTCGGCTTCAAAAGCTGTGGAAGCCCCAAATAATTCCGGAACCCTGACAACTCATAAATTTCATATAAGAAAATACACTGTACAGCACAGAATTGCTTGTAAACTCAATGTTAGAACGACTATTTTCTTGTACCCGTTTTGCTGCCACTGTTTTGCGTTATCCTCGACGCCAGTCCGCTGCCCCCGGCTTCTTGCACCGATGTTGCCATGGGTTTCGTGTACACGCGTGCTGGTCGTTAAATCTCTGGCCAGCGTTCATACAGTACACTGAGTATAGCGTGCTGATCGTTGAATCTCTGGCCAGCGCTCATACAGTACACTGAGTACAGCATAGGCCGTTGGGCCCTACTGAGTACACCACAAACTAAAATAGATGACTAAGTAGGGCCCTACTGAGTACACCACAAACTAGAATAGATGACCAAGTAGGGCCCTACTGAGTACACCACAAACTAAAATAGATGACCAAGTATGGCCCTACTGAGTACACCACAAACTAGAATAGATGACCAAGTAGGGCCCTACTGAGTACACCACAAACTAAAATAGATGACCAAGTATGGCCCTACTGAGTACACCACAAACTAGAATAGATGACCAAGTAGGGCCCTACTGAGTACACCACAAACTAAAATAGATGACCAAGTAGGGCCCTACTGAGTACACCACAAACTAAAATAGATGACCAAGTAGGGCCCTACTGAGTACACCACAAACTAAAATAGATGACCAAGTAGGGCCCTACTGAGTACACCACAAACTAGAATAGATGACTAAGTATTTTCAGTGTACGCTGCAGAATAAGATAAAGTATCGAAGCAGAACATGATATAAGTTTCTAGTTGTATGACATCAAACACGATTTTGCAGAACTAAGAAACGATTTTCAGTATCAACCATCCATTAAATATTAGTAAGACTTATATAGTGACAGTTTTATAATGAAAATGTTATTGGCCAAACTATTCATTGGCATTGCAACAAAAATATCAGTGTTAGACTAAGAGAAATATTCATTTTTGATTGGGTTCCATTTAATCAACCCGGTAAGCATCAAGGGTTACGCACGAGTTCCAACGTATATAAAGTGGCAATAAATAAAAGCGAAATAAACGTCTATAGTAACAAGTCTTTCTTTCTTTCTTTCTTTCTTTCTTTCTTATTTAAATAAAGGTAACAACATTTAAATTATAACTGAGAGAAAAGAAAATCATATTTTTTCATATTTATAACAAGACATTAGCCATCACTCCACATGAAAACGTTGTTAAAACAAGATGTTTTTAATTAATTTATAATTGAATTTCTTTTCGATTGCCAAACACAGCGACGTCACCGTTATTTCCTTTTTTTTAACAGAACATCCTAAAAAAAATGTTGTAATAAAATTAAACTTAAAAATAAATTAAAACTGTACTTTATTGAGATAAATTTACATAATCGATCTATTCTCACAAAATGGTGGATCACCTAAATAAAGAAACAACATTAGTGTCAGCAAAGTTTTACACGTTTCTCATTAGAAATCAATTTAATGCTGTGACCACAACATCATCCAACTCTGAAAATTTACACCAGGTCACATATCACATTATTTAACACATTTCTATTCTTGCCATTACGTGGCGTTTTTGGATGCAACGATTTTTACATCTTTGAATCCTCAAACCTTAGAATTTTAAGTTTAATTCTAATGATCTGACTTGGCTTAATCTTAGACTCTACCCCTTCTCGACCCCGTCCCTCCTCCCCAACCCCCAAACTATGAGACGTATAGACTATAAACAAAATAGATTAACGTTTAAGAAAGCAATAATATTGCATTTTATCATCAGAACAAAAAGTAATACAATCAACAATAACAATGTATTTTTCTCTTGTTAATGGACATTTAACAGCGCATACTCTTCCAAGTCGATTGCATGACTTTGAATAATGCAAAACAATTCGTGTCAAGGTAATGTCATGCTTGTTCTAAAATTCGTGTACTAACTGAAAAACTAGCAGAGTCATATTCTAAGGTTTGAGGATTCAAAGATGTAAAAATCGTTGCATCCAAAAACGCCACGTAATGGCAAGAATAGAAATGTGTTAAATAATGTGATATGTGAACTGATGTAACTTTGCAGAGTTGGATGATGTTGTGGTCACAGATGAACATTGTTCCTCGTAAAAGTTCAGAAAGATTCGAGAACGAGAATATTTATGAAGTTCGTGATGCGTCGTAAACCAATAGCATACATACGTCACAGACTCTCTTTCTCTGTTAGATAACAGAGGCGATGAGCTGGATTCCAGTCTTGGGTTCAGGAATATCGCACGTCATGCACGTCGAACTATGACATTTTATTTACAGCACTTACAATGCTCAGAAATGAATACTGTTGGTCTGTGCAGATTGACAGATATGAGACACTGCATTTACAGCACTTACAATGCTCACAAATTAATACTGTTGGTCTCTGCAGATTGACAGATATGAGACACTGCATTTACAGCACTTACAATGCTCACAAATTAATACTGTTGGTCTCTGCAGATTGACAGATATGAGACACTGCATTTACAGTACTTACAATGCTCACAAATTAATACTGTTGGTCTCTGCAGATTGACAGATATGAGACACTGCATTTACAGCACTTACAATGCTCACAAATTAATACTGTTGGTCTCTGCTCACAAATGAATACTGTTGGTCTCTGCAGATTGACAGATATGAGACACTGCATTTACAGCACTTACAATGCTCACAAATTAATACTGTTGGTCTCTGCAGATTGACAGATATGAGACACTGCATTTACAGCACTTACAATGCTCACAAATTAATACTGTTGGTCTCTGCAGATTGACAGATATGAGACACTGCATTTACAGCACTTACAATGCTCAGAAATGAATACTGTTGGTCTGTGCAGATTGACAGATATGACACTGTATTTACAGCACCTACAGTATTCTGAAAAACAATATTGTCAGTCTTTACAGATTGATAGATACGCCATCGTATGTGTAACAATGCATGCTTGCGTCATTGCAGGAACAACAGGTAATATTTGTGTCTTCAGTGGCACACCACTGACACCCAGCTTCAGATCTCCATGTAGCACGTTGCATCAAACATAGCATCGACAAAAGACCTTTAAGTTCACACCAGACTTTAAAACCTTCAGCTGGGTCTCGACAAAGACCTTTTAAGTTCACACCAGACTTTAAAACCTTCAGCTGGGTCTCGACAAAGACCTTTTAAGTTCACACCAGACTTTAAAACCTTCAGCTGGGTCTCGACAAAGACCTTTTAAGTTCACACCAGACTTTAAAACCTTCAGCTGGGTCTCGACAAAGACCTTTTAAGTTCACACCAGACTTTAAAACCTTCAGCTGGGTCTCGACAAAGACCTTTAAGTTCACACCAAATTTTAAAACCTTCAGTTTTTCAACCTTCACCTATGTCACGACATAGATTTTTAAGTTCACACCAGACTTTAAAACCTTTAGCTGGGTCTCGACATAGGCCTTTAAGTTCACATCAAACTGTAAACCTTCAGTCTTCAACCTTTTCCTGGGTCTCCTCGTGACCGCTATAAATAGTTGAGGAAATAAGAAAATATTTACACATCTACAATTGTAATCTCACTCATTTCAAAAATACATTTGCGTCCTAAAACACACACACACACACACACACACACACACACACACACACACACACACACACACACACACACACACACACACACACACTACCTTAATTACAAAATATTAAGAATAGTCGATCTCTTATTTTTTTTTATAAAAACAACAGAAAATTGGCAGAGTCTGCAATGAAAAAAAAATCATTCACTGAAACAATCATTGCCAGTGTGAGACCTTACTGACGGACCGGAGATAATTCTGCAATCAATTAAAGTTGATCGGTGGCTTTCAGCAGATCGTTTTATGTGTGAACGTCTGATCACCCGTGATAGACAAACTTATCTCATACCTCAGACAAACCGAGCTCAAATCTCCGCCTTCGTTCAAGAACATAATACTAGTGCAGTAGTGCTTTTTTCCCCGTATGTCGACACAACCCCGATAACTTAATGTTCTAATCACATGACTTTGGCCCACTAATCACCAATTTACAAAAGTCTGAATCGGGAGTCACAGGCCAATTAACTGCTATCGCCATCTTTTTTTCTCTCAATTGTTACATATTTCTGCTGGAATGTGCAAGCAGATGGCACCGCCAAGCGAGATAAAATTGACGAGTTACGTCCCTTAGTGACCATGCACACAGACAGCCAAGTTTTCATTCCTAGTAATCCCACACCGAGAGACTTCAGGAATCTTAACTCTTTTAGCGGCTCTTCAGTCCTAAGAGGCAAAAGTACGAAGGCCACAGCCTTATGTTATTTTAGAAAGTGCAAAGTTAAAATGTTACTCACAACATGAGTGTATGTATATAACACCCAAGCTGCATATTTACAACTGTCACGCAGAACACACGTGAGAGGTGGACAGAAAAAAAGAGAAATAAAATAAAAATGAATACGATCGTGAGGGCTAACACAGGAGGTAAAGGTAAAAACACTTGCCAATGATATTTAATAAAAGTAGGTTTTCTTTTTACAACTGCTTCTGTTATCTATTGTTGTTGCTATGTAATAATTATGTCAGCACACAGCTCTCAGTATTTAATGCTCATCCTTTATAAATGAGTAACTGACCATCTTGTGCTCAAATTGTATTACTCAACATTTCAGTAATAAAAGATTAGTGTGAAGGAGATATTTAATTAATTACTACATATATGAATATATTCTTTTACAGTCATATTTTTTAATGGTTTTAATTCTTTTACAGAAAGGTTACACATAGGCAGAAATAAACAATAAGTGGTTTTGCATTTGTAAATGAAATGGAGGGAAATCTCTAATCTTAGAAGAACGGTTTGGATTGAACTTATCTACAACGTTCTGCAAAATCTGTTTCAAGTAAAGCTAGGCGATAAAATGAAATACATTACAAATGTACGGTTTGTAGTGATTTGTTTGTCTGTTTATTTATTTATTTGGCTTTTTTCTGATTTTGATTTTTTAAAATCAATTTTACACATAATTTTCTTTTAATTAAAGAAAAATTGTATCCAAGAAATCACAGTACGTAAACTCGCACATGGGTAAGCGAATGTGTGTGTGTGTGTGTGTGTGTGTGTGTGTGTGTGTGTGTGTGTGTGTGTGTGTGTGTGTGTGTGTGTGTGTGTGTGTGTGTGTGTGTGTGTGGTTTTTTTTTTTTTGTGTGTGTGTGTGTGTGTGTGTGTGTGTGTGTGTGTGTGTGTGTGTTTGTGTGAATATGAGTGTGAGTGTGAGAGAAAATAAAGTTAACAATGAAAAATCAAAATAGAATTAATTAATTAATTATATATATATATATAATTTTTTAAATGCCAAGTTAAATAAATATAATGTACAACGAGAATTAAGTTAGCCTCACATCACTTTTAATTTATTCAAGGTCGCAAGACAATAACATTTAAAGTTAACTTGTTGGCTACACTGCATCATGCACGATATATAAATATAACCTTCATGCAATACTTGTATCCATAGTTTCAGATACAGTAATTTTACATCTTTAACATCATACCAAGCATTGTAAGAAAGAAACAGTTTTTTAAATCACATGAAGGTACTCAAATGCGAGTATTCATTTTCTAAATTTTCGAGAATATTTTGTAAAGCCTCATTCAAGTGGATTTTTTATAAATTAAAAATAGAAAAATAAATGAGAACCTTGCATACATTAGTTTTGTTGTCAATGGTAAACTATCAAGGCTCCAAAATAAGTCCAGGGTGAACTGTCATAACTTCAAAGTCCAAGGTAAACTGTCAGAGCTCCAAAGTAAGTTCAAGGTAAACTATCAGAGCTCCAAAGTAAGTTCAAGGTAAACTATCAGAGCTCCAAAGTAAGTTCAAGGTAAACTATCAGAGCTCCAAAGTAAGTTCAAGGTAAACTATCAGAGCTCCAAAGTAAGTTCAAGGTAAACTATCAGAGCTCCAAAGTAAGTTCAAGGTAAACTATCAGAGCTCCAAAGTATGTCTAAGGTAAATTATCAGAGCTCCAAAGTAAGTTTAGGACGAACTGTCATGACTCAATATAATAATGTTAACTTGCAACTATTCCTTGTACATAATAATGTAACTTGCAACTATTCCTTGTACATAATAATGTAACTTGCAACTATTCCTTGTACATAATAATGTTAACTTGCAACTATTCCTAGCGCATAATAATGTTAACTTGCAACTATTCCTTGTACAAAATAATGTAACTTGCAACTATTCCTTGTACATAATAATGTTAACTTGCAAGTACTCCTAGTGCATAATAATGTAACTTGCAACTGAGACTTATTCTGAAACTGATGGGACAGGTACTCATTTCTTCCTTAAAGCGTTTGTATTAGTCTGCTGGCTCTAAAGCCGTCATGCGTACTGGCTTGGTTGAAAACTGACATACGCAGACATCAATGTTCAACTTAATTGTTCAACCAAGTTTCCCTATTTCTAATTGTGATTCAAGGGGCACCACTTTAAATACATCATTGTTCAACCGGGTTTACCCATTAGGACATGCATTCTTATGTCAGTTTGCTGATGGCAAATATTTTTAGTGTACATCCATTCAAGGTTGGAATATATTTCCCTGAACCTGTTGATAGCCATGATGAAGTATAATTGTGTCTTCTTATCAAGGGTGTGGTGGTCTTGCGATGTCAACATTACAATTATTGACATGTCTAAACAGGAAAAAGTGGTGAATTTAACATTCACTATAAAAATGGTATAATAGGAAATATTTTCCATGTATGTATAAGAAAACTAATTTAGTTGGGATTTAATTAAATTCTACAAATCAAAATTTATAATAAAAGCACCTGCAGCAATTCATCCCATCCAACAACAGATTTTTTTTCTAGTGATCTAAAAATAAACAATCAGTTTGTAGTGAAAACTGACAAAGTCACAATCATTTTGAGTAGATTAGCAATGCCAAAAATCATTTTATTTGTATTGTGTAAAAAGAAAGAAAGAACTATTTGAAATATTCAAATTTTCTGTAGAATGAAGAGACTATTTTCCCTGTCATTTTTAGCAATTTATCACACAGTTGTTCATCCATTACCTGAGCTTATACGTTTAAAAATTCTCTGTTAACCCATGTTGAAAATAAACTCTTTATTATTAAAGTCTTTGTTATGGCCATCGCGTGGACAGTGAACACCATTCTAAATAAAATGTTAGTGTTTGTCAGTAGATACATTCTAAACAAGACTTTGGACCATTAAATATATTCTAAACAAGAGTTGAGCCATCAGGCATATTCTAATCAATATTTCAGGCCATCAGACACATTCTAAACAAGACTTCAGACTTTCACATAATTTCTAAACAAGACTTCAGACCATCCGATCATTTCTAAATCAAGAATTAGGACATTTTATATATATATATAGTTCTAAACAAGATTTAGGACTATCAGATAATTTCTAAACAAAACTTGAGGCCATTAGACATATTCTAAACAAGATTTGAAGCCATTAGACATATTTCTACTTCAAGCCATTAGACATATTCTGAACAAGACTTCAAGCCATTAGACATAATATGAACAAGACTTCAAACCATTAGACATATTCTGAACAAGACTTCAAGCCATTAGACATAATATGAACAAGACTTCAAACCATTAGACATATTCTAAACAAGACTTCAAGCCATTAGACACATTTTAAACAAGATTCAGATATATTCTAAACAAATTTTTAGACTCGTAAACAGTCTACAACAAGACCACTGTGGGTCAGTAGATATTCTGAGAAAAGATTCAGTGTATGCCGGTGAAAACATTGTAAACAGAACTTTAAGGCTAGTAGACACACCAAATAAGATCCCGTTGTTAGTCAGCAGATATATTCTTGTTGGCAGTGAACACATTTTAAACAAAATGTTTAACCAGTAGGCATATTTCAAACATGGCCTTCGTGTGGGCCAGTATACGCATCCAAAATAAAACCAAAATATTAGCCAGTAGATAGTCTAAGCAGTGGATTAATGAGTACATTTACATGGCGAGGTTTCGTTTGGATCAGTTAATACATTACAGTTTAAAATAGAAAGTTAGATTTTCACTGATGGTTTTATCATTCCACACTGACTCAGATTTACAATGCTTTAGTACGTAACCTATCAATATCACGCACGCACACACACACACACACACACACACACAGGCGCGCGCGAACTCGCTCACTTAAAATCGTGAAGACCTTATCACTAATTCTGCTTGTATTTGCTGTTGTGCTTATCTTTGACGTCACTTTCTTGTTAAAGACCACAAGACACCAAGGGAATTAATGCATGGTTTTATGTGGATATCATTTATATATGCAATAAAACACATGCATTTCACCCTGGCGAACGGGTACAGGGCTCCAACCTATAGCTCCCGTCTCAGACGAGAGGTCGTTTCTTGAAGTTTTAAATCCATCCTCATGTGCTTCCATGGAAGAGCCATCCATCAAAGAAACAGAATTTCTGATCGGAAGAATGTGGCACGTGTTTGAACACACGCATTTTGGCACGCCCGATAGGAGCTCACTCGTTTTAGCTTGTTCAGTGAAACGGCTTCTGCATTTAAGGAGGGGCGTTGGGGGGGGGGGACCTACTTGTTCACGGGAGGTAACTCCTGGTCATTTTCTCCCTTCACCGGACCAAACAGGCAATATGTCACGTGCAGTGAGGAACAGTGAGGAAGTGCACATTACAACTGGTCGTCTCGTCAGTAGCAACGAAAACAAATAAACAAAAGTGCTGTTACAATTATTAACAATTCTTACGGTATAGTAGAAATAGTCTGGAGAAAGCTTAGACAAGAACTAGACGGTATTAACTAGATGAGATAAATTGGACGAAACACAGTTGAAATGATGGACTAACATAAAATACTAGACATCGTCGTAGTGTAGGGGGGCGCTTCCGGCTTCCGCCGCTTTCGCGCTGGGTGAGGGGGTTGTGGGGGAAAGGGAGGGGTAAAATACTAGACAAGAAAAAAATTGAACATAAATATTTGTACGAAAGAAACGTTAGTCGTGCAAGATTAGGTAACAAACACTGACAATGGAGAAAAATACTAAGCAGGTAAAACCAGTCAACAAACACTGTCAGAGAAAGATGGAAAAAAATACTAAGTAGGTAAAACCAGTCAACAAACAGTCAGAGAAAGATGGAGAAAAATACTAAGCAGGTAAAACCAGTCAACAAACACTGTCAGAGAAAGATGGAGAAAAATACTAAGCAGGTAAAACCAGTCAACAAACGCTGGAAAAGAAAGATAGGGGAGAGGGTGGCATGAAACAAGCAACATCAGATACTGGAAAAGAAAGATGGAGAGAAAAAAACACGAAGCAAATAAAATCAGATAACAAACACTGAAAGGGTGTGACGGCACGAAGAGTGGCCTTCATACCTTCCATTCATCTGTAGATTCCCAGGTCTTCAAGACACTGTTAGACTCGTGAGAGCATGCCCGACTTTGGATCTCGCGTTTTCGCATCTCACCGTTAGCTCCTCTCTTGTTCCCCTAGGGCCCTGGCTACATTACACAATCTTGGCCAACCTAGTAGGTCAACTTGTAATAATTTGCCAGATATTTAGCCCGACTGACCACGTGACTGGCACGGTCTGTCTTTGTTCATGCTGAAATCAGCCCAAAAGATCAGAGTCAATCCAGCCATCCTTGTAGAAAAACTGCCAGAAAGAAATTCTCCCAGATCACACTGAAAAAAGGTTTTTGCCGAGAAAAATCAATCAGATTGAACTTATGTTTGAACCATGAACAGTAGTATCATTTATGTACCTGTATGTTATTTTAATTCATATTTTCTATTCCTTCTTTCATTCATCTATCATCTGTCTCTGCTCCCCTATTTCAATATATGGATGATGTGCATATGGTGTGTCAAGTTGTTCTTTTAACGTCCACTAGAAATTTAGGAAAAGAGTGTTGTATGTTTTTTTGAATGAGCACACCAAGTACCCATCCTGTCTTTGTACCTTCATGAGTAACAAAGCAGAACAGGCTGAGGTCAGCTGAGTTCTCAACAGAGGCAAATAGATACAAAACCCAAAGCCTGCCCTATGCCACGCAGCTGACTAGATCCATTTGAAAAAACTGCCATGGTCATATTAACAGCCAAAGACTCTTACTCTGTTATACAGGAGACACTAAGCAAATATTGATTCATGATGCACTTGCATCACTGTGATTTCATAATTCTTTCTGCCACCATTCCTCTATTTCATCCATCCCTAAGTTTACAAGTATTTGCGTTTTCCTTTTAACAATTGTCAATGTTTATATGTCAGATTGGGATTTTATTATTATTAATATTTAAACTACCCTTTAATTGTCAAATATTTTGTCACATATGACACTATGAAATGTGGGTGGACGTGTGGTTGGCTACGTTAGGGTTTTAAGTCTTTTCAAACGTCTTTTATAAACTCCCATGCAAAAGAACAAAGAAAGTAAAATTAGACAGTATTGAGCAATAAGCACTGAGGAAAAACAACACTAGACATAAATTTACTGAATAAACCTGGACAAGAAAGACTGGAAAAAAACAACCATGTATAGACACTTAAATGTACAGGAAAAATCCTGGACAAGAAAGAGAAAACAACCATTTCTAGACACTTAAATGTACTGAATAAACCTGGACAAGAAAGACTGAAAACCCCAACCATTACCAGACACTTAAATGTATAGAATAAACCTGGACAAGAAAGACTGAAAACCCCAACTATTACCAGACACTTAAATGTATAGAATAAACCTGGACAAGAAAGACTGAAAAACCCAACCATTACCAGACATTTAAATGTATAGAATAAACCTGGACAAGAAAGACTGAAAAACCCAACCATTACCAGACACTTAAATGTATAGAATAAACCTGGACAAGAAAGACTGAGAAACAACAACCATTTCTAGGCACTTAAAAGTACAGAATAAACCTGGACAAGAAAGACTGGGGGAAAAACAGCCATTACTAGACTATTAAATGTACAAAACAGAAAAAACTGGACAAGAAAACAACCAACACTAGAAAAGTAAATTTAAAGAATAAACCTGGACCAAAAAAAAATGGACAGAAATACGGAACATGTCAGATTAAACACACTGGACATGAGTGACTGGAAAGATACACGGAGCTTTTAAGATTACTAACACTGGACAAGAGAGACTGGAAAGATACACGGAGCTTTTGAGATTACTAACACTGGACAAGAGAGACTGGAAAGAAATCCGAAACATCTCATATTTTAAAAGTACTGTATAATTAAGACTGAGAGAAGAAAAAACTAGAGGTGTAAAATTGAAGAAATACACTGGACAAGGAAGACTTAGAAAAACAGCAATACCTAAGGTAAAAGAACAAATAATAGACAGTAAAACGAAATGAGGAAGGGTTGAAAAGAAACAAATACTGGATAAGAGAAATAAAAAAAATGAGAAAATGAACAAAACGTGAGCCACGTAAAATGAAAGAACAAATACTGGACAAGAAAGACTCTTTGCTGTCTTTCCTTATCTTGCATTATTTGGGAACACGTTGGCACAAACCTTGTCTTCTAAACTCTTCCGCCAAATCAGTGTATGAAGTCACTCTTTGAAACCACCATCGCTACAAACAGCGTTTTGTATTTTGGGATCTGCATTGAAATCCTGACAAAGCACATTCAACGCCGGGAGGTGTTTAGGCATGACTGGTGTGGCTTGTGGTAAACAGAGACAAAGATGGACGTTCCTATTTGCGGATTGTTTGTATATTATGCTTCTAAAGAGTGACAGTAAATGTGCTCAAAGGTGGGATGGTGGGGATCTTAATCATTGAGGTTCTTGAGAATGGTCATTGCTAAAATATTTGAAGAGTTTCTCACAAAGAAAGGTATGGTCCTAAAAAATAAAATTATGGTTGGCAACCCTGGATTGTAAAACAAAAGTGTCAAAGCAATCTTTTAAAATAAAAACTCACAGACCTAAGGACACATATGATGTGTGCGTGCCGGAGTAAGTGAGTGGGGTGTCATGAAAGAGTTTCAGTGGATGTGGATGGGTAAATTATGAGTCAGTGTAGCAACTGATGTATGTATATGGTTAGTTACATTTTTATCTATACTTCACCGATACAGCACAGTGTTGTGCCCTGTGTTAAAACATTACCTAATAACGCGTGTGCGTGTGTTGCCCAGGGAGTTTTACTGTTTGTTAATCTGTTCATTAGCAATATTTATCTTAAATCCGACACAGTGAATGTTGATTGCCAAATTATAGACAGTTCATCCTACAGACGTATTTTAGCGTAAGTTCCCATTTCTACGTGCTGGGAGGGAAGGAGGTAGAAGCGGGGTGGCAAGGAAAAGAACACTGGGGAAATAGTGTTTGAACTTTCGCTGATGGGTAAATGTTTCTGGGAGCTGATATTGAGCAAGGCAGAATGTTTTACGTCATAGCCCTATAGTTGAATGCGGTGCTATTGCTTGTATTTGGTCATTGGCAAGCAGTTAAATATTACGTCATAGCCCTATAGTTGAATGCGGTGCTATTACTTGTATTTGGTCATTGGCAAGCAGTTAAATATTACGTCATAGCCCTATAGTTGAATGCGGTGCTATTACTTGTATTTGGTCATTGGCAAGCAGTTAAATATTACGTCCACGCACATATATTGCTTTATAAGTAGAGAGTGGGTTGGGGGTGGGGGGAGGAGTGTGTAAATTAATTTGTGACTAGTTCATATATTCTCAGAAAATTTTCAAGTGTAAAACTTAATCCGCGTTACATCTATCCTTTGTCTCTTTGGTTTCACAATTTAATGACGTCAGGCTACTGCTATATTATTTGCTGTGACTACTTCTAGGCCAATCTAGGGGACTCCTGTGTTATATGTTCTCTCTGTCTCCAGGGAATTCCTGTGCTATTCGCTGCCACAAATTACGCGCAACCACGAAACTCCTTCATGCTGTCAAGAATTTACTTTCGCTCTTCGTGATGCTAAATTGGTAGATTTGCATTTCCGGGGAAGGCCTTGAGTGTGACAGGAACCATCATAAATATGTCTAGACTAGAAAATGTGACAAGAAATGTAAGTGAAGGAAGCAATTAAACTGTAAAGCTCTTCAAGCCTCATGTACAGCGTTTGGTGCGACCGGAAGCAAACAAAAAAGTGTGTTGTGTCACGTGTTGCTTCCGGGATTCGGAATCGTTCTGACGTCAGAGAGAAACAATCGAACTGGACGTTTGCTAACCAGTCTGTCTGTGTGTCTGTATGTATGTATGTATGTATGTATGTATGTCTAGTCATTTATCCGTTCATCTACGTGTCATTCTCTTTTTATCAACCTGATTTCAACTTTTCGGTCCATCTGTTGCCAAGTGTATTTGCGCCTGCTTGCTTAGTTCTGCCAATGCCAACATCCATCAAACTGTCTCACTTTATTTAATGTGTAATTATAATTGTCTCCCTGTCAGTTTGACTGCATTAATTGGCTGCTGGCCAGCATTCCTGCCCAGAAGCCATTTCTAAATACACGTGTGACAAAAGCGTCATTTGAAATGAATGAGTTTTCACGCTGTCTGCTCTTTGTTAATTAATTGCATCCGTTCTCTTCCTGCTATTAGCAAAATATTTCAGACGAGTCACATCGACTAAAAGAATGATTTGTCAATCTAATCGAAATTCTATGATGATGACGGAATGATAGTGATGTATGTTGCTTAGTGAATGACGATGACGACCACGATAATGATGATGGTGTTGGTGTTGGTGATTTGACAACGAGGACAGGGTGGTTGGATGAATATTTGATGGTTGTTTAGTAATTATTTGATTTGACTTTGACTGTAGTGATGATTATGATGATAATGTTGCTTTAATAATTTGGTGATCATGATAAAGGTGTGGGTGATAGTGATGGTCGTGGTGTAGTGTGGTGGTGGTGTAGAGGCTGTAGTGATGAAGACGAAGATGAAGATGTAGTGGTAGAAGGGATCTGATAATGATGATGGTGTGGTGATTTTCTGAATGATTCTGATGTTATGACAATAACGACGACTAGTTGATGATGATGGTGGTGGTGGTAGTTGTGGCGGTGATGCTGGTGGTGGTGATGGTGGTGGTGGTGGTGATGATGATGGTGACGGTGGTGGTGGTGGTGGTGATGATGATGATGATGATGATGATGATGAAAGTGTTATTCTAAATTGAATCGTTCTTATATGCCAGAGAAAGGTCATATATCCTTAACTACTTAAAGAGAGTTTGTGTTTCTTTGTCTTTTTCGTGAAGTCTTATTTAGAGTTAGTGCGTGATGAATGCAAATGAGTCAGGGGCCTATCAGTAGATATGAATTTTTCTCAACACATTTACCTTAAATGAAATTGTAATTTCACAATATGTTCTAGCTTTCATTGATCAAAAGTCGAGATAGTTAGACAGACAGACAGACAGACAGACATAGATAGATAGATAGATAGATAGATAGATAGATAGATAGATAGATAGATAGATAGATAGATAGATAGATAGATAGATAGATAGATAGATAGATAGATAGATAGATAGATAGATAGATAGATAGATAGATACATAGGTAGGTAGGTAGGTAGATAGATAGATAGATAGATAGATAGATAGATAGATAGATAGATAGATAGATAGATAGATAGATAGATAGATAGATAGATAGATAGATAGATAGATAGATAGATAGATAGATAGATAGATAGATAGATAGATAGATAGATAGATAGATAGGACTGACAGACGGGCGGGTGGGCAGGTAGACTCCCAGTTATCCTGTTTCGGGTGAACCGGGACGTTAACGATGCAAAATTCGTTGAGAAAAGTTAACTGCTGACAGAACGATGCGAAGACACGTACACGAAAGATGTCTGCTTGTTTAATTAAAAAAATAATAATAAAGTTTTCTAAATTCCTATGTGACAGCATAACAGTGACCGAGGCCGCTGCAGAAATGAATCATACGTCATTACGTGGTTTAGCACGCATGTAATTCTAAAGTTGGAAAAGTCATACTCCTTCATGATAAGATGGGTAAGGGTTGTCCTTTCTTTAGCTCATAACAAGAAAGTAAATTTGTAAAAATCCTAAAAAGGCATGACGATCAAGATGATAAAGAACGTGAGACACGTTCGATGACCAGACAGTTCTAGATCGTGCGAGAAATAAAACTAAGTTATAGAAGCTCCTTCTCTTTGAGTTCTGTCACTCGTAAGGACGATCTTGACGTAACAGACGTTTCTAGAACAACAAGTCTTGACGCCTTGCGTTGTAAAAGTGAAGCATTTTACGAAGAGTTCAAATTAAATTAAGGCGCGTTGGGGATGGGAGTTAATGCATTTTCTGGTTGGTTTATAAGAATATACAAAAAATCTTTTTTATTCTATGCTATTATGAATGAATAAATTATGTGAGTTTGTGTATGCAATGTTTCCTTCAATGCACAGTAGTTTATAAATATTTGTTGTACGTTTAATATCGATAGTAAATTAACCAGGATTCCGATTATCCGAAAATTCGATTATCCGAAATTTCTTTTACATTTGTGTGCGTACGTATAATTAACTAGTGTTGTACTTGTATTGCACTTTCCTTTTCTTTCATAATTGTAAACAAAAAATTCGAAAGTTTGTATTTACATTATAAATGACACCGATGCTTAAAACATTTTAAGTAAAAAAAAAAAAGATGTCAAACCAGCATAATGTTTCGGAGATTGTACAGGTAACCCCAAACAATAAAATATTTCTTTCAAAGGTATGCAAGATATGCATGATTGAGTGTAAATTAAAGCTTTTTATCATGGGATAGAAAAAGTACAATCACTCTTGCTTTGACAGCATTATTCTGTAACTACTGACAAAGACTCTTCCTTCCGATAATTATTTAAAACAGCAACCAAATTGTGTGTGTGTGATAAGGTTATCTAGCCAAAGTTTTACTGTTATCATTTTTTTAGTAAATATAGTCTGCAAGAGTTCGAAAATCCCATGTACGTCATGAGATCATTGGCGATGATAGGACTTTGGGTTAGATCTAAGTTCTAGTGGAAATCTCTTAAGAAACCAAAAATAAAGAAACAGGTGTTCAGACAAAACGGTAATTATAGAAATCCTAGAAATCATATCAATGAAGCGGTGTTTAGACAAACCCTAACAATAAAATCAACGAACAGATCTTCAGAGCAAACGGTAGGTATGCAAATCCTACTAGTAAAATCAACAAACCGATTGTGAAGTACGCATGTGAAATGCGGGATGAAGGAAAGATGAGAAAAGCATAAAATGTTGTTTAATTACTTCCTCACTTGCTTGCTGGAAAACTTAACCCGGTTTCCCAGTCACACGCATCCCACTTTCTGTAACGTTTACAAAGACGCACAACAATATGACACGTCACAAAACGTCTAGCTTTATGCTGAAACATTAATATTTAATCTAGCTCTAGCCCCGAAAATTCTCTTAGTCAACAAAGTCCCAACGCCACAAATGAATGTGACGAGGCAAGAAACGGAGCCAATGTGTATAGCTTTAAGGTAATACAGTAAAGAAATCAAAATTAAGTGAAATACAAATAAAACCAGATAAAATGTCCACGTGGATTAGAATAATATACAGCTCCTCATCATCAGAAGTGAAGGAGGATTTCAGTGCTCTAACGTAAGCATGACCAATGTCTTTTGAGTGTCTTTCTTTGCGACTTATCTTTCACTCATGAGTCTGAAAGGAGGAGTCCGCAGCCCTAAAAGTATTTCACCGTCCTCAGTCCAGGTGAAGGAAGGTGTGGTTTTGCGTCCTGCTGCTGACCTAGTAGCATGTACGTGAGGAGATTGAATGGAGAAGTCAAAACTTTTCCTGGCTGACGTCCCCTCGCTCAAGTTGCAGACTGCAGAGAAAATAGTACTTCTTCCTTTACGTATTGCTTACAATCGTAGGGTTAGGTGAAGTCACTTGCTCTCAGTCAGACAAAGTTGGACAAACTTTCTCACTCACTCTCGCTCAGAAATCTTAACCAACATTTACAAAGGCAGATATATAAGCGATAGGAGTGTAAATAAGCTGCAAAGTGGACGAAAATATTAGTTTTAATAGTTTGTTAGAGAAACCCTGATATCGACCTTTTGCCGGCTAGTAATTAGTAATTACTGAATTATAAAATCCAGATTTTCCTGCAAATCCACAAACTTATAATTTTGTAGTTTGGGAAAGATACTATAGGAGCCAGTCACTCACTATAGGAGCCAGTCACATACTACAGGAGCCAGTCACTCACTATAGGAGCCAGTCACTCACTACAGGAGCCAGTCACTCACTATGGAGCCAGTCACTCTCTACAGGAAATGCTAGAGTGGGTGTCCAAGGCAATCTAATTTTGGTTCTCTCACACTATTTAAGCTTTCTGACATCCGTTGCTTAGATTTCCCCAACCGTGGGTGATACTTTTCTTATCCCGGTCCGAGCGTTTGTTGGCCAAGGGTCATGGTTCTCTCTTGTGGGCATTAAAACTTTAGGTCCACTTGCCGAGGCCGGTGGCAACAGGTCAGACTGGAGACTGCATAAATAAGGGAGTTGGAAAACTTTAGGTTGACAGAGGTTGGAAAAAGATTAAAATCACTACTTTTATAATGATTTAAAATAATAAAGTTAGAAAAATAATACTATTTAAATTAATATTTTTATTAAAATATTATTATAAACTAAGATATCTCTACCTTTAATAAGTCTAATACAATCATGAGAAGCTGTGCGGATGTGCTACACTGTTGTTCAGACAAAACCCTAAAACTAAAATCATCGAGCCGGTGTTCAGGCAAAATGATAGGTATGCAAATCCTAACAATAAAATATGTGGCAGAGTAAATTGCCTATCCCTATTTCTAAACTTAATTGTTATATAAATTGTTAAATTGTTGAAATGACCTGACCTTATCCCTATTTCTAAACTTAATTGTTATATAAATTGTTAAATTGTTGAAATGACCTGACCTTGGGCATTCCTTATGATGGCATTTTTTGTAAGTGTCAGAGTTGGAAGTAAACAACTCGTGTTGAGAATATAATAAAAATTGCTGATGCAATGAAAACCAGTTCCAACTAGATGAGTGGGTTTTATTATCCAATGGTTAAGATTTATGAGAAAAAAACCAGCCAATGGGCTGAGATCAAACGTTTATCTGATGTAGAGAATTCTTTTGTCTAATCATGTGAATGTGGTGTGACAAGAAGTCTGGTCATGAAAGGCAGAAATTAGCTTAATGGTGTTAAATGACTGATTGAGAGAGAATGGACTTGAGTGATATTTCATGCATTTTGCTATTGACAATTTGTACTTGTGGTTTATGTATAGATGTACTATGTGAGTAGACTATTATTTCTACAAATTGTGAACTATGATTCTTATATGTGGCATACTAAACACTTGACATTGGTTCTAGTGAACCCACTCATAAAACTATTATGCTGTATTTATTATTTTGTGTATGCATGTATTAGGCTAATAAATACTGTTGCAGGAAACCGATAGTTGAGATTTGAATGTAAGAAAGAATGGAGTTAAAAAAGGAATAAACTGGGAACTTACCATTTGTCCCTAATTATATATTTACAGGGGGAAGCAGCCTTTCCTTGTTTTACCTGGATCACCTGGTTCACGAATTATAGCCCGCTATGACATAGGTAGATGTGAGAGGTGTCTGCAGCCGTGTATAAGTGTAAGGATATACTGCATTCCATTGATGTATGGTGGCAAAGTATGCTGACTACATCAAGCAATTTCTGGTACAGGGAGGTTACTGTAAATTGCTACAATTGTTGTTCTGCTTGAGGAAGCTATTATGGAAGAGTGCCAGATTAACCTCGAGAGAATAGCAGCAAATCAATATTCAACAAGAGGAGGGAAACACTTGGCAATAACTTGTGACTTAGTTACAAAGACTATTGAGACAGCGCAGAAATCAAGCTATGTACAAACTATTATCCCTTATCTCTAATAACTCCATTTCTTTTCTCTGATAAGAACTATCCTGTGATTTGTATTGACATTAATCTATTGAATTGTGTGTTAGGATATAAGGCTATATAGATATTAAAACTATTTGAATGTGGTTTCATGGAAATATTGATGTCAAGTAATCTTTTTTCATTGTATTTTTATATGTATATTTGATTGCTGATTTAATAAATTAATTGTTAGATTTATTGATCTTCTTATAAATATTGATAACCTTATGTTGGAGAGGAAAGTGGGTGGGTGGGGACTCACTAAATATTGATTAAAGACAGATTTGTTTTCTCCTTTAGTAAGAAATTTTCCACCTACAGAAAGAGTGATGATACATGTTTGTCCTTAATGTTGTGGAAGAGAGAAAACGTTTACAGTGCCCACATATCCGTAAAGTGAGAGACACGAGTGGGTCTGCTGGAGAATTATTTAAATAACATAAATTAAGATTCTCATCACTCGTAATTAGTTATGGATGATTAATTAATTAATTAATAAAAATAATAATCATTAACTAATTGGCGTTGGCGTCACAAAATCAACGAAAAATTGTTCAGACAAAATGGTAGGTATATACAAATCCTAACAAAAATCATTGAAACCAGTGTTCAACCTATAAATATTACAAAATCTCAGTTAAAGCACATGACCATGAGGCAAGCACTTAAACTGAATTATTTGCTCTCATACACCCCTCCAATAAGGAATCCCCAGAAATATCTGATAGATCGGTACTTTAATAGTAAACAAGGAAGTTCATTTTAAAAGCGACTAGTGTTGGACAAATTTTCATGAATGGATGAATGGATGGATGGATCCAAGTCTATCCATAACAAAATTGTTTCAACTATGGGCGAGGCCGGTGTTCAGGCAAACTTACACACCCAGTAAGCTCGAGCCCTGTCCGCAAAATTGCTTAAACTCAGTCACGGCGAAACCGGTGCTCAGGCAAACTGACACACTCATCAGCCAACAAGATTCTCTTTGTCTGTCAACACTAATGTTGGTGTAGGTGACACGGCTTAACCCTAACTAACAAGTAAACGTCAGATTAATGTATACAGTAGAATAAAACGCGGCCAGGCGAGTAGGAACTAGTGGAATCGTCGTTAAGTATTGTTTTCATAGTTCGTACACTCAAGCAAACTGTCTTTTGCTCTGACTACTGCATGCACCAGTAAATATTGTTTGTATCAATACTGTAGCAGAAATTACTGGTTTTCTACAAGGACTTCACTACAAGGCAAAATAGCAAATGCCAGAAGCTGGCGTCCCTTTTACATTTTACTTAATGAGTCACCTCCTTTAATCTCTGACTGCATGAATTAACTTTTATTTTGTGAATTCATTAAGTTTAGTCATGTGACTGTCATAGGCGACCTCTTTTTAAAAAGAGAGAGAGAGAGAGAATTAAATGCGGTCATTTCGAGATAAATTTAATAAAATCCCATAAAATGTTATTTTTTAATACAATGTTATATATTGCTTAAAATCAGATAGTGCACATTTTGTTGTTATTATGAGTGTTTTTCAATCATTATTTTGTATGTTGTATGCGCGTGTGTGTTGTGTATGTTGTATGCATGGGAGTGTATTGCTTGTGTGTGTTCTGTTTATTGTACGTGTGAGTTGCATGTGTGTGAGTTTGTTGTATGTGTGTGCTCTGTGTTTATTGTATTTGTGTACTGCATGAAAGTGTGTTGTATGTATATATGTGTGTTGTGTATGTTGTATGCGTGTTTAAGTGTTGTATGTGTGTGTGTGTGTGTGTGTGTGTTGTATATGTTGTATGAGTGTGTGAGAGTGTGTTGTGTTTATTGCATGTATGTGAGTGTTTTGTTTGTATATGTGTGTGAGTGTGTTATATTCAATATAGAAATACGATTGAATGTCCGTGTGCAGGTCTATGTGCGACTCTTGGAATGACACTAACGTTGAGTCCCTGTGTATGCATGGATGATTCGCGTATACCAGTCTCTGTGTATGCATGGATGATTCGCGTATACCAGTCTCTGTGTATGCTTGGATGATTCGCGTGAACCAGTCTATGTATGCAGGGATGATTCGCGTATACCAGTCTGTATATGCATGGATGATTCGCGTGTACCAGTCTGTGTATGCATGGATGATTCACGTGCACCAGTCTGTGTATGCATGGATGATTCGCGTGTACCAGTCTATATATACATGGATGATTCGCGTGTACCAGTCTATATATGCATGGATGATTCGCGTGTACCAGTCTCTGCGCGGAATTTGTATTGTCCCAGTGTAAGCATGCCAACGCGAGGATCATGAACGTGTCGAATGCAATGTATGGATACGTGTGTGCGCGATTGTTGTGTATGTTGTATGTGCGTTTCATGTGTTGTACACTGTGCATTTGTTTTGCGTTCGGCGTGCTGGTGTGGTGCTGTGTATGCGTTTTATTCTGGTTTTCCTTAAGTTTTCGTTGCGGCTTCGCTTACGGCTATGAACACCAGTCACGTCTGCCTCCAGGACATCGCCAGTTATTCAGCAATACTTCGTCACAACCAAACACGTCATTCTGTTCTACATCACACAAGTCAACACTCTATAAAGCGGGTAATGTGATCTATTTATACTGCGAGTGGCCAAATTAAGCCTTGACAACTCCCAGACGAGAATGAGGAAGCGGCGAGGAGAGAGGGGGGACCCGAGAGTGCTGAAGGAAAAGGGTGTAGAAGACAATGTCAGTCAACAAAAGTCCTGCGCTTTCAGTCAAACGCTTTAGAGGAAGATATCATGGCCTGCCGCTCTTTTTCTTTTGCTTTAGATAACCGGCAAGAGTTCATTGAGTCAAGCTGTTAATGTGAAGAATCCCATTCTGTTGCAGCAAAGATGATGGTGATGATGATAATACAAATACTGTTGAATTAATTTAAAAGACAAAACTGCATTGTTACTTTAGTAATTTGTATCTATCTCTTTTATTTCATTCATTCTCTCCTCCTATTTTCTTCTATATCTCTATCTGTTCCTCTTTCTTCTCTTTTTTAACCTCCCCTCTATCTTCTTTCTCTTTTTTCTTTGTTTCTCCACGTACACCAATCATGCCAGTTGCGTCGGGCACAAAAGGCATTTTAAACAATAAAGGGGAAAGAACCTGCTATGGTACTGAACCACAACAGAAGCCAGTAAGGGTGATTAAGATTAGAAAGTTGTGTAATGCATACACCAAATTCGAAATCAAATTTCCAAATGTTTTTAAATAAAACTTGGCATACTAACACTTAAGATTTCCATGATACCTAGATATGAAAAGCTCTTTTCTTTAGGCATGTATTAGAGTTCTTACTGGTGATTAAAACAGAAAACGAAACAAAACATAGTATAAAATAATTTTACTTTTTAAGCAACAAATTCTGGAAAGCAACATTTATGCAGGCGAAGCTGTGGACAACTATCTAGAAGTTTTTTTTTTTAAATCTTTAAGCAAACAACTTGTAATAGCCCATAGGCTGTTTATTTGAAAATACATGTACAGAGTTACATAAGTATAAAACTGTGTAAAATAATCAATAACCAGAGTAGTAAGATGTCGGTCTCTGACCCTAATTAATTAAAATATAGGACAACAAAGTCATGGTTGTGGACTGATCCAGTGATCATTAACACAACCCCTCCCCCAAGAAGAAGTCATCTGCCAACATATAACAACGACAAAAACAATATATACTTTACAATATGAATTTTACATAAAATGATTATGATAAAGAATGATTCAAAAAATGAATGAAAAATAATATAAAGAGTTACAAAATGGTAATAAAAGATTACGCAATGTACAAAAACCTCAGTAATAGAGTCTAAACTATCCAGGAACATTAGTCTGCTCCTTAATATCGTCCACAACACTACATCTCAATGTACAACAACCTCAGTAATAGAGTCTAAACTATCCAGGAACATTAGTCTGCTCCTTAATATCGTCCACAACACTATATCTCACTCAATTATTGTTCGTCATGAGAGACGCTTGCCGCCTTTTCACAACACAGTTTTGAATGTGAAAGTTCGTCACTATATAATTCTTTTCTCTGAAAAATTCAATGAAAGACCATACTTCCAAAGCTAACTAAAATAGGGAACTTATCTTGCCTAAGCACCGTCTTGACGACACAACACACACACACCAGCCACTGTCGCTTGTTCTTTTCTTTTCTACTAAATTCCTACACATATGAAGGATCCAACTGATGTTTCCAGCTGAGATCTCCAACAATGAACCTTGAAGAAACCATGAAGAAAACTGGAAACCAAAAGTGGGAGCCAAAGTAGTTGCAATATTATATATCAAGTATAAATTATATAATTATGAATATGTCCTCAGGACTAATTCATGGGTTACTTTCACTACTCTAACCCTGAAAGGAATTACAAAATCATATTCTTGTACACAGTAAATAGTAAATACCCATACCATTTACTTGCAAAAGGGAAAAAAGTTTGAAAACACACTGCATCTCTTAAGTTAATGAATCCTTCCTAATTATTCACTCTTTTATCTCATAAGCCAGTTTGACTTTAAACACTCTCTGATGCTATAAGCCAGGATGACTTCAAACACTCTCTGATGCTATAAGCCAGGATGACTTCAAACACTCTCTGATGCTAAGATTTTTCTATACTGGCAGTTGGACTATTTTTATCTCATAAGCCAGTATGAATTCAAACACTTTCTGATGCTAAGATTTCTCTATACTGGCAGTTGGACTATTTTTCTTCTGGACCTTATTTTAAGATGGTGGTAGAAAAGGGTGATTTTTGAATTCTTTTTGATTCGTGATTTTGACCACTGTCAAGTTGCATGTATCTCACACATTATCCTCGCACTCTGAGCCATAACAAGCTCATTTCTGTCTTTCCATTCATAGATAAGTTTGTATGTGGGTAAGGACTTACTTCTGACTACCAGCAGCCATGAGGCTTCATACTTTGCATTTGTTAAGTTCCTAGGTGCTAACTGGCTATCCGTGGTTAGGGATTTATTCTTGTGCATGGACAGTCAACTTTAAAACATTTCTATTACCCACTTACACTATTACTATGAAGAAAACATTCTGGCCTAGGTTTTGAATTTTGATGTGTGTAGTTGGTTAACTTTTATGTGCGTTATGTCTCTCAACATTTATGACTTTCAAGTTATAAATAAAATAATATCTTTAATATTTAGTTCATTAGTCTAGGGATAAATTAGTCAGTAAATCTCCTTGGAGATTGTCATAAGTACTATTCAGTTAATAAAATATAATTAATGATCCCCTTCATTTTGAAACTAAGTATATAAATAGGTTATAAATGCACTAATTAATCAAGTAATTTCTGCAATAATTGTGCAAATCGAAACTGCTTAGCTGCATAACTGATATTTATTTTGTAATACGAGTTGTGGTGTTTCAAAAACAATAATTGTGGAAATCGGAACTACTTAGCTGTATAACTTATATTTATTTAATAATTAATATACAAGTCGCAGTGTTTCGAAACTACTTAGTTTGTATTGTACTGCATATAACATAGTTTGTAGTGTTCTACTTAGATACATAATTTGCAATATCTTGCAAGCAGTGAATATAGAATTGATAATATATATTTATTAATTTTTTTGCCTTTATCTTACTATTTTTATTAAAGACAAATAGTATGAGCCGCAAGACTCACTCACCTTTGTCGTGGAAAGCGGAAATGCTAATTTTAACAACGCACCCTCATCCGGCAAACGTGACAGCAAGGGAAGGAACTGTGTAATTGACATTGTCGCTGCAAACACAGAGAAGTACGCGATGAGGCGAAGGTGTGAGATATAAAATATGAAAACGGTGACAATTTTTTGTCCTGTTCCTGACTTCGTGACAAACTATACACGTCACATATTGTGACGGCTCAGACATAAGATGCACGGTTAGTAAAATTCAGTTACTTCCCTAATATGCTGAGGCTTTCATTACCCCATGGATCTTTCCGCAATTCAGCGCACGAAACGTGTGCGTGAAATGTCAGCAGGAGAGTAACTTCCTGTGTCGGTATTGATATTACGGCTGAAATTCTTGCCCAGTGCTTCAGCAATAGCATTCTGTAAATATGTCAGTTTCATTAAGTTCGGCCACCATAAATAGCAAACCAAATGTACGAAACAATTATAAGATTAAGTCTTGGAATGGCCGGATTCCACACTGAACTCATCATAGATAGGCCTAATAAAAAGTATATCCTACTTAGATTAACTGACAGTCAAACTTTGTTTTACTTAAAACTCACCAATTGAATATATCCTACTTCAACTATCTGAGAGTCATTTTTTGTCCTACTTAAAATTCACCAATGGAATATATCTTACTTTGACTACGTGAGAGTCAAACTTTGCCTTACTTAAAACTGAACAATGGGATATATCCTACTCTGACTACCTGATACCCCAAAAAATATTACATAACACCCTACTTTTGCAAGGATTCACTAGGACCCCAAAATATTACATAACGCCCTACTTTTGCAAGGATTGACTAGGACCCATGCCAAACGCTCTCGTATAGCGGGTTAAAGGGACGGCATCGCAAAACTGTAACACGATGTGAATAAGTTTAGAATATGCACTGCAAGTTTTTAAAAAATAATAATAAAATAAAACCAAGATCGACAACCCACAGAACGTCCTATTGGGCAAACCTATTTCATGTCGCGTGTCGTAGCGTGAATTGAGTTATCACCTCATACTGTCGTCGCTTGCAGGTCTATTTTCTTTCGATATTATTTATTATTTATTACTGCTTTTTTATGATTTTATTTACTCGGCATTTCACGAAATAATAACTGCAGGCGTAGCGTGAGGTTGTACAACAATGTCCATAAGAGGTCTTCACCACCTCCAAACCTGTTCTAAAGATCCATTCAGTAGCTGTTTATCACTTCTAAACCTGTACCGAACGGTCCATTCAGTAGCTCTTTATAACCTCCAACCCCGTCCGGAATGATCGATGCAGTAAAAAAAATACTATTTCAATGAAAATTCATGAACACTTTTCTTTCTTTCCTAATTATTACCTGTTTATGTCATATCTATTGTTTCTTGAGTTTTCATCAGACTAAAGTGACTACTGTATTCTACCAGATCACCTTGGTGTGTGAATCCAGCGTTGTAGTCATACTTATCATTAAATGTATTGATGTACATTGATTCCTGTGAATTCCGTTCGAGAGCCAATACAGAAAAAATTGAGGCTTGAGTTTAGTCTCAAGAATTCATGAAAGTTTATTGATGAAAGTTTATTGAACATTCCTCTTGGTGTGTTGTGTAGATACATGAAAATTCTAGAACACTCCGCGTGATGTACTTTGATAGCGAATGTGATTTCTGGATGATTCTCCATAGTGTGCTTTGTGAGAGCATAGAAGATTCCGGAACAGTTGTGTGACGTGCCTATAGTTGTACATCGGACTGTCATCAAATAAGAAAGAAAGTGACTTGTTGCAAACCACGTGATTAAGAAGACCAGACTAGCACGAAATTGGCATGGGCCAGAAGAGCTCTCCATAAATTAAGTAAGACCAGCGTTAGCACGAAATTGGCATGGGCCAGAAGAGCTCTCCATAAATTAAGTAAGACCAGCGTTAGCACGAAATTGGCATGGGCCAGAAGAGCTCTCCATAAATTAAGTAAGACCAGCGTTAGCACGAAATTGGCATGGGCCGGAAGAGCTCTCCATAAATTAAGTAAGACTAGCGTTAGCACGAAATTGGCATGGGCCAGAAGAGCTCTCCATAAATTAAGTAAGACCAGCGTTAGCACGAAATTGGCATGGGCCGGAAGAGCTCTCCATAAATTAAGTAAGACCAGTGTTCCATACTGGTGAAAAGTGAAAAATTGAACAGTTGATACTTAACCACTTCCCAACCCAAAGTGACGAACTTAGTGTCTAATCATTCGAGTGAGAGTTAGGTCCCTTGTGTTACTGGCCGCACGACTCCACCTTCCTTGACAGTTAAACATTTAAAAGAGTGGACCTTGGACTGCTCCACCATAGAAAATGTCCACCAAATACCACTCCAAGCTTCATTTTGCTCAAATATGGCACTATATCTTCCCCTTAAACATACCTCTCCCACGGAGCTTGGATCCGTCTGTGGTATCAGCGAAAGCGTAAAGCAGACGTAAAACCCAAATCGAATCAGCCACAACGCACGGGTTCGGGGCAATATGGCGTAGGAACTTAGGTGTGACGGTAACGTCATCAGTAGCATACAGTGACGTAGTATGCACAAGTGCGGTTTTGAATCTGATCAAACAACCACGTCCTAGCCCAGATCCAGTTACGTCATCAGTAGCATACAGTGACGTAGTATGCACAAGTGCGAGACTTCCGATTTGAATCTGATCAAACAACCATGTTCTAGCCCAGATCCAGTTACGTCATCAGTAGCATACAGTGACGTAGTATGCACAAGTGCAAGATTTCGTTTTTAATCTGATCAAACAACGGTGGAAATATTTTGCTCGGAACCATCGTAATATGGTATATACGTATTATTATTATTTTGTTTTCTCGCATTTTTTTTTTCATTACTGATCTTTTCCAGAGGAACGTTTCCTCAAAAGGTCAAATGTAAGAACGTGGCTTCTTCGGCAAGCTGTAAGTGGGTCAAGTTCTTTTACGCAGCATCGAAACAGTGTGCGTGGGATGGGAGGTTCGGGGAGAGAGGGGTTGACAAATCCTTATTGGTGGAGGCTGGAACTCCAATCATTCCAAGAATGATGTACCTGTGGGGAGGAAACAATACAATACTGCATCCATTTATAGTCATGTGCTTGCACACACACACACACACACACACACACACACACAAAGTACATAAAACACGAACGCATATGCGTAAGTTCACAGGCGTACATATACATGCATATGCAAAGGCATGCTCAAACATGGATAGTCACACACAAGCACACATCTAATTTAGAAAACAAGCATCGAGCCCACATGCCCTTGCATTATCAAACCAAAGTGTACAATCACATACACACGCACACACACACACACAGTTAAACATACACATGAACACTAAAATAAACCACGCATTAATATACAAACACAAACGCATATGCATGCAAATTTAAGCACGCACACTCTTTCACACGAAAAAATAAACTCACATATTTATAACTTTTAAACACGTTAATAAACTCATATATTTATACTTTTAAACACGTTAATAAACTCAAATATTTATAACTTTTAAACACGTTAAGAAACTTAAATATTTATACTTTTAAACACGTTAGTAAACTCAAATATATAAAACTTTTAAACACGTTAATAAACTTACATATTTATACTTTTAAACACGTTAATAAACTCAAATATTTATAACTTTTAAACACGTTAATATACTCACATATTTATACTTTTAAACACGTTAATAAACTCAAATATTTATAACTTTTAAACACGTTAAGAAACTCAAATATTTATAACTTTTAAACACGTTAAGAAACTCAAATATTTATAACTTTTAAACACGTTAAGAAACTAAATATTTATAACTTTTAAACACGTTAATAAACTCAAATATTTATAACTTTTAAACACGTTAAGAAACTCAAATATTTATAACTTTTAAACACGTTAAGAAACTCAAATATTTATAATTTTTAAACACGTTAAGAAACTCAAATATTTATAACTTTTAAACACGTTAAGAAACTAAATATTTATAACTTTTAAACACGTTAAGAAACTTAACAATATGTCCAAAGCAAGTATATACTCATGCACATACTAATACACATACCAGTACAAGCACATATTATGGCAGAGTAAATTTGTCTTTCTCTTTGTCTTTTTGTCTTTGTCTTTCTAAACTTAATAATTATATATTTGTTGCCAATGTTAACGTGACCCTATCTAGGGCACTGCTTAAGATGATATTTTTGTAAGTACCAGAGTTGGAGTAAACACCTCAGGTGGAGAATGTACTAGAACTTGCTGATGCAATCCAAACCAGTTCCAACTGGATGAGTGGTTTTTCTGACTAATAGTCTCACACTTGTTCTTAATCCCCATAGAACATAAACAATCTTGCACTGACGGACTGCGGCAAACTGGAAAATAGCATACTTCATTGTGCGAAACTGAGGTAAATGCACCATAGTGTATAAGAGAATTTAATGACAACCGTCTGCTAAAACTGAGGTAAATGCACCATAGTGTATAAGAGAATTTAATGACAACCGTCAGCTAAAACTGAGGTAAATGCACCATAGTGTATAAGAGAATTTAATGACAACCGTCTGCTAAAACTGAGGTAAATGCACCATAGTGTATAAGAGAATTTAATGACAACCATCTGCTAAAAAGACATGAACAGCCTAAAATCACTACTTCAAGTTTGGGCCTTTTAATGCGCATTACTACGTCACGGTTATAAGAAATAGTCAAAACACTTTGACTAAGAAAACAAGATAGAAGGAGCGATTTGATTTTCTCCACAGTGTATATAGAACCACCCTTTAAGGAAGGTATTTGGTTGAATTATCATTTTTTGAGAGAATGCGTTTTTTGTATTAAATCGTGGTTTTTTACAGGAGAAGTTAGCTGAAAATTGTGATCATGGAAATAGCCCACTTCACAAATGAATTGTCATATAGAGGATAAAATATTAAAACTGCATATAAATTATAGCAGAGTTTCTGGTTTGCTTTTTGGGTTAGCTTGCCCGGTCTGCATTTGGGTCACATGGAGCTGACTGAAGTGTAACATACTTTCCTTGAAGGGACTCAAGGGAGGCATATTCTGTCCTAAAAAATTGTGGACAAAAATCAGGAATTAAGTGTTCACGTCACAGGTCGACACTGAGATAAATTGCTCTTAGAAAAGAATCGATAGGATTGTGGGGTATAAAAGTGGAACCCCATTCATTCTGACTTACACGATGTGACCTCTGATCCCCAATAGGACTCGTACCATTGGAGATCTATTCATTGAAGTGAAGACCATCTCATTTATAAATATGTGGTCTGCCTAAGTCTTGTACTATTTATTTGTATAAATGAAACCTCATTTTGCCATTTTTCTCTCTTACTATTATAATTATCTTTATAGTAAATACCTTTGACATTTTCATAGTTCAATAGTTTTTCTTGTGAATTCAAGTGTGGTTATGAAGATTGTATACAGACAGTGAAGTCCACCTAATGCTGGTTTTTAAAGCATTGTCTACATAAAGCTGGAAGTATGGTTTTATATATATCAGTTATGCTTTAATATACATGAACGAAGTTTTAACTTACATCATTGCTGCTTTAGTATGCATCAGTGATTTTTAATATACAACAATGTTGCATTATTATAAACTAGCGGTATTTAATATACATCAGTGATGTTTCAATATACATTAATGTTGCTCTAGTCTAATATATTCCATTTCTGCTTTAATATACATCAGTTTGATTTAATAGCGGCTTAGGCTAATTTCAGGCCATTGACTATATCTAAGTGTAGCTTAAATGTAACACTAATTTCAGGCCATTGACTATATCTAAGTGTAGCTTAAATATAACGCTAATTTCAGGCCATTGACTATATGTAAGTGTAGCTTAAATATAACACTAATTGCATGCCATTGACTATATGTAAGTGTAGCTTAAATGTAACACTAATTTCAGGCCATTGACTATATCTAAGTGTAGCTTAAATGTAACACTAATTTCAGGCCATTGACTATATCTAAGTGTAGCTTAAATATAACGCTAATTTCAGGCCATTGACTATATGTAAGTGTAGCTTAAATATAACACTAATTGCATGCCATTGACTATATCTAAGTGTAGCTTAAATATAACGCTAATTTCAGGCCATTGACTATATGTAAGTGTAGCTTAAATATAACACTAATTGCATGCCTCGGTTGGTTACAATAAAATATATTGCTTTACATATGCGTTAGAATCATTTTTATTTAATTCAGCCGTGCACTTAGTAGGGAATAAAATGTGTTTTTCATTGTTAAAACGAGAAGTATTTCTTAAATAATATTTTTATGTCGTAAATGTGTGTATGTCTTAATATTATTTTTTTAAAGGAAAGTATCTGCCTGTTTGGTGGGGGAGCAAAGTGTACATTATTCATTATTCATTATTAATGTGAGTGTGTTTGTATGATTGTGTTTGTATGAGTGTGTTCGTATGAGTGTGTTTGTATGAGTGTGTTTGTATGAGTGTGTTCGTATGAGTGTGTTTGTATGAGTGTGTTCGTATGAGTGTGTTTGTATGAGTGTGTTCGTATGTGTTCGTATGAGTGTGTTTGTATGAGTGTGTTCGTATGAGTGTGTTCGTATGAGTGTGTGCACAAATGTGTGTGAGCGTGTGTAGTCTTCTAAGGTCACTTTCCTGGGCAATTTGCAGAGCTGGTTTCAGTTTACAATTTGCTGTTTGTGAGTGTGTACAGAACAGTAAACAATAAATTCGCTCAGCAGCTAGTGCGTCGATCTCCAGAGAATCAGTTCTGACAATGATAACAGAAATACCGGCATGCGACAAGAACATTAATCTCCTGACAATCAGTAGTAACAATGATAACAGAAATACCGGCATGCGACAAGAACATTAATCTCCTGACAATCAGTAGTAACAATGATAACAGAAATACCGGCATGCGACAAGAACATTAATCTCCTGACAATCAGTAGTAACAATGATAACAGAAATACCGGCATGCGACAAGAACATTAATCTCCTGACAATCAGTAGTAACAATGATAACAGAAATACCGGCATGCGACAAGAACATTAATCTCCAGACAATCGTTAGTAACAATGATAGCAAGAGTACTTGTGTGTTTGTTTGTTTTGCATTTTTGGTGTAGTCGGTTAAGTATGCAATATCTCATGGCTGTAGAAGAGTTAAAGTTCCATCTCAATAACACCCGTCCAACCTTTCATTTAATAAAAAGCGTCAATCCTCAAACAATAATGACCATGTGCATGACACTTAAGAATTCATATGTAAAGCGTTGCTGCTGGTAAACTTGTGCGCGTGAGGAGTGAAAATTAAGCAGTCAATAAGTTAAAACACTGAGGAGCACCATTTTATGGGACAAGTATAATACTTTCACTTCAAAATCTTCATTTTGAAGTGACAGTGCTCCGAAATGAAAGAAACTGAATTGACGTCGTCCCACTTTAGGGTTCCAATTCATTTGACCTTTTCTCAACGTGATACAGTTGGCACAATATCAGGTCATGAAATAAGAACACTGACTCCGTCGTTGTTTGGCACACAACTACATAGTTTGCCGTGAGTTAAGGGGTGGGTGGGTGGGTGGAGGGATTTCTTTTATAGTCTTTAGTTATCTCACCTTCTCTCCGCATCCTTCACCTTTACAGTTTGATTCTCAAGTTCCATAGAAAGCGGGATAACTGAAAAGATGGAAAGCATGTGGGCAAATCACGGTTATCCCGCCTTCCCTGGTTAGTCGAGAATTACATTTATGTGCGTTTCTACCTTCCCGAATTTTGTACAATGAAGAGTTTTAAAATGAAAGTCAAATAAAAAAATATATGTAATACAACAAATGCAAGAGTGTGTGTAAGGTAGTTATGGTGGAGAGAGATAGAAGTGAATGTAGTTACGTTTGCACAGTGTGTGTGTGTGTGCACGCGCTTGCGTGCGTGTGTGTGTGTGTGTGCATGTATGTGTGTATGTGTGCGTAACAATAAATGTACGATAATTTACGTTTAGTGGGATTGGGGAAGGGGGAGGAAACAAAAGAGGCTGGAGAAAAAATATTGAGACAAAGACAAAATCACAAAGGGAAAATTAGAGGGAAATGGCTCTATAGAAAAAGAAGATAAATAAACATTATGCTACAGTAAAACGTCTCTCTTATTATTGTGTAAAGAGTAGAGTTTTACGACATCCTTATTACCCGCCAAATGAGAGACATATTGGTATTGTGGGAAAATTATTAATGACTATAAATTAAGAATCTCGATCTCTTGTGATTAGATATGTGTTATTAATTATTAAATAATAATCATAACGAGTGAAAGGTGCTCAGAGGTGTCACACCAATGAATCTAGATCTTGACTAAAATATATCCAGATATACTTCTGCCGTCACTATAACAATTTTCTTTACTTTGTTAAAGTTCTACTTGTAAGGATGTCTGCAGAGCCATCCAATGGAGAGAGAGAGAGAGAGAGAGAGAGAGAGAGAGAGAGAGAGAGAGAGAGAGAGAGAGAGAGAGAGAGAGAGAGAGAGAGAGAGAGAGAAAATATTAGTGAAAATCATTTATTTTCCATAACAACAAAAAATATGTAGGCCATTGTAAAGGTCATTTAATTTATCTTAGATCTTGCATCTGGATTCATATCATTCACCTCTCACCAAGACCGAGTAGTGTAACGCGCCTTGCCTGTGATTACAATCTTTAATGCTTACTTCACAATATTTCAAAATTCCGAATGTCGATTTTGTGCATGTTCCTAATTGTGTACCTTAGCAATTAAGAATTAGGTCAACTCAGCGCATCTGCGGGCCTCTTATCAAGAATAATATTGGTTCATGATATCTGTACCTCCCACCACCACCACCACCACCACCATCACCCGCAGATAAGTCAGATCATTAAAATTGTGCTTATCTTTTGAAGAACTAGGTCGGATAAGTGGACCCTCTTTGTCATTATAAGTGTGCTCTCGTTTGAGAAATTAGATCATGTCATTGTAAGTGTGCTCTCGTTTGAGAAATTAGATCATGTCATTGTAAGTGTGCTCTCGTTTGAGAAATTAGATCATGTCATTGTAAGTGTGCTCTCGTTTGAGAAATTAGATCATGTCATTGTAAGTGTGCTCTCGTTTGAGAAATTAGATCATGTCATTATAAGTGTGCTCTCGTTTGAGAAATTAGATCATGTCATTGTAAGTGTGCTCTCGTTTGAGAAATTAGATCATGTCATTATAAGTGTGCTCTCGTTTGAGAAATTAGATCATGTCATTGTAAGTGTGCTCTCGTTTGAGAAATTAGATCATGTCATTATAAGTGTGCTCTCGTTTGAGAAATTAGATCATGTCATTGTAAGTGTGCTCTCGTTTGAGAAATTAGATCATGTCATTATAAGTGTGCTCTCGTTTGAGAAATTAGATCATGTCATTATAAGTGTGCTCTCGTTTGAGAAATTAGATCATGTCATTGTAAGTGTGCTCTCGTTTGAGAAATTAGATCATGTCATTGTAAGTGTGCTCTCGTTTGAGAAATTAGATCATGTCATTGTAAGTGTGCTCTCGTTTGAGAAATTAGATCATGTCATTGTAAGTGTGCTCTCGTTTGAGAAATTAGATCATGTCATTATAAGTGTGCTCTCGTTTGAGAAATTAGATCATGTCATTGTAAGTGTGCTCTCGTTTGAGAAATTAGATCATGTCATTGTAAGTGTGCCATGTTTTTAAAGAATAAGATCAGATCATAATAAGTAATCAGTGTTTGTGAAGAATTGGGTCAACTCATAATAAGTTATGCAAATTTTGACCTGTTTTATTTTAAGAATAAGGTCAGCTCATAATAAAAAGGGAGGTTGAGGTATTTCATAATAATTATGGTCTATTTTTGAAGAATAAAGTCATCTCATAATAAGTATGCCTTGAATAAGGTCAACTCGTATAAAGGACGCCCTGTTTTGAAGAACAGGGGCATTTGGTAGTAAGTGTGGCCTGTTTCTTTTTGTTTTTGTTAAATAAGGTCATCTCATTGAAATGAAGAATAAATTTGACTCATCGTAATATATCTATATTGTAACTATGATCACTTTTCATAACATGTCAGCTCATGTAACTATGAACACTTTTCATAACATGTCAGCTCATTGTAACTGCGCATTCTTTTGAATTATTAGAATTCTTTTGAATTATTAGCTCGTTATAACAATGACCTTTCAAAAATTAAGTCAGTTCGTTATAACAATGACCTATCAAAAATTAGGTCAGCTCGTTATAACTATGACCTTCTTTCAAAAATTAAATCAGCTCTTTATAACTATGACCTCTATTCTAGAATTAAGTGGGCTTGTTATAACCATTCCCACTTAGAAGTAAGTGAGCTTGTTTATAACCATTGCTACTTAGAATTAAGTGGGCTTGTTATAACCATGACCTCTTTTCTAAAATTAAGTGGGCTTGTTATAACCATTGCCACTTAGAATTAAATCGGCCCATCCTAAGAGTTTCCTCTTGTAAAGAAATAGGTCAGCGAGTCATAAGTGTGACCGCTTTAGAAAAATTACTCGATCTTCTATATTTTAACAAAAAACATTATATCGATTTAAAATAATTTTTATTAATATTATAAGTGTGCTCTTGTTTGAAGAATTAGATCATGTCATTATAAGTGTGCTCTCGTTTGAGAAATTAGATCATTTTCAATATAAACATGTGCTCTCGTTTGGAGAATTAGATCATGTCATTGTAAGTGTGCTCTCGTTTGGAGAATTAGATCATGTCATTGTAAGTGTGCCTTGTTTTGAATAAATATTAATACGTCTCCTTGTGGAATTTTACGTCGGGTCATTATAAACGGCATTGTTTTCTGAAGAATTAATCAATTTTATTATAAATATGACCTGTTTTAAGGAATTAGTCGGCAGATTCTAACTGTGCTTTATATTTATCTTTGTTCGAATATCATTTATGTGTCTTTATTTAATTCTAGACTTTTGTAATGACTCTTACTTCTGTGTTCGGATATCATACGTGTTTGTTAGTTTTTTTATTTAACTGTGTGGATCTTTCTTTAATGACTGTCTCTTCCATGTAGCTACTTTTCGTTTTCTTCAAACACGAGTATATGTTTTTCCAATGATTTCTGTACACTTATTTTCTAAAAATGTCATTTTAAAACGTAAGTTCACAATGTATGAAGTAATAACACAGGCAGTAGAAATATTAGCGAAATCCGAGCTTAAATTAACCTTTTTTTTTTTTTTAATTTTTTATTGGGGGGGGGGGGATTTATTTTCTTGTTATTAGGCTTCCGAGGTTCTTTGTTTAGCCTCGGCTTGCAACTGAGCCGTAACATAAAGGTGTTCTTGAGTAAAATAAGCAGTCACTTCGACCCCCATTTTAATTGTTTTACTGTGATCAACAATCACTGGAAGTGAACAAATTTGAACAACAGGCACAGAATCACCTATTTCAAATTCAATGGTTAACGCCACGAACGTAAAACAGATTTACCTTTCTCAAATTGATTGGCTTACACAATCCACGTGATATATAATCATTCTTCTCAAATTGATTGGTCTACACAATCCACGTGATACAAAATAATTTCTTAAGTTCATTTGGTCAATACCCTGTACGTGACATAGAATGACCGATCTCAAATTCAATGGTTAATTCACGTACGTGACACATAATTATCTATTGAATGAAAACGATGATATTAATATTGTTTATAGTCCTTAAAAGGACATTTATTTCACATTAAAATTTGCGTTTAGTATACTGATGTGCAAATTTGTTTAGTAGCTATCATTTTTAATGTGGGGTGGGTCAGTCCAGAATATATAGTCTTTTAAAGCAAAATTTAAATAAGGCGGAAGAAATAGTTTTCTAATTTCAAAGTTGCATAAATTAAATATATGAATAATTTATTCCCAGTCAGAGGAATGGTGAAGTTCTTTCATTCAGCGCTATTTTTATGATGTTTTGGGACGTTCACAAATGAAATTTTCTCTGAATTAAAAAATATACAGTTCTGATCTTGTTTTTTCACTGCGGTCTTCAGTTACAATAATACCTAAATATTGACTAGGATGTCTTTGTGTATGCATGTTTGTCAGTATGTCTGTCCGCAAGATGGACAGTTCTGTTGAGCTGGCCGGGCCTGAGTACTAACACAAAGACCACGAGCGAAAAGTGCACACAGAGATCTAGCTACGAAACACATCACTAATGGAAGAGGAAAAAAGTTAATAAAATACGCTAAGTTAAATTTCATTTTTTTTTTTTTAAAAAAAAAAAAGATGTTTGAAATACAAGTACATTGAATTCAGCATCAAATTACTTTCAAGGAGAAAAATATTCTTTCAGTATGCCTGAAATGAATCCCATTTTCATCAAATTGACCTAAGTTCAAGGACAAAAGTCGACCCGATCAAATAATAAATTATCAGCTTGAAATTCACAGTGCTATGTGCGTAGATTGTATTGCAATCATCGCCGTGCTGGACGACAAATGCCGACAGCATATATAAATATATTTTTTTAATGTCACCTTTACTCTCCGGACTTCCGAATTTCCCACGATATATTGTTACAGGAAACAAGAATTAATTTAAAGTTGTTTGATTGTCGCATCCGTGTTCCAGAATTTCTTACACCTAATTCTCGACCTCCTTAAATCCCTCGTTGTCTTTTCTCTCTCTTTTTTCTTCTTCCGTGATATCTCTATATAGGTGTGTGTGGGGGGGGGGTAGGTGTGTGTGTAGTGTAGTGTGTGTATGTGGATAGATAGACAGATAGTGTGACGTGGGGCACACCACTTCGTTAATGAAAAAATTATTATTAATAATTAATCTTTCATAACCAATTTCAAGTGGTGAGAATGTTAATCATATTTTATTAATGATCCTCCACCACTCTTCTCTCAATTGGCGGATATTTTGGCGTGGTAAACGTTTTCTCTATTCCACAACATCAACTAATATTTACAGTCACATAAGGTTTCCTTGAGTGGAAAACTTCTTACTGAAGGAAAAGATAAATCCAACTTTAATCTATATTTAGCGAGCCCCCATCCACCCACTTTCTTCTCCAACATAAGATTATCGATATCTATATGCGTAAGAAGTTCAATAAATTTATTAGAAGAATCAAATATACAAAAGACAATTACAATGAAATAAATAAAACATGACATCAATATTCTGATAATTATTGTTTACAGTCTCTCTCTCTCACTCTCTCTCTCTCTCTCTCTCTCTCTCTCTCTCTCTCTCTGTATATATATATATATAAAATAAAAATATAATTTCAATTCAACAATAGAGTCAATACAAATTGCAGATTAATCCTAGCAGAGAATAGAAATTGAGTTATTAGAGTTAAATGTGTACATTTACCTGACATGGATTAAAGCACTGCTTGACAGTCTTTCACATGCTTTTGCAACAATGTCACAGTGTCAGATCCCACAGTCTTTCATTTGCAACAATATCACAGTGTCAGCTCTCACAGTCTTTCCTTTCCTTTGCAACAATGTCGCAATGTCAAAATGTCTATACTCAGCACTGTTCCTGCCACTGGAAACTCTGACATGCTGCTATATTTCTGAATGTCCCCTTCCCTATCACTCCTTCATGTAGGACATGATTTCATCAATTCTGGTAACTTCACTGTACCAGTTTTCTCCAGAATGTACCCAGCATACTTGCTCCGATATTTCAATAGTGCATAGCTACTCCTTTACACTTATACACTCTGCAACACACTTTGCAAGTTTCCCAGTCATGACTAGTGAACAAATGAAGGGTAGCTAGGAACTTGAAAGTTGAACTTGAGGCTCCACTTGAGACTCACAGCTCAGGGTTGAACTTACACTCACAGAGTGAGATTCAAACCAACAAAAAAAGAAGGCACTTCATCCCTGCAACATATATCACTTATCCTAATATAATTCCATTCTATCTTACACTCCATTCTCACTCAAACCTACAATCCTGCAACAGTATTCATTATCCCCATGCATGCACATGGTAAAATAAACACAGTGTATCAAACAATGTCACATATTAATACACGAAAGGGGTGCAACTTAGTTCAAACATTTGTAGTAATAAAAGTTAATTCACATAGTATTTCTACATAAACACGAATGTAACAAGTCCACTCTCTCTCAATCAGTCAATTAAACTCACCACTCAAGCTAATGACTGCCTTCAAGCCGGACTTCTTCCTTCTTTGACACTCAAATTCAAAGTGATTAAAAAGTAGAATTCTCTACAGCAAGTGAATTCAGCCCATTGGCTAGTCTCGTTCTCATAAATCATAATCATTGGACAATAGGAAACTGCTCACTCAGTTTCCATTAGGTCAACAAATCTAGAATATTCTTGCCTTAGGTTGTTTGCTTCAGACTCAGACACTTTCAAAATAACACCATAAGAAGTGCCCAAGGTCGGATCACTCTGACAATAATTTATTTAGCAGTTTATATAACAATTAAAATTAAAAGGAGGGATGGGCAAATTTACTCTGTCACAGATAGATAGATAGATAGATGGTGGGATGATGTGGTCGGTTCTTGGGGCTCTGAGAAATAATCCTAACTGTAGAGTTATTAACTTACTGAATTTTTCACAAGACAAAGAACAACCAGAGAGAGAAAAGAGTTGTAGAGACAAGAGAGTTGCATGAAAGTGGAGAGTGACATTGAACACAAGGGCTTTCGTATCTCGACAGTGATAAACTTGTAAACAGTGCTCATTCACTCAGCTGTTGTTCTACCGATACTCAAGACTTGTTGGGGGGGGGGGGGGAAGCTGTCAAAAAGTACACCAGATTTCTGAATGACTAGCTGGACAGGGTGATTTGTACATTTTGAATATCAACATACACCTGGAGGAACACAAGAGGCGACTTATAACGCTACATACGGATTAAGTGTACATAATTTTTTTTTTAATAGTCCCAAAGTAACAGAGCCGTGTGGGACACCGAAGCAATGGTTGTTACTGTGAATCTTGGCAATTTTACTGTCGACAGCGTATTATATATAGATAATGTCCTCATAATTATTCAGACATTGAGAACAATTATTGATGGCTGATCACGAATTAACTTAAATGATTTGCTACAGTCTGTTGAAACAAGACAATCCACACATACTCAAAAGGGCTTATATTAGTAACTTAGTACCTCGCTTTGGATTTCACATTTTGTCACTTCGTAATTACACTTCGCAACGGAGATGGGTCTAAACGGGCGAACAACCCACTATAGTCTTCAAGGGTAACGTCCCCTTTGTCGCAGCGTGAAATACTAACAGTTTTGTGTTTCGAGAAAGTAATTTTACACCGCCGTAAACAGCTATTACGACGAAAGTGTCAAGTAAGCAATTGTATATGTCCGCATGGGCAATTAGTTCCATAATCCGAGGCACTGAGCGAAGCGGGTTTAATGTTACTTTGTGATTTGTTGACACTTTGGGAAGTCTCTTTAAGTAGTGCTATATTTATTGGTCAAGATTTCAAAATAATATGCTTGTTTACGTATCTCCTCCTCAGTGCCTGCCTTTACTTAGATTCAAAAAAGAAAAAGTGCGCCTTAATCATGACTACTAACCATTTCAGAGTTAAAGTCACCGGATATTAAACGTGATTAACATTTTTTTATAATCCATAAAAATAAATGAGATTAGGCTTAAATTAAAGTACAAACACTTTTATGAATCACATAATCAAATTTTATATTTTTTATTTTTTTACTAAAGTCAAGTAAAATCAAGTAAAATATTTATACTCGCAGTCTCGCATTGATCACCGCGTCAGCCTGAAGCGTCCATCGGTGCGAATGACTGAGCCACATCAGCTGTTCATTGTTATGTATATGTCATTATTTGTATTTGATCAGTGTTGAATTGCTGTGTAGTGTGTAGTTAATTGTTTTGTTAATAAATTATATTTCTTTATTTATCAACACCCTCAACCTGTGTTATATTAAAACTGGGTTTAAAGGTTAGAGTAGTTTTTTTTTTTTGGGGGGGGGCTTATTAATTAATAAGATAGGTGGTATAGGCCTTATTTAGAGGATGTTCACTGCTCTGTTTTGGACGTGTGCCAGGTCAGAGTTACTCTGTAGTCTTCATTAAAATACCAGGAATTACTCTTGGGAGAGTGCAAGGGGTACTCTTCTGGTCCGTCACCCGCAAGCTGATCGGTGCAAATCATCACAGGTGTAAGGATGATAATTTTCTCATAATTAAAGTGTAAGAGTGTAAAAATACATGTTTTGCAAGCTGAAAATGGTTTTGCATGCAGTAATCCTATATTTGTTTTGTAAAGAGAAAAAAACGCAAATCAACAAGAAATAAAGAAAATTAGCAACGCCAGACTGGCAACTGTAAATGCCAGTTTCTGTTGAATCAAAAAGATATCAGGAAAGCCATATGGCGGAGAAGAAAAGCGGATGAGCAAATATACAAAAATAAACAGAAACAGTTGTTAAATTAGAATGTTAAATTAAATTGATTTTTTTTTCCCCCCGGCTTCAGTGACCTTGGAAAGCGACATGCGTATGTACGACTTACTGATAATTAAATCACACATTTCAGTTTCTGGGCGGTCTACCCATGCTTGATTAACCACCCGTCAACTAGCGCTAATTGAGATTTAAAGAAGTACACTCTAAATTTACCCCCACTGGCAGCATGAATAATTGTTTGTGAGTTAATTGTTCGATTCTTGATTATTTTTTAATCCTAGCTAGACCTAATTCCTGCAATAAAATCAGGCAAGATCCTTTTGGGCAAAAAAAATAGATATATTACGTTACCTATCTGAAAACAAATTACTTAGGCACAGTTGCCAGTTCTCTCCCTTTTTCCCACGGTGGACCATGACAATTAAGGTCCATGTGATGCCTTTCAGCCGTGTCCAATTTCAGTGGCTCAGATGCATGTCAAAGTCCCATTACGATACTGGCAAGTCGATACGTATACCAGGTATCTCGGCTACCCTATGTCAGCATCCGAGGAGTGCCGTCACTGCAATAGAAGGGAGGTGGGCGTGCATACTCTCCCCATCCCTCTATCAATGCCGTACGTCCACATTATGTTACGCTATAGAATAGATAAGGGGAGAGAACAGACATCTTACGGAGTTTAAACTTTTGTGTGTGTTGTGTGTATGCATTTTATTTCTTTTGTGCAAAATAAATCACTAGGGACGGGCTACGGCATTATCTTAGAAAAAATACATGTGATATATTTTTGGTAAGCTTTATGAGAAAACTGCAAATATTACTTTGCTATTAACTGACAACATGATGAATCCTGAATGTAATCGAGGTGATGGCGATAGTTTGGTGATGATGATTTTGATGCTGCTGCTAAGGAGGAGGAAGGGGAGAGACGGTGGTGTGGTGGTGGTGGTGGTGGTGGTGGTGGTGGTGGTGGTGGTATCGTCTGAAAGTGTGGTATATATAATGGAAGTCATGATTGGGTGGTGATAATAATTACTTTGGTGGTGGTGACGATGACGATACTAAATACATCGATGAGAAAGAGATGATCTGCACCTTATTTAATCTCCGAAGCATTTTGCCATTGTTATATTCTACTGAAAGTACAGATTACCAATCTTCTCTTTTTTCCCTATTTCTAGCGCTGTGTTACCAATCTTCTCTTTTTTTTTTTCCCTATTTCTAGCGCTGTGTTACCAATCTTCTCTTTTTTCCCTATTTCTAGCACTGTTACCAATCTTCTCTTTTTCTCCCTATTTCTAGCGCTGTGTTACCAATCTTCTCTTTTTTTCCCTATTTCTAGCGCTGTGTTACTAGGCTGATACTATTGAGCAAGGGCAAATATAAACATTACGCGAGTTATTTTCACGAGCTTTAATAATAACATTAAATACATAAAATCAGTAATTGTTCCATCTAGCTAACAAGGACTGTAGATAGCACTTTTTATCCATAGTTCTTTTAAATAAAGGGGTTTTACTATTCACAAAACAAATTATAATGTCTACCTTTCAGAAATCATGCTATTAAATTGGATGTTAACATAAAATATTATAATAGTTTATGTCATCAAAGGACACTTAAGAAGAAATCCAATGCATTAAAGATTAATTAAATATCCAAATAGTATCTACCAACAAATGACGATTAACAAATAGTACAGTAAAATAGACAGATGTAGCGTCGATATGCCATCATTTAATATACGAGTCACTAAATGAACAATGGCACAAAGTAAACAGTTGGAGTGTCGATATGCCAACATACAGAATACATTAAACAATGGCACCTAATACTTGACGTTTAACAATCCACGGTACATAAAGACAACTAGAATGGCATCATGAAGACCACCCCGACGGAGGGCGGTTGAGGAACTGTGCGCCAAACTGGTGCTTCCTTTTTCACCCACTTTCGCCAGTCCTCTCGCCCTCCACTTCAGACGCATCGCGAGGCTGTGGGGTTCCCCCAGAAGCAAACCATGGCTGAGAATATCGTGAAGATAAAAAGTCTAATGCGGCTTGTGGGGTGAGTTAGCGAAAGCATCTAGAAGATGATGCCAACAAATGACAAATTGGAATTAATGTGAAAGAGTTGTTGATTTATTTTTTTTAAATTTCTTTCATTCTCGACATCATGTTCAGCAAGACGGGCTAATTAAGTAATCGATATCCAAATGACAAAAGAACGATATCCAAATGACAAAAGAACGATATCCATAGGAATACCCTTAGGAATTTTTCCAGTACAATTATTACTCGGTCCTGAAAAAAAAAAAAGCCAACAACAACGCCGCATCCACACCACAACACTTACTGAATTTCAGAGACTCCACACAATAAACAAGCCTTTCAACAAAATTCAGAAACATCAAAAACAAACTACAAAACATGGGCACATAAATCTCTCTCATTAATATAGATCTCCAGCTCACAAACAGGACGAATGCAACATCCACCAAACACTCACTTCGATCCTCAAACGTAATACACTCCACACACTTTAAGTGGCAGATACAACAGTGAAGGGAGAAAGAATCCTTCATTCCCAATTTCAAAAGCTGATTACTTTATGACGAAAAGTAACGTCCATTTTCAAAGATTGGAGTAGGTGAAACCATCACTACCCTTTGAAATAAGTCAAAGAAAATCTCGAATCACGATAAAAGTCATGAAAAAAAGGATGTAAACCATAAATCACATCTTTTGAAAAAAGTCTAGAATTTAATATAACCTGTTTACACTAGTAGAAGTGTTAATTGGATAAAGAGTAGAACAGTAATTAAAAACATGTTTACAAGAGAAGAAATTAATTAACCTGCTTACAAAAGTACAACGTAGTCGTGTGTCCTAGTTATTGGACATTCTTCAGCCACAACCTCAGACGAATCTGCAAGAGTGCAGCGTCGTAGTGTATGGTTGGCTGTTTGGGCTATAATTCGCGTTTGGGTCAACCAAACTTTTAGCTTGTCACATGTACCATTTAGCTTGCTGAGTGTAACTTTTAGTTTGTCAAAACATTATTTGGCAAGATATTCCCTTGGTAATTTAGGTCAACTGTACATACTGCGTGTAAGTTATGTAGCCAGAAATGCATAAAGTAGCTAATGGTTCTTGAAATAAATAAAATCAATTGTTTTAAGGCTTTAAGACTCATACAGCTGCCCATCTTCCCACGATCGTTTACTAACAAAACTTTACCATATGTTCATATGCAGTTTCTTTTGATGAAATCTCCACTAATTATTTAATTTCTTCTTACATTTTTTTAAACATTATTTGTATCTTAAATATGGCTGTGGACCAAAAGAACCATTTATATGAATGAAAAATCTTTATGCTGTTCTTAAACTTATGACAGCAAAGAGAACTATTGAATTGGATCATTCTAGGAATTCTTGTAAGTAAATATCTTTAGTTAATCAAAAGGATGCTTTGCGGTAAATGAGAGTAATTGATAAATTACTTGTTACATCAAGCAATGTCAATTGTGCCTATAATTAATTGTTTTCCCAAGTGATGACCACTGAGCCTGATAAATTTCATAAATTTCTTGCTATCCCTAGATCTATAGATTACAAAATTGCTTTAGTAATCAAAGTTAGTGAAATTTATAATCTCTGAATAAGTGAACTAGTGGACAAACATCATTTCATCATTTGAAAGTCTGCACTATTGAATCTATACATTTATGCTCTTTATAAAACCAGCTAATATTTATGCTGACAGTTTAAACTGAATAATAGTGACCAAAACAAAACCAAATAATTTCAATGTTTTCAGGGGGAAAGAATTTTGAAGACGAATTAAATTTGACCACAGGTTTTTTTGCTGCTTAGTCTTTAAAGCAGCCTTTCTCAACATTTTTTACCCTGAAGGAACCTTGTATTAATTATCAGGTCTCAGGGAACTCCAGCATAAAAATTATATCAATGGCTCGTGGTACTTTAGCATGTCTGTAAATTGTATATACAATAGTCCAATAATAATAATCAATGCTCTTTTGAGTTGAGAATTATATTTTTCTCTGGATAAGTTTATTTTGGGGCTAACTTATTAGCCTACCCCTTTAGTCTGGTTTCTCCCTTCCCAACAAAGAATATCAACTACAATGCAAGTCTAATAGTGTAGATAATTTTTAGTTTTTAAAAATTTTTTTAAATTTCCTATTTAATGTTGTTTTTTTCTTTTCCAAGTAGACCTAAAAATATTATCATGAATTTCTACTTTACAAAATACAATTAGGTAGGATATGTAGCATAAGGTATATGCAAGAGTAATTTTTATTCCCAATATTTAAAATTTTCAATTATTTTTTTAGCCAGCATTTCCTGAAAACACAGGTTAAATTTCTTGACATTAATCTCTTTTTCCCTTTCATAAACTGTAAAATCTCATAAGGCAAACATAATAAATTTCTCTAAAATAACTATCAAAAGCTAAAATGGGATATTTTTTTTCTAAAGGTAGGTTCAGTAGATTTAATTGAAATAAAAGTTGTATATTGATTGTAATTAATGATATTTACAACATGAAATTTTATAGACAATGCTGAATACATATAGTAAATTTACTAAAAACATGCCCAAGCAATATGAATAAAAACAGTCTAAGACACAATTTTATACAAGACTTTGAAGAAACATTTACTTTCTGAGTGACATAATTAGGCACAAATATTGGCCTAGCAATTACAAAATTATTATGCACATATATTGGGATGGAGAAGCCATTCTCCCTCCATGCTTTACAGTGCTCATCAATTTTCAACAGCCTTCTCACATCAAAACTGAGAGTGGTCTTAACCAAATGAACACAGTCCTACTGCGTGGGATGGGGATAACAGACCTCTATAGAGAATGCTAAGAGATAAACAGCTCTGTCACTACCCATTACTGTGAGCATTAGCATCGCACAGTGTACTAAGTTATCAATGAAGAGAAATACTAAAACATTTTTCTAATCACAGTCTCTCAGGGAATCCTTAGTGATATCTCATGGCAGACTCAGGTTCCGCAAAATCCCAGTTAGGAAACTCTGCTTTAGTCATGTACACTGCTAGTCAAGGTAAAATCAAAACTATATATATATATTTTTAACACTAAATTATGACTATTTGCTACTGATGGGTTTTTTAAATGTACATATGTGTAAAATTGATATACACTGCATAATTTATTTATGATAATCATAGTAAAATTAAGTAGAAATCCAAACTTACATCACACACACACACACACACACACACACACACACACACACACACACTAACACACACACATGTGTGCTATTGATTGCTTACTAAACATCATAATATATTAATATAAGAACAAATTTCTCATAAGCAAGGAATGTACTTTAAAAATTTTAAAGAAACATTAAATTACAGAGAAATGTTTTATTAAAATTATTATAAACTGAAATTTTCAAAACAACATAAATAATTATAATGTATCAATATCACTTTACTGCATAATATAATACTGCAAACATGTGACTTCAGATTCCTCACAATTGGTTGAATTACTGTTTATTCAAATTTCTGTTACCAAAACATTTAAGATATTGTAAATAAATAAACATAATCAAAATAACTGCACTTTTTAATGTATGTAAATATTTCTTCTTTCACTCTTCCATTCTTTCTGTTCTGATTGTGTAGGCATAAGTGGGCATGTGTATGGTGGGGGGAGGGGTGTCAAATACCTTAAATTCCATTTGAACAGTTTGGCTAAACATTACATTATCTTGTTCAAATATATGACCATCATTAACCCTTTTAGATTCCATAAGATAATAAAGTGCTCATAATGAGTATTTAATAGTATTAATAATTTGGTAATTGCTAGTATTGGTAATTAAGACTTGTTTGTACTAATTATCCAAAGCATTCTAAGTACTCGATACAGTCTACAAGTTCAGCTGGTGGTGGTCAATTGAAAAAAAATCCCACAACAAAGGACTGGATTTGCACTCGTTATCTGCATACCTGTATCTCAAAGCCACTGAGTTCTCCAAGATACTGTGCTGAAAATCGTATGCTGCATTACAAAGGTAAATAAAATCATGAATAATAAAAACTGAGATACATGTAATCTGAAAATCTTTAAAATCTAATGGAACATTGTACTGCTTGATTTTATTCCCTAAGGCCTAGCTAGAATTACTGCGGGGTGATAATTCCTTGTTGCTATGATTGATTATAAAAATGCAAATAAAAAAATGTAGATAACTATTTCTTTTGTAAACATGCATGATCCAAGTCAAACAATAAAAGGTGCATACATAATTCAAATATAATTTATATTGCCATTTCACAGATTTTTACAACTGTTTTTAATACTTTTGTTTGTGGTGAATAGTAATGCTTTATTAACATTAATGTTTGAACAAGCTTGCTGGATTGGTGCCCCATTGTTTACTTACATGATTAAATACTGTACAAGTTCATATACTTGCCTATTTTCACAAGTGAAAGGCATGATTTAACTTTTAACAACAATTCACAATTCCTGAAATGAAATGATCATGCATCATAACATTGATCAATTTGGCTTAATTTTTACTAGGTTTACAGCAATTTAACTGCTCTTGGACCCATTACTACATTCTACATTACTCCATGCTTAAAACAGAAGAAAAAAATTCTTCAAATAGCATTTTCCCATTCTGCAAACTAATATTCAAAGAATAACATATCAAAGATTTTTTTTCCTGGGGGTAAGCATGAGAGGAGTTGTTTAAGGAGAGGACAATAAAAGTGTACGGAAGACACTAAAAGTAACATGTATAATTATTTTTTCTTTTTCAATACAAATGTGCTACCCCTACTACAATCTGGTGCTCATAATCTCTACCTGCACCTATGGGCCTAAAGTGTTTAATAAGAAATATATCACTATCTTTGAAACACTCACTTTTCAGAACAGAGTTTACTGAATACATGAATATATATATATAATGATGGGGGGTGGGGGGCCTATCTCAAAGTGGAACTCAATGGAAAACAACTCTAAGAATATGGGAAAGAATATAAGCATGCTCAACTACCTTAACTAGTTCTGATTTAAATTATTTACATGTTTAAGGTCTTAAAATAAAAAAGAATAACAAAATGAAGTGTGTTATATTTATGCAAACATATATTTTGAAAAAAATATTTTTAAAATATTCTTTTTAGTTATTAAAAAGTTCATAAAACAAGACGGTTTTGGTTCTCCTGGTCATACTATCACAATGTTCTTAAATGAAGCTGCCGATGTGATAAACTTAAACAAGTAGGTCTATTGTGTTAAAGAAATGGTGTGATTTTAAAAAATTAGATTGCACAGATTTGTTATTCACTAGCTTTTATGATAATGCATTTAGGAGAATTTAAATACAAACATAATTTGGAGCTGTTTGTTTGCCAAAGCCTATTTGTATTCATGAAAACTCACAGTAATAATTTAGTTTGATAAATGTTACCTATTTACAATAACTCCAAACATATACAACCATTCCTTTTAGATTATATGTATATACATTTGTATAACAAATGCTAGAACCAAACTTTCTTAATGTGAAAACTATGAAAACATTCTGAATGTGAATATACCCTTGGCAATAGACTTTTGTACCAAGGTTTGAGTACTTGTGTACAAATCTGTAGAAATGTGTAAGTGTAAGAACTGCATGAAAACAGCCAGTATCAAATGTACCATATACTGATTTTCAACATTATTTGAATGTGTAATATTTAATTAATATATAAATGATAACAATTAAAATAAACATTCACAAACAACAGAAATTAATAATAATAGTAATAAAAATAAAAACTGTATATGAATCAGTATAGTAATTCATCTTCATAAATACAAAATATAATACTTTTATTGTTGAATCAAAACAAGGGGAAATTTGAAGTTCTTAAAAGAAAAATAATCAGTCTATACCTGTAAAACTAGATTTGATTAAAAATTTAATTGAGACTTTAATCAAACTCTATAGAGTTAAAGAACAGTGCAATGTCATTTCTTTGATTAGTTTTTAAACTTGAACTGATAAGTGCATGACATTTACAACTATAAACTGACTTAGTGAGCAGAGTATTTTAACAAACAACAAATAAAATAAAAATAAAATGTCTGAAAATACAATAAATTGGTTCACATTAAACAAAAATGAACATACAAAAATAGCAAATTACAATTTACCGGTATTAAGTAAATGGCAAAACAAAATAAATAGTCATTGTATAATATGTGAATTTTTAAATTTTACAAACTCATATTTTGTTTTAATAAAACAAAGCAAAATTTCATATTTCATGAAGAATTGGTTGTGTTTTTTTCATATATTAGGACTTCAAAGAGTGAATACTGGAATGTAACCAACCTGCTTTAAAGTGCTTCAGTCCAATTAATAACATTTTTTTTAAATTAAAATTAATAAAGCTTTTTTCTATTTAATTAAAATTAATAACACCCATTGATATTTCAAATTAATATAAATTTCATTTGTTCCAGCTGAAATTATACATGTTCCTCCAAATTTCAACTGTAATTAAACAAAGTGACAAATGATTCAACTTTAACAAAATAATAATAAAACATTATCTTAAACTAATACAAAGAAAATTTGTTTGTGGAAAGATTTAATGTTTTTACAATGTTTTAATTAAAACTCATTAAGAATAAAAGATTCAGAAGCACTGAAGGGAAAATCATTTTTATTTTATTTTTTAAATAAACTGAAATTAATTCTTTTATTTTTCTTTCCTTCAATCAAGTTAAGAAATTAGAAATCTGCTATAAGGAGATGAAACGTTGTGAATTTAAAGGGAAAATAGAAGCAAGTCTAATTACATCTGGGATTATCCTCTTGCCTGGCCAACTTTTAAAATATTACATATTACAGAAATTCTTGCCCTATGTAAATAGGATGAAATGGCTGGGGAATGGGGGGAAGGAGAGGTAGAGTGAATACATGATACAAATGTAATTATTTTCCATTGACTATAACTTGCCATATACTGACCCTAATGTTATTTAATTTTTTGCCAGCTATACTAGTTTGGGCAGATGATGAATGAAGTAATAGTAATACTATCTTGCTAAATTTTTATATGGTATAAAAGTATTAAAAAAATAAAAGTCAAGCAGAACAAGAAAAGACTTGTAATTAGCCAAATTTAGAAGAATTCTTTAAGTTTAAAAGTAACACTAAAATACAATCCCACTCCTATTACTATTACCATGATCTGTTTGCTGTCAATCACAGCTTAAGCATATACTAAATATCAGTGCATATATGCCCCTTACCCCTCTTTTTTGGTCTGTTATTCTTCCCAATTTGTTAGCAAAATCAGATGTTTTTTAATATTAAAAAAGCCTTTTTAGTTGTTTGGATTTTCTAATTCACTTTGAGTGAACCTTGAAATTAGATAACCAAAAGTTACATTCAATATATGTGCTTGTCAGTGCCTCTTAATCAAACAAAAAATTTACCAAATAAACACATTTAACAAGAGAACAGTTTCCAACTGCTAAAATACTTAAATACTTATAAAAAAGAGAAATAATTATATACTGTCATATAAAATTATCAGCCTGTAGAAGCATTGTACCAAAAAGAAATTAGAGACAATTTAAGAAATTCTATGAAACAAAATGTAGTAAATATAAAACAGGTAAGTAATGTGATTACTAATACAGAAAATAAAGCCACATTTCAATATAAACTGCAGCACTATGATAATATATCTTAATCTAATGCTCTATACCACCAAAGCTCATAAATATTTTTACTGATCACATCCAATTAAAAATAAAGCACAACAAATAAATGAATTTAAAAAATAACAAAAATAACAAATGAATTTATTTAAAGGTTGTAAATACTGTTTAACAAGAGAAATCTTAACAAAAAAAATCTTTTAAGGATGTAGAATGGTAATATATGTGCAACGTTTCAACACTACTAAAAGATTAGTGAAAGAGCTTTCACACTTGATTGAAATAATATACTAATCAATAAAAACCTAAGAACAAAACATGCACACAAACGCACGCACGCACGCACGCACACACACACACACACATCACAAATACACATACATCTCACCACACATATGCACATCAACACACACACATTCATAAACTTTTACACATACACACACACACACACAAAATCAAAATTCCACAACAAACTTCTTTGTGAATCTGTAAAAGAACAGTATACAGATTTTTTTAAATTAAATTAAATAAAAGCAAAAAAAATACTGCTATTACGAGATCACAGAACAGTGCAAGCTCAAAAGAAGCTGATACTGTTGAAACAGAGTGCATGATGAAGACAAAGAAATAATAATAATAAACTATAAAATACTTAAATAAATAATAAATTTAAAAGTGTTGCAACAGAACATCAAAGTGACTATCAAATGCTTCTATACTTTCATAACAGAACACCAAGGTGACTATCAAATACCTCTGTATGTAATACATAAATGCTAGTATCTTTTTCTTTAATACATAGTAAAGTGTCAGCAACTAGTTCAGCATGGTTAATAAGTACAGATGTCATAAGTTGGAATTTGGACCTCGTGAGCTCTTTCATATCATCAGTGAATTTGGACCTCGTGAGCTCTTTCATATCATCAGTTTGTCATAGTGTAAGTCTGCTGTAAACAAGAATTTGCCTGTATATCTATGTGACAAAAGCATTGTCTCCACTTGTTTATATGTCTGAGCGATAAGTGATGTCTACACTTTGCTTGTATGTTTGTGATGATAACAACTGTCTGCACATTTTTTTCCCATTGGTACTGGTTTAATTATCTGCACCTATATATATATAAAATGTTACGATTTGCACAACTGCATTTATGTTTGTGAAGATAATAAGGTGATAGGCACCTCTCTGTAGATGTAAATGCTGTCTCTACTGTATGTTTAGGATACTGAAGACTGCACTAATTGGGTTTAAGTGTGTCTGGGGTACTGAAAACTGCACTAATTGAGTTTAAGTGTGTGAAGGTAAAGATTAACTGAAGCTGATTGTGGTGGTACAGAGTGCCTGCAGCTGTGTGGATATTTGTGGTGATAAAACTGCAACAATTGTTTGCATGCTTATACTGAAAATGACAGTTTGCATCTGATTGCAAGTTTGTGGTGAAAAGTTACTCTGTTATTTCAAGGAGAGTGTAAATCTTGTACTGATGTCAGAGTTAAAACTGCAAACAAAATTATTCTGTTCATGCAAAAAGAATAGTTTTTTTTTTCCTAAAACATCCAGTTCTCAACTTTAAAAAAAAAGATGCTTTTGATGCAATCTTGTTGCAAGTATAAGAACGATATATGAGAACACAAGGCCACACAAGAATTCACAAAATTCAAGAAATGTATAGTTTCTGGAACAAAATCATCTCGTACAAACATATCTTTTTTAGAATTAAAAATGCTTATTTTAAAAAGAAAAATTTTTATCTTGTTCTTTACAAATGTACACTTATACTTATGTCAACTTTCTCCACACTGGTGAAAAAAGCATTTCAACTCTTCTGATGGAAAAATTACTTCAACTCTCTCCATACTGTTGGGAAAATCATATATAAACATCAACATGCTTTATCTCCAACAAACATAAGTAAAGAGTATATATATCTATAATCTACTGCAACAAAAAAAAAAAATTTAGCACTATTATACAGTTGTACAGAATGGGTTTATCTCCAAAAACTTATCTCTTATCTACTATGTACAGCCTTGAGTCAGAAAACTATTTTAGTCTCGTTCTCTTAGAGAGCTGAATTGTTCATAGCAAGCTGAAAGATTATAAAGTTCCTGAGTTGAAGAAAACAGTTCTTCATTAGATTAAGCAAGGTTCACATCTGTAAATTCTAATTTCCTTAAATGCTGATTAAATGTAAAATATTTCTTTTCATCAGTTAAGCATGATTGTATTTTAATTTTTTGTACAAATGCAAACTTTATACATTAAGGAAAAACAAAAACAGCAACAAAACAATTGTGATATTTTTTAAATGTCAGCACAAACCACAAATGAAGCAGAAAATCAAGAATGTATATGATGAACTGATAGTGAGTGCATTCTGTATTCCTACTTCACTGTGCATTCAGCATTACATTGTCAATTACTTTTTTTACAAATGAAATAAAATGAAAGTTGAGCTGAACAGAGATTGCCTATATACATTTCCATGAAACACAAGCCAAGCTGTCACCCCATCCATTAACCCACAAGTTGAGTTGCCTTCCCTCCCACAAAATCTAAAACTGAGGTGCCACCCCATCCATCAAAACCAAAAGCTGAATTGCCATCTGTTCCATGAAGCTAAAAGCTGCCACCACTGCTGTGAATCCAAAAGCTAAAAGTAATTATTATTTCAGTTGATGAATTGTATGTCCCTGCAGCATAAGGGGTGAGTAATCTCCCTTTTAACAAATCAGAAGGTAAAATGTGTCATTTTTACCTTGTGATAAAAATGAATAATTATTTCTCATTTACCAAGCCAGACGATGAACCAAATCCTTTCACCATGAGAGAAGGTAATTAACATCCCTATGACTGAAGGCAAAAGGTGAACTGTGTCTTACTGCCATTTGAGAAGAATGACATTCCCATTATCAAGCAAGAAGGTGAATGACTCCACTGTCAGATCCTAACAATAGTGTCTTGTTAAGAGGAAGAACAGACATTGTGGTAAGATTACCTTTAAAAGTGTCTGACCTTAGCTTTGTAGTGGTAAATATTGCCTGGAAAAAAAAGTTGTTGTATTATAATTTTGCAGAGACCTTATTTTACTTCAATAAATCAAATATTACATATTTTTTATTTTATATTTATTTTATTAGTGATATATTTTCATTTGTTTAAAACATGCTAGGATATCATTAAACCATATTTAAAATGTAATCACAACAGTTAATTTGAAAGAACAGCACTATAACTATACTGTAAATAACATTAGCAAAAGTGTTAAGAGTTGTGGTTCACTTTCCAAAGTAAAGTGCATTTATACAGCAACTTATAATGCAAAAATTGTTGTTGATTTAAGATGGAAAAGAATTAAAGATAAGTTTAAAGCCAGTCAATTGCAATCTATAACAATCATTTTTTTTTTTTACAGCACATCACTATTAGCATGCACTGTGTTAAAGAAATATTTAACAAGAGACTCGTCATAATCGCCAACACACAGACTACAACTACAGCAAGAAAATAAACTTCATACAAACAAAAGACTGCATCACAAAGAAGAAAGATCCACCTACAGAGATTGAGGTCACCCTCAATGAATACTCAAGGCTCCTCCTCTCTCATCATTACCAGAGACCCCATCAAGAGCAACAACAACAGCAGCAACCACAGCAAACAGCTAAACAATACAAGGACCCAAACACAAAAGATGGCACACACCACAACACATCAGACAACAACAGCAACAACAAGAATCAACAACAGCAGCCATAACAAAAAGGTAACAACATCAATGCCAAAGAAACAACCACTGACGACAGCAATTGTGGCCCTGTGAGCCACAGTTCATGCAGTGGGGATACTATAATCACCTCATGCAGATACGATTCAACTACTGCTCAACCACCTTTACTGGCCATCAGCAGCTGCCTTCATACATCCCAATGGACATTGGGGACAGCCACAACGACAGCACCAACAATAACAACACCATCACCAATGAGAAGGACAGAGGATGGACATGCTGGGTGCATATACACACTAGGTACAGACTTGGTGTGTTACTAGCCTGGGCTCTGTAAGACGCCCCCTCCCAATCCAAGTTCAGGAATGACAGTAACAACGTTCACCACAACTTTAGCCTATGAACCACCGGACTAAAGTCAGACTTTGTTGGCCAGGCATGTTTGTGCAGCAGACGTGAACTACAACAAAACCACAACACTACACATAGAGCTTTCACCAAACTTTAAAACTTGCCACAGCCACAGACTCCACAATGTTCAAATCTACATCTACATAATTCAATAGACATGCCCCTCAACAACATTTAGGAAAAAAATTCAACATCTATGCCAACACCAACCAAGCACCAAGACAAAAACTACCACCGCCAGTGCTCCCCGAACACTCGTGAAGGGAGCAAGTCCCACTGGAGCACTACAGATCAGAGAATGTCTTATGACAAAATGATCCATGAAAACTCCAGTGAAGACGTAAAACTGTTAGTGTAACCACTACCAAACAACACCATACATCTCATAAGCACATTCCTACCACATGCTTAAGATGAGGTGGGGTTCATGCTCTGGAAAAGATTTGTTCAGGCAGAATTACACTAAAGGGTTTAAAATGTTACAAGAATCACTACAACTATTCCACTTAATATCCTGCTCCATTGACATATATACAGCAACTAATGATAGTAAAATTAGATAAGAAGTCCCTTAAATTTAAATTCCTTTAATGCTAAATAATTTTGAGCACGTACATTTTCACCCACGGATGAGTGCACCCCAATGCGGTTAGCTGTTGTGGCACTCAAAACTTGTTCTCGATAGAAATTGAAGCAATGCACTGGATCACTTGGTCCTGACAACAAAAGATTTGAAGTAAACAGAATATTCAAATGAAGATTGAAATTTAAAATTTCTTTAATTATTTCTTTGATTATTATCCTGTTTTCAATTTTTGCAATTTCATTTTTATTTTCACAATCAGAAAGCTGTTTGTGCTTATAGGCTAGTTAAATGAAAACCATGACTTAAATTTAAATGAAATTGAAACATATGAATTAAAATCATTTTTATATTCAAAACTATTATTTTCTCTCTCTTTTTACTTAGGAGAGAAAAAATTCTGGAAATATAATTAAATAATAAATTGATCCTTGGAAATTAAATAAATTTCACCTTTCAAAGTGCAAATCTCCACTCCACCCTCTACATTCCACACCCTGAGTATTCCATCAAAGGACGAGGATACAAGCTTTTGCTTACTGAATGCCTTGATCTAAAAATAAATAAATACACAGTCAATTTTCCACATTATTTCATAAAAGCTTAAAACAATCAGATTAGGGGGGATTACAAGTTAAGCAAATGTACACTTAGTCAAGAAATACAACAAACATAATATTAAATTAATGAAGACTTAATTCTAATGATGAGATATTAACCCTTTCACTGCCTCATGATGTATGACAGGCATTCTTATCAGAAGAGGTTATGCTATCCAATAATTATATAAAAGACAGGCCTGTAAGGAAACAACAAAACTTAGAGTAAAATATCTTTACAAGTTTCTGAGATATAACGAACTGAAAGGTAAATGTATTAACAAAATCAGAAAGGTTTTCTGCAAATGGCTTGATATATTGCCTAGAGTTGAAGGGTCTACAGCTAGGGTAAGCAGTAGCTGAGAGAGGGGCCACAAGTATGTGTATTCAAAAAAATTAAAAGAACTGATAAAGAGAGGGACAAAATTAGGTGTGCCTACTTTGTAACAGTGAAAGAGTCTTGCTTGGGATTCTTTTTAGTCATGACTGTTAAGAGATCTGAATGGGCGAATGAACTGTGCCTCCCTCATCCCCAAATTTATAATTAATCACTTCACAGTTCTTACTTCTAAATGTAACCTGTTCATTGCCAACCTAATTAAGACACAGTGCAAAAATGTCATTTACATAATGATGTTAGAAGTGAACAGGTTAAACGATTTATGCTATCATATAAAATTATAATTACATAATCAGTCAGATTAAAAGTTATGATAATATTTATTTTAAATAATAATAAAATAATGAGACCTAACAAGCATAACTAAACATTCTCAGAAATACCAATGAACATAAAAGCTCTTTGCTGTGACCTGCAGGATCTCCCCATCATGTGCCTTCCACGTTGACAACAGCAGGCCACTGCTCAGCTCCAAAATGGAGATAACACCTGTTGAATACCCAACAGCCACCCAGCTACCCTCAGGACTGACCGTCATACAGCGTAACAAACCTGTGCATCCCAGTCAAAAGATATATTTATCAGAATATATCCAAAATACAGATTGAGTGACTGTCATTTTCTATTTTAAAGAAATGAAACCTGTCCACATAAACCTTGTAGGCAACATTCATTATAATAAATATCAAAATTAACTGATTAAGCCTGAAAGTAAATGATTAAACGAACTTTCAGTAAAGTAACTATTCACTGTTATATCCAATATTACAAAAAAACAATGAAAACCAAAGTATAGTATAATTTATGTTTAAACTCACCTGTTGAGCCTGTAGAAGACTTAAACTCATGCGTATAGTCATGTGTTCTAAGATCAAGAAACCTGAAAGAAAAAAGCAAACTAAACACTTTAGTACTAAAATGCAAAATAATATTTTACCATTAAATTAAAAATAAACATTTTAATCAAAACAACAATTTTAGTATTACATTGCAAAATAAATACTATAAAATAAATATATTTTACATATAAAATAATTATGGAGAGGGGTCTTGCTACTGATTTGTTTTGTTTTGGGATGCCTTGCTTGGTATTATTAATTATTTACAGTTTGCTTTACAAGCGTGCTCCTTATGTAATGCATGTCCAAACCACTTTGACTCCACAGTAATCTTGCCCAAAGAGAGAAGTGGAGACAGGTTCAAAAGACTCTTCCTCATCTCCCTCAATAAATGAAACTACTACACATTGAATTTTGTGCTTCATAAAGTATTAACACATACCTAATGCACACAAATGACTAAATTTCTTGCTCAAAATAACTGGTACTGTGGGTTAAACTGCCTAACTGCACTTCAAATCATAAATGGAACGAATCCAATGACCACAGCCTACTATACCTAGCTATGTAACCTGCAAACTTGAAAGCCTAAAAACTAACAGTTGACCATATTTCTGCCTTTTACTAGTAACACTACACCCTATCAAAATGTACCATGCCTAAAACTTTAGAAAACTTGAGGAAGAGGAAGAAACACAAAGGGTTGCTACAGATGTAACCATCATCTGTTGAATGGGATTTCAATGGAACTGACAAAAACAGATCAATGGGACTGACAGAACCACAAACTGATGGGCTGTCTAAAAAAAAGACTGTAAGACCAAAGTGATGGGACTGACAGAACCACAAACTCATGGGCTGTCAAAAAGACTGTAGGATCAAACTGATGGGATTTCCATGGGACTGACAAAACCAAACTAATGGGATTTCAATGGGACTGACAAAACCAAACTGATGGGATTTCAAAGGGTCTGACAGAACCACATTGAAAGGACTGACAGAACAAACTGATGGGATTTCACTGGGACTGACAGAATCAAACTAGAAGGATTTCATAGTACTAACAAAACAAACTTTTGGTAAATCTCTAATCAGTCAGTAATGAAATTCACACCCTACATCCTTGAAAAGTTGAAGAATTTTAATGACATGATGGCAAATATGACCATTCACACATGAAACATATTTTGTCAGCTTTATTATCCTTTTCATAGCATATGCCACTCACTCTCAATATTTAACTTCCAAAATTTAAAATTTGCATGCACTTTTAAAAAGTGTGTAGAAAGCAGCTTGAGTGGCAATTAAAATAATTTTATATGAAGAACAGATTAAATTAAAACATTAATAATACCAGTAACTGGTTCAAGCTATAAACAACTCTGCATTTCTTGAAAGTACAAACCTTAATGTTGCCTCTGTAGTCCCCATGAGTACAAGTGAACTCGGGGCTGGTATAGCATGCAAAGTGACAGCTGGTATATAACGGGGAGACTCCAGCTGGCAAAGACTAACACCTGTGTAAGGATCCCATACCTGTAAAACAGAGAAAAATGGTGAAACAAGACTAACCAATCACTGCCACCATTGCATGCCTTGGAATATGTGGGTGGCTACAGTCACATTTCTTCAGAATATAAGGAAAAGTAATTCTAAAAACTTGAACAAAAGGTTTCTCTGCCACTACCTTACATTCATCATTACCTGTAATATGACTAAAATTCTTTTCCAAGATTTTCCAAGTCTTTTATGCAGCAAATTGCAAGGCATTATTTTCATCAAATGACAGCATAAGCAGCTCATTCTTTTATGTAACAGAGGTTGTTTATTTTATGCAATGTGCAAGAACAGGGCCAGCCCATCCATTAGGCGAACCTAGGCAGTACCTAGGGTACAATGGTCCTAAGGGCGCATTTCAACAAAATGTAATTTTTTTGTTTAAAAAAATCTTAATAATTTAATAATTATTTCTAAATAAAGAAATAACATTATCTAAATACTTGATCTAATATTAAGAATATATATTTTTTTAAAGATTGATTTACAACATAATCCTCTTTATGTTTTTATGACATTTGGGGTTGCTTTGTTGGTGAATCACTTTGATATTTAATTAAAATCTTCTGAAAATATTAAGAGAAAAGGAAGGGATAATATTTTTGCACATACTGATTGAGGGTGGTGGTGCCACTTGTGTCTTTGTTTTGATGCGGAGAAATGTTAAGTTTCACCTAGGGTGCATGAAACCCTTACACCAACCTTGTGCAAGACTACTGAAAAGAGTATGGCTTTTTGAATACTCATGTGCACCTCTCCATTTCATAAGCAATAATAAAATTAAATATAACAAGCCTTGATCAGCAAAGAGTTATGTTTGCACACAATGGGTATCTGAAAAGGAAACCCATGTTATTTTCCTTATTATTTTATGCAGAAACAAATCTAAGGCTGTTACCTATATAAGAGGTCTCAGGGACCATATAAACATTCTTTATTCAAAAATATAAAAGTAGACTAACATACTCACCAAGAAAAGCAAAGCAAAAAAAACCCCAAATTTTAAATCTACTGACAAAACAACATCAAATGTTATGTTTATTTTAAAGAAATTTTCATATGAAGTCCTTTTGTCCTCAACCCAACCCTATGCCTACCTGCACAAAGATGTAATTACGGATAGAGGGTTAACAAAGAAAACAAGAAATTTCATCATACCCATCTGGAAATTATTACATGATGAATGAATTGTGTTAAAGCTTAAAGCAAGGTATCCAGTCCTTTCAAGATGGGGTTAAAATGGCCCATTATAATTGCCATTAAAAATGGCAATTATATTTGTTATATGTAATTGGTTACAAAACACTATGTCTACAGTGTCTTGTGCATGTGTGCTGTCACAAATCAAGAAAATATAAATCTAATTCATGCTAGGATAAACCCGTCAGTGAAAATATTTTTGGAACAATAAAAACTAGGTTCTCTGAAAAAAATAGCAATCTGGAAATAGAGAGTATATTATTTTTAAATGTTAATTACTTTTATGAACATAGCTAATTATGCATATAGTTTGATTAAAACATTTACTTTGTCAAGGCTTCGAATTATCTTTATGACAGAGGAAGATTATTTATGCAGAAAAACAGGCTAAAAATGTGCTGAAAAGAAAAATAATAATCTATACATTTAAGGAATATAATGCCAAGCAAAGAAAATTCAGAAATATATATGTGGTGGAGTAAATTTGCCTATCCCTATGTCTAAACTTAATTGTTAAATGTCAAAGTGACCCTACCTTGGGCACTGCTTATGCTGATATTTTTAAGTGTCATGTGGAGAATGTGCTAGAAAATTGCTGATGCAATCCAAACCAGTTCTAACTGGATGAGTAGTTTTTCCGACTAATAGTCTCACTTGTTCATAACAAATTTATCCAATGGGGATGGACTGAAAGTTATTTTGTTTTGTCACTTTGGTTTGAACAAAACTTTGAGTCCAGTCATAAAGGCAATTTTAGCTTAAGAGAAAAGCATGTTTTTTTTCACTTTAGGCTAACAGTGATTACTGTACTCTACTTGATCGTGTTGGTGTGTGCATCCAGTGTTATCATCAAACCTATCAGTAATGTGTTGCTGTAAGCTGATTCCTGTGAATTCTGTTTGAGAGCCAATACAGTGAAAATGGTGGCTTGAGTTTGGTCTTGAGAATTCACAAAGATTATTTTGAACATTTCTTGTGGTGTGCTAAGTAGCATACATGAAATTTCGGAAACATTCTTCCTGATGTGTTTGATAGCACAAGGGAAATTCAGGATGATTCTCTATGGTGTGCTTAGAGAGTGCATTGAAGATTCTGGAACAGTTGTCTAATGTGTCTAGAAGGGGTACGTGAGGCCATCATCTAAATAAAAAGGACAGTGACTTGTTGCAAATTTTGTGATTGTGAACACATGCTATACACAGTGGCCATCTTTGAAAAGTTATGTACATTGATTTTAATCATTTCTCTAAAACTCCACTCTCATTTCTATGAATTTCATTTTATATATATATATATCATTTCATATATATATATATATATATATATATTGATAACCATATGTTGGAGAGATAGTGAGTGGATGGGGATCACTAAATATAGATTAAAAGACAGATTTATCTTCTCCCTTCGATAAGAAATTTTTCACGTAAGGAAATACTGTGTGATGGTAAATGTTTGACTTTAATGTTGTGGAGAGAAAATGTTTTCTGTGCCCGCATATCTGCCAAGTGAGAGAGACCTGTCGTGTCTTCTGGAGAATTACTGATAACATAAATTAAGATTCTCATCACTTGTAATAAGTTATCAATGATTAAATAATAATAATAATAATAATAATAATAACTAGGGTGGTATTGTGTCAAAATATATTTGTTAAAGATCTTGAGAAAACTACAAAACAGCCTTTAATCAGCTAATTCAGAAAGCAAATATTTGCTAAATACTTTCACTGTAATATATTTTTTAATAATTTAAGTTTATTCTAAAAAATTTCCTACAAATGTATATGGGCAGTTTTCTGTTTTAAGTTGGTGGAAAAAATATAACAGTGCTGTAAGTCATTAATTTAACTACAGCCCCTGCAGTGCTTGGCAGCCTTTCATTAGAAGGGGCCCAATATTTGCTCCTTTAAAAAATTGTACTTGAAACCTGAAAAATACACAATTGATCAAATTTTTCATGGCACACAGCAATCTGATTCTCTATGGAGCAAAGAGAGAGTGTGAGTGTGTGCATATAGAAAATGTGTGTGTGGGGGGGAGGGTAATTTTAGAATTTCTGCAGGGCTTAGCATTCAAAATTACTGCTACTACATGAATCAATCAAAATGAGAACAAATAAAATGGTATGACTACTAATACTGACATGAACAGTACTGTCACATGAAGCCACTTGCCGCATGCTCTCAACATAGGCCACAGAAAATACAGACTTCTTGTGTTTTGTGTATGTCCACTGGCAAGGCAACCTGCCATGAAAGTAAAAAAGGATAAGAAATGTAGAGAAAGATAACAGTAGAGAAAGTAAAGAAAGGTAGAGAAAAGTAAGGAAAGATAAAGAAGGTGGAGAAAGGTAATGGTGGCATAAGGCAAAGAAAGAGTATGGTAAAGAAAGGTAAAGTAAGATAAAGAAGAGAAAGATAATGAAAGGAAAAAAAAATAGAGAAAGGTAAAGAAAGAGAAAAAAGGAAGAGAAAATAGAGAAAGGTAAAGTACGAGAAAAATAGAGGGAAAGCTAATGTACGAGAAAAATTGAGAAAGCTAATGTACAAGAAAAATTGAGAAAGGTAAAGTACAAGAAAAATAGAGAAAGGTAAAGAAAGAGAAAAAAGGAAGAGAAAATTGAGAAAGGTAAAGTACAAGAAAAATAGAGAAAGGTAAAGAAAGAGAAAAAAGGAAGAGAAAATTGAGAAAGGTAAAGTACGAGAAAAATAGAGAAAGCTAAAGTATGAGAAAAATTGAGAAAGTAAAGTACAAGAAAAATAGAGAAAGGTAAAGAAAGATATAGAAAGGAAGCGAAAGATAAAGAAAGGAATAGAAAGATAAAGAAAGGAATAGAAAGATAAAGAAAGGAATAGAAAGATAAAGAAAGGAAGCAAAAGAGAAAGAAGGAAGCAAAAGATAAAGAATGGAAGCAAAAGATAAAGAATGGAAGCAAAAGATAAAGAAAGGAAGCGTAAAGTAAGATAAAAGGAAGTTAAAAAAACTAAAGAAAGGTAAAGTAAGATAAAGAACGGTTAAGTAAATAAAGAAATACTGAGAAAGGTAAAAGAAAGGAAGAGGAAGATAAAGAAAGGCAAAGAAAGAAAGAGAAAGAAAAGAAGAAAAAATAAAGAAAGGTAAAGAAAGAGAAAGAAAATAAGAGAAGGAGAAAGAAAGGAAGAGAAAGATAGAGAAAAGTAAAGTAAGAGAAATATAGAGAAAGGTAAAGTAAGGTAAAAAAAAAAAAAAAAGAGAGAGAGAGAGAGAAAATAAGAAAGAAAAAGAAAGATAACAAAAGATAAAAAAAGAGAAGGTTAAAAAAAAAAGGTAAGTAAGATAAAGAATGGAAGAGAGAGAGAAGTAAAATAAGGTAAACAAAGATAAAGAAAGGTAAAGGTAAAGAAAGATAACGAAAGGAAAGGAAAGGTAAAATAAGATATTGAAACATAATAAGATAACAAAAGGTAACGATATAAAGAAAGATAATGAAAGGTAACATGAGATAAAGAAAGGTAAAGTAAGATAAAGAAACATGAAAAAGATAACAAAGGGTAATGATATAAAGAAAGGTACCGTAAACTAAAGAGAAGTAAAGAAAGGTAAAGAAAGGTAAAGTAAGATAAAGAAATGTAAAGGAAGGTAGAGGAAAGGAGAGAAAAAGGATGAGTGGTAAATTAAGATTTAAAAAAGTAAGAGATAGTGAAAGGTAAAGACAGATAAAGAAAGAAAGAGAAAGATAGAGAACGGTAAGGAAAGATAAAGAAAGGAATAGAGAGATAGAGAAAGAGAAAGAAAGATAAACAAAGGTAAAGTAAGATAAACAAAGGTAAACAAAGTTAAAGAAAGATGCTAATACAAAGTATTTACTGTTCTTCTTCATTATATAATAATGTGCGACCACAATCACTACTATGAAGTATCTGTGCCTCATACACTCACCATCAAATATACACAAAAGTAAAACAATCAAATATACACAAAAGTAAAACAATCAAATATACACAAAAGTAAAACAATCAAATATACACAAAAGTAAAACAATCAAATATACACAAAAGTAAAACAATCAAATATACACAAAAGTAAAACAATCAAATATACACAAAAGTAAAACAATCAAATATACACAAAATAGTAAAACAAATATATGAAAGCACAGGCAAAGTAAAAACATTAATAATTAAATTAATAATAATTTTCTTTCTCTATTTCCAAAATTTCTTTAACAATTGGAAGATAAATAATAATCCCAAAAGAAGGTATGGGTTTGTCCATATTATCATTTTTCAATGTTTTTACAAAGATCTTTATTAAACTTTCATAATTTTGCTGTTACTATATAATATTTTCTACAAATCAAGTTTAGTCATTCAAGCTAACAAACTGAGTCATTAGCAACCCAAGTCAGCAATTAACTATTAGTTTAGACACAATTTGTAACTCTTAAACTGGTGATGGTTGCTAATCCTTCCCTAACCCCTCCTGGTAAACAAATATTATGATATGGTTATGATATATTACAAGTTACAGATTAGTTTATTCCAGGGTACATATCTTCTACTTTATCAGAACCTAACACTTGTAATCCTATGTCTCAAACCCTCACCCCTGGCCAGATGCAGATACACATCAACTTCAGACAGACAATGATGCAGGAAGGCAATTCATTGTAACATTGTGGACAAAAGACAAAATTACAAATAGGTAATCAAGATAGGTATTTAAGAATAATAAATCAGATAGATACTCAAATAGTTATAAACTGTAAAGTAGTCATTTTTAAAACTTTAAGTATGATACATTAATCCAATGCAAAAAGAAAGGAATTTACAAAATAAATCCAACAAGTGATGAAAATACTACCACAAAGTCAATACCAAGAAATGTTCCAGAAACTGACTGTCAGACGTTGCAGAAGAATTATACAATAGTTACTGTTCCATTTCCACCTTGGATAAAATGTTTTGTTATCTTTTTAAAAATAGCACTTAGTTAAGTAAAACTAATCAATCCACTATAGAGACAAGAGGATGAATGTTTAGCTACTAAAAATGGCACCATCACACAGGACACAACAAAACAGACATGGAGGTTGCATTCAACCTGCAACAACACTCACTTAAAATACTATCATTAATTTTCCAGCAAAAAAACCCCCATCTTATTACTACCCGATACAAGAATCAAGATTTCCACATCAACAATATTCTTATCAAAACTCACAATTTAGGTGACTATATCACCATCGACTGCTGAAATCACAACAAAAATTGACTGCAAATAAATATCAATACCCACATACACACACAAGTAAATTTACATTAAATTTGTAATAATATTACTTCTCATTTGACACAACATTCCAGTAGTGTGAATCACCAAGCATCTGCTACGTAAACTGTATACTCTAATAATGCTAAAATATTTCAACTTTAATAAGTACATTCACTGCCTCTGAGGAATTACTACACTAGTAACAAATCAACATGTGCACAATACACTAATCATCTCTCAGTCATTTCTTCTAATGTGGGTCAACTTAGACTTGGCACCCCAAAATCTTCAAAGGATTTATCACAGTCACAAGGTGGGTTCTCCTAACTCAAAAGTCCAAAATCAGTCTGCACAATTTCAACAAAGTGAGAAATGAAAAAAATTACTACCATAAAGATGGCTTGTAGATTTCTGGTCACAGTTTGAGCAGTGCTGAGAAACAAGGATTCTGGAAAAGCAATGTCTGATAACAACGGCCAGAGAGATGGACTTTGAAACCATAGCACTTTCCTCCAACCCTCGTCAGTCCTGGCCCATAATGAGTCACAATGGTCAGTATCCAAGGATTTAACTTTGTATTAGAGCATGAATTGGCTTGGGAACAACATTCATTGATCAATCAGTCATTTCTGAAAGTACAGTGATGTGGAGCAGGGAATCCCCAAGTCATAAACTATTTTGTCATGCATGAACAGGTATATTGGCCAAACTAACAGAAGGATTGCCATGGGCCGCTTTCACAATGCATACAAAACAACACATTTGAGTAGGCACACCAGCCAGCTACCAGTAGAATTAGTTTCCAATAACTACCAATCTCAACATATGAACACACTCATGCTTTCACAAAGTACTCAAAAATAACCAGCAAACTCACACAAGCACTAACCCATGCCTTCAGAATGAATACATGACAACAAGCAAAAATGCACTACAGCTGTACAAACAAGAATTTATCTAAATAAACACACAGATGAAATAATCATAACTAACTTGTGTAAAATATTATTAAAAAGTAAATAAGAAAGTAGAAGAGATATTAATATTATTAATAAATATCTTATAGAACAATGATAGGGAATTTTTATTGTTGCACAATCAACATGCAGAAGTTAAAACAAAAATGTTGGTTAATTAAAACATTTCTTTGTTAATACTTCTCCTGCCCCAGAGGCTGCAAACAGTTGATCCTCTGCATAAGGATAAGCTTGCACAGCATAATTCTCTATAATGGATGACTTCCATAAACCCTCATTTATTGGCATAACAGACAAAACCTTGAATAGTATTCGACTAATGGATGGCATATGCCTATACTACGCTAACCCCCACACACATCCATATCTGCTTAACAACCATTAATCTGGAGCAGAGCATGATCTTTATGGAGGGTCCAGTTACTCCAGTACATCATGATAAAGAGTAATATGCCACATGTTTGAAACATGTTTAAAATAGCCTGGGTTTTTTAATTTCCCCATTTACAAAGGGCAGGACATCAATGATGACAAGCAATTAATGGGAAAGTGGATGTTAAGGAGAAATCAATCAATCAATTAATCCATGATAAACAGGTTGGACTTTTCATAAGAACACGATTACCCTTAGAAACATTCTGTCTAAAGAGAGAGAGCAAAACTGTGTTGTACTCTATTTTACTTTTTTTTCTTTTCTTGATGAACTTATCTATCTTACCTACTATGTCCATCCCCACAACTGGACAGCCCCCAAAGTCGCACAGTCTTGTCCTTGCTGGCACTGATGAAACAATTTTCTGTATCCATCACCATGACTGACCTAATGCTATTTGAATGCCCTGAAGAAAAGGTAATACTATTGTAATGTAAACCTACCTAATGACAACAAAATGTCATTAAAAAAAACACAAAGAGACTGCTATACATGTAGAATTATACAGATGTCAACTGATAAAATGTTATGAATAAAAACAAAATTATTGTATACATATATATTCTAAAATGCTACACCCAATACAAGAATCAGGATTTTCACATCAACTATTTTCTTATCAAAACAAGCTGCTTAGCAAAACTGACTATATTCCCATCAAACAAGAACAGTGCATCCATTAGTTACAGATAAATATCCTACTAGCATAGGCATAATCATAAAGAAATTTTACACCGTCTCTTTAGATTACATCAAAGCATGTGAGGCCATGTATTTAGACAGTCTATAACAACCTTCCCCAACCTTTTTCTGTGGATGAACCCTTAGATTAATTTTCAGATCTCAATGATTCCCTGCATAAAAATTATTATATCTATGATGTTCTTTTTTTGGTTGTTTTAATCACGATCTCTCAAGAAACTCCTAGCGACTTCTTGTGGAGTTCCATGGAACCCCAATTGAGAAATATGATCTATAATATACAATATAACAAAACTGAAGACAAAATACAGCTATCTAAATACGATTACTATTACATATTTTGAGTATAGAGTTCTAAACTCATGATGACAAAATTTCCTAAAATGAAAATTATTGCATGCACAAAATATTGAGCATCAATGTGACCAAACAATTTCCTGAAAAAAATATTTGGTGCTATGTAAGTAAATTATCAGCCTGTTATTTACTTGCTTCCATTCCTTCACCAGACAAACGCACATTTTGTTTTATTTAAATATTATTTTATATTTAATTTTAACATATAATAATAATAGTAATAGTAAAAATAACATTTAACTATAGTCTTAAATTATTAAAGTAATTAAGTATTAATTAAAGTAATTAATACTTAACTAATTAAAGTAATTAATACTTAATTAATTAAAGTATTAATTAAAATAATTAACCAAAAATTACTCATAAAAATAAGAAGAGTTATATGACAGGAGATTAGCAATAGTAAAAATCATTCCAAGATGAATCAAAGATTTTAATATCACTGAATGCAGAACTTCTTTACCAGTAAAAGTCTGCAGTTTAATCTGTTTGAAGTTGAAAACTGTATCTCTTTCCCGCAGACCTGAAACAAAACACAGAAAGAAATAAAGATACCAGTTTAATAACCCAAACAATTGTTTATGCACATTTTTGATTAATCTCTTTTTAAATTTATAATTCTGGTACTGCAAACTGTATAATACTAATTAATGGAAAAGTTTCAGAAATGCATTTCTTCCGGGGAAGGGGGGGGGGGGGAAATAATAATATTAACAATTAAGAAATAACTTTGAGGGATTTTGTTCCCATAAAAGAGAAAAATGTATTTTTATTTTTATAAGTTTTTGAGGAATACTTATATATGCTATGAAATGTTCTTAAATACATCCTTGATAAGTTTCAAAGGGAAATAGAACTGGAACCTTGCATTCTCTCATTCATTCTTGCTTTGAAGAATCTCAAAATTAATTTTCTTCATTGAAACATTCCTATTTAAAACAAATCCCCAAAGTCATTTTCTAAAGTTGAATTTTCAATACCCTATGTCCACTTGCACTGACAATTGATGAGTATGTAAGCATGAATGGCATTTAAAACTGATAAAGATAATGCTCAGACTGGCATTAATGCCATAAATTAAATGAACACATTTGCAAACTCTTTCCATTTGCAAACTTGAACCATTTGCAAACTCTTTCCATTTGCAAACTTAACCACATACAAACTCTTTCCAATTGCAAACTTGTACCATTTGCAAACTCTTGCTATTTGCAAACTCATACCTATTTCATGCTCCCAGTATTGCAGCCAATTACCCTGCAAGTGTCTTGTCTTGTGCAATTCCATCTCATTACTGAAATGATAAACAACAAACTATAAGTATCTTTTCTTCAAATTAAAGTAAGTTCTTATGTGAAACAATGATTAATGGCAATATTAAATCAGAACTCATATAACAAAAATATTTTCCATAAAATTATCTTTAAAAAAAAATGATATAATACTTAGTTTTGTCAAAATAATCTTTTAGATTAAAATTTTAAAATTTGCTTAAATTATGTAATCTCTATCTTATTTTTAATTCAAACATTGCAATTAACAGTGGACAACAGTTTTTCATTTCAGGATTTTTTATTAATCAATAACTATTAAATAACATTAAATATAGTAGTAATAGGATCATTTTCTTTTATTAGCCAATAGCAAAAATTACACTATTTCTCACCTTAACAAGACCCTGACTGCAACCAAATGTGAGAACTCAATATACCAGCTCTTATAAGAGTTTATTAAAAAAATTATATTTTTTACAGTAGTGTTATTTTCCTTGATTAACTCAGCATGTAAAACAGAAGTAGCTAAGCATTTCAACTTGAAGGATGTATGTAAACACATTACTATATGGAGACTATATAAGCACTTACCATAGCTAGTATTTCAATCTAGAAGCTGTGAATAAATACTTTCCCCTGTTAGTATGTCAATTTTAGAAACCGCGCATAAACATCTACACCAGTTTAGCATTTCAAATTTGGACACTGTTGTATACAAACTTACGATCGTAGTTCATCCTGAGTGATGTAAAGGATCCCATCATGACGATAACCTCTGCCAAACTGTGAGTGGGATGGTGTCGGGTCAGTGGATGGTACATCTGCAAACTGGATGCGGTTACCTCTGATCTTTACATTGCTGCCAATGCCACCAGCTTCAGGGCTTGTTGGCGTAAGGTCATCTTCCTTTACTTGAAAAAAGAAAAAGAGGACAGAGTAAAAACAAGATTTATCCTTCTAATAGGCTAATCTGCATATTTTTATTTTCTTCATTCAACAATCAAAAAGATGTACCTGAAGAGACACAGTTTGATGACATCTGTGGCTGATCAATGGTACTGTCCTGCTGTGCACACAGTTGTCTTATCAAGTCATCATTTTTGAGACTTTCTTCCATATGAATACTATAGGATTAGATAAGAAAAATGTCACTTAAGAATATAAAGCAAGCAGCACACTAAAGATAAAAGTATTATTTTTTTTTACTTTGGAGAAAAAAGACTTGGTGGTTAAAATTTGTAAATATATACATTAGGTTTAAAACTGCTATACTGGTTTGTTTCTGTTTTTAAAAAAAGTACCATAATTATTTGTAGTATCTATGAACTGAATATGTGTTTGGCTTGCTATTTATTTTTAAATGTGAATAATAAACTCAATATTTTTTAATATTATGAGTATTGTTATAAAATATAATTAAAGTATGAAAGTCTTAGGAAAAGTTTATTAAAAAACATTATATTTAGCACAGCATGCTCCATACTAGTTTGGCTAGAGGTAAAACACAAATTTAAGTTTAATTCAAACTCAAAGAGTTTGCCACCTACTGCATTACTAACATCAGACAATTTAAATCAAAATTAGTCACTTATTACATATATGATCAACATCACGAAAATTATAAATTCTTCAATTTTTAAAAATAGTCATACATTCACAATGTTGTTAAAATGAAATTCTTTTGTTCTGTATTCTTAATATCACCTGACAAGAACTAACCTGCCAAAGATGCGACACAAGGGTATGTAGACTGACAATGCAAGCTCTGGTGTGAAGACAGCTGCTAATTCTTGGTGACACTTCTCTGCAGTTTCAGGACGCGGTGACAAACACTCATCTGATTGAAAACACATACTAATTAACAGACAGATGAATTTCTGAAATATTCTTGCAGAATAAACATTCAGAGCATTATTGTGGTTAATATCTTTAAGTGAAGGATAGAATCTAAAATTATGATTAAAAACAAGCAATGGTATACTAAAAATTCAAAGTATATGATTACAAACAGAATATTTCTAACATATTTTTAAATCTTACTGAGAATTTCTTTATAAAGTATATTGTAAACAAGTTGACCAAGAGGCTGAAAATTAACAAACCTCTGTCATCCAGCGTACTGAAGGCATTCAGGCTGTGCCACCTGCTTGTGCTGGAACCAGAAGGACCAGACATTGAGCCAGGTGTAGTACTGTTCAAAGCAGCAGGGTTGACAGGAGATCCAATTGTGTACTGATGAGTGACTGAGTCCATCTTAATATTGAGGTAAGATTCCTCAGAGTTTGCACTACCACAAACTAAATAAAAACACAAACATACATTAATATGTGATTAGCATAAACACAATAATAAGGGTAAACATCTTGTAATATTTTAATTCAATAATCTTCATCAGGATACTAACACATATGCACATGCATACAAACACATACTAACATACATATAAACACACACAACACAAAAACAGCAATTATACTGACTAAACTTTAATTCTGAATTTCTGTGCCACTGCCTGATATTCTGTAGAATGCATTTTGACTTGTGTTAAATATACACAATTTTTTTTTTTAATAATTCATAGATCTAAATTCTGTTTTACTGTGAATATAATCACTTTCTCTGAGGATTGTTTCTCTGAGTGTTGTTCAGCCACAATGTTTTCATTGTCGGATGATCAATTTATTCTGATAATACATTTCAGCAAAGATTGGCAGGTTTTGCCTCTACATCAGGAAAGAAAGCTTTGCTGACTAGTAATAACTTGGAGTTTTGTTGATGGTCTGGGCTAGTCTGTGAGTGCGAGTCTTCCAAAGCAGTGAATATAAAAATAATCAATAAGGAAAAAAAATTGTTCATAGATGGGAAAACATTCACTTCCAGTTACATATTCACCTCCTGTGGGGAAATAATTAGTCTTACCATACTAATCTGTGACTGGACCAAACTTTGATTCTAAAGTTTCTGAGATCTTAAAGAATCTGCATCACTGTTAACCATTTTCTAATATGTGTTATGTTTTTGTTTTATTTTCATTTATAACTAATCGTAGTTCCCTTTAAGTACTGACCATCAAACGCTTGCATAAAAATAAAAATACAGCAAAGCATGAAGAGAGAAAGAATGAGAAAGAATATATAACTACAACTGACAGCCAATAAACAAGCAGAGTACAAAAATCTACATGCTCAAGAACACAAATAAATCCCACCTGGAGAAGAAGAAAGAGCACAGGAACCATCCTCTGGGCCATGTACCACAGTGAAGGCTTCCATCAGAACTAGCATGGGTCTGTGTAAATACTGTCTTGTCAGCTCTAGGCCTAGGCGAAGTCCAAGAACATACATCAAATCTACCAGCTTGTGACAAAGCAAGGAGCGTGACAAGGCTCCCCCCGCAAAAGAAACCGTTGTAGATGTTAACATTGATAGCAACGGATTAATGCAGTCATTGACAATAAGGGTCTGTGTACACAAGACAAAAGTGAAATACATGTCAGTAATATGAAAACGTCAAATTGCATGCAACATTTATAATGATACAGAACATTAGTGAAGATTCAAGTGTCTATAATCAAGATTTTATAATCTATAAAAAAAATTCTCTAAACAAATTACTTTCTTTATCATAAGAATATTTTCTGATGTAAATGGTATGTTCAGTACTTATTTTGATATACTCACATCCATTGCATCCATGAGAGCTTTCTCTGAAAGCAGGGGAATCAAAAAGCGCAAAAGTACCACAGCCCCGATAAGGCCACTTTCAGAACGCTGGGTCAGTCTTCTTTGTGCTACAGAAATCTGAAATCAAACATTACTAAATGCTGTACTTACTGTGCCTGAGCCAAATCTTCTCTAATCATTCAATATACTATATAACAGTAACAACAGTGTAATCAGAGTCATTTCACCTATTGCAACTTTAGTGTAAAATGTTACTGAGTGGGATTTTAAGATGATTTCATGTACACAAAGTGGATCATACCTTGAAAACAAGACTCTACACAGCCTGTAAGATAAGGAAACCTGTATCTAAAACCGCACAGCCTGCAAGATAAGGAAACCTGTACCTAAAACTGCACAGCCTGCAAAATAAGGAAACCTGTACCTAAAACTGCACAGATTGTAAGATAAGGAAACCTGTACCTAAAACCGCACAGACTGTAAGATAAAAAAACCTGTACCTAAAACTGCACAGCCTGTAAGATAAGGAAATGTACCTAAAAATAGCATTGCTTGGGAGATAAAGAAACCTGCTTGAACCTAAAAACAGCAGTCTGGGAGCTAAGGAAACCTGCCTGAACCTAAAAACAGCATACTTATTTGATTTATTTCCTTGGATTCCCCGTGGAACAAAGGGCCTCAAAAAAAACCAGCATAGCCCAGGAGTTAAGGAAACATGCTTGAACCAAGTACAGCACAACCTTAGAGCTAAAGAAACCTTAATCCAAAATCAGCAGAGCCTTAGATCTATGGAAGCCCACATATTATAAGTATATCACCAGAAAACAGCACAGTCTAAGAGCCAAGGATACTCATGCAAACTTTTACTTTAAAATTTTTACAGACCTAGGATATCTCTTTGAAAATGCAAATTCTCACTGAACTAGATTATCTCTGTGACCTGATCATAGATGATGACAGGCTTTCTGACTTGATAATAGACCAAGAGTCCAAGACCTGACCACAGACTTCAGCATAAAGACCTTTTAGCACCACCTCAAAATGATAACCTACAAACATTTCAACATAAAGACGTACAAACACCCGAGAACAAAGACTTACAAATACCACAGCATGAAGACATGCAAATGTCTCAGAATGAACACGTATAAATACCTCACCCATAAAGACCTAGAAATACTTCAGAATACACAGTTATGAACACATTTGAATGAATACATACAAACACTTTAGCAACACATAAAACATTTCAGCAAAAAGACAAGGAAACACTTCAGCATGAAAGTCTACAAACACCTCAGAATGAAGTCCTATAAATACCTTTGCAATAAGGTTTACACATACCTCAAAATTAATCAAAGACTTCAGAATGAAGAAATACAAACACAATGAGGATAAAGATACACGAAATCCTTCAGAATGAAAATATACAAGGACCTTAAGACAAAGACCTACAATGAAAATATACAAGGACCTTGAGACAAAGACCTACAATGAAAATATACAAGGACCTTGAGACAAAGACCTACAATGAAAATATACAAGGACCTTAAGACAAAGACCTACAATGAAAATAAAAATGGTACAATCTAAACATGTTTAAATCTAGTAAAATTATAAAACAGCATCAAAAACGTACCATGTCTATGATGTTTGGCAGATACTGAATGGCGATTATGTTCTCTCCATAAAGAGATGCTATAAAACCAATACATTCAAGCACCTTGGAAGCACTGGAGTCTCCAATCAAACGCCGTGATGTCTTAAGCACAGACTCATCTGACAGAAAGAACATTTTTACATTTCAATTTAGAGGGTCTAAAGAATAACTATTTAAAATCTTAAACAAAAGGATAAATCATTTTTTAAAATAAATTAACATAATCCTTTATAACAATAAAAAAATCTGAAAAAATTTAAGAGGACCAGACGTATACAAAAATAAATTTTAAACTGATTCATCACGTTAACAACAAAATCAAATATAAATGAGGCATTTGTTTAGACCAGGACACCCCTGGTTTAGACTATAAAGAGTTGAAGAAAAAATATTAAATCATTTTTAAAATACATCCTTCATTCCAATAAAGAATTTATCACTAACACATTATTTAGGAGAGTAAGACAAAAAATCTACATGAATATCCTTTCAGTAGCAGAATTAAGTAAATCCACCCACCCATTATCACTAGTACTACCCAGAAGAAAAAATGCTAAATATCTACCACATAAACACATATATAAATATATTACTAATAAGCAGTACCTGGAGCATCACAGAGCTGCATTTGAGATTCCCCAAGGTAGCACAGCGGCAACATTCGAACAAGATTTTTAGATAAGTAACGGGCAGTAAGAACCGGGCCCAGTTTATGGGACAGCCATTTTACAGAATCTGTTGCAATGTGTCGAATGTTGACCACACTGTTTGGACTATTCAGAGAGAAACTGGACATAAGGTCTTCTGTCTCACTGCGTTTGATACTATCTGATTTATTTCTCCCTGGTGTATTGGCAGGGTCATCCTCACTCACAGTGAAATGAATACCATCTTGCCCAGCATCAATTTCGTCAATCCCCTTGTCAGACGACTTGCTTCCCCTATCAGCAGCACTGGCTGGCAGAGTTTTCAAAGACTGTACACGGGAGAATGTGCTACTTTTCTGTTGTGTATCTGTAATGAAACTTTTTGTATCAGATCTTCTGCCTTTTGTAATGTCACCACCATCCTGAACTACACGAACATTATCGCTTGTAAAGTAAGTCATTCCTTTCTGTTGCTCTGGTTCTGTAAGCACTTTGAGGTCTTTAGGATCTAGAGTTCTGCTCCTAAATCTGTCTCCACCTTCCAGCTGCTTTACAGGACTTGCAGTACCCAGAGATGATGCAGATGAAAGACTAGAACCTGAAGCAAGCCTGAACGTTGGCTTGTCCATTTTGTCCCTGTTAGCTAGAAAAACTTTATCATCTTCTTCCATACCCATTTTTGATCGTACAGTGGCATTCATGCAGAGTATATTAGAAATGCTGTGGATAGAACAGCGTTCTGGGTCACCACTGTCGCTCAGTTGTTCAAGAATGCCATCTTCACTCACAATTTCATCTTCTCCTTCACTAATGAAAAAGATTTGGCTCACGCTTCTTGCAAATGATCCTTCAGGTAGAACAGTAGCACCATTTGAGCCATCTACTAATGACATGGTATCTACAAACTCTTCACCAACATCAGCTGCCCTATCAGGTAAATTCTCCCCCTTTTCTTCATCTTCCAACAGAACAGTTGCAGCACCATCAACAGTATCCATTTCAGAAACATTTTCTGCATTTAAATCTTGGACATCCATTGACCACTCATTTTCTTCTTGTTTAGCATCATCAAATTCTTCCAGTAATTCTTCCTGATAAAAGCTACTGCTAGGTAAAACATAGTCTTTATATCCGGCCACTGCTTCCACCAGCAAAGTAGCAAAGTGATGAAGAAAGGGCTGAAGATGCAATCTTAGCAATAACTGGGTCAAAAAGGTCCTGTGATACAGTTTGACATGCTTCGCTGAAGCAGGACATTCTGTGAAGAGTGCAATGAGAGGCTGAAGAAACCTGTGGGAGGTTTCAGCTGGACCAAGGGCCTTGGCTACAATGTTGAACAGACCCCAAGCTGCCTGTACAGTGGTTAATTTATCACTAAGCAAAGATTCTATGAGCGGCATGACAAGCTGCAGGCCTTCTTGACCTAGATTATCTGCATACTTGAGGAGGAACTGTTCCAGGAGTGGTACCTAAAAAATTAAAAATTTCCATTATGTATAATACACACACACACTGTTACATAATGGCTTCTTGTAGCCCACACCTACCCCTCCTCTAAAAATAGACTACACGTACACCTACTTTCTAGAAAGGCTGACCCTTGTCCTTGGAAATATACCTGAATGTTCCAGACAGTCACTCTAACCAATCAAAGTGCAGCTCAGCTGCACGAATGAATGTGCCAGAAATCTACCTGGATGTTGTTAGTCGAATGCAAGCTGACCATTGAGGCAACACATATTTGGCTACTGGTGTTAACAAAGTATAATTATACTACTAACCTTATTGCTGGTTATCAACACAGAAGGAAACTATCCTCTGTATATATTACTGCCAAAGGTATGTGGTTTTGCTTGCCTAGCTAATATTATATTCATGTTTATCTTTCGACATTAACTATATTTTATATTGTTATATTCAGCTTATGATGACTATGTAAGTAAGAGTGTTATGTCAGAGAACACATGAGGATGGTTTCTTAGCCCATATGTATTTTATTGGCAGATCGGCTCTTTATCTGAGATCTTATCTGAGACATGACTTCAACGAGCACTAAGGTGCGTAGAATGGGACCACATTATCATGGTTGTTGAATTCGTCGAGCACTGAGCCATGAAACAAAGCCAGAGTGGAATGACCCACATGACCCAAACTCTAATTATAACTGTTAAACTATTTGCTACATGTAACGATGCTATTATATGTTACTGAATACAGTTATTGTTGATATTTAAGCCATTCATGCTAGAGTGATTTACTTACATGTTATATGTTGTAGCCTGTCACCTGTATTTACTTACTATCCTGGCTGTATGTATCAGGCGGCTCAAGCTATCTTCTAGAACTATCACTCTTCTACTCTACATTATCTATCATTCACCTCTCTAACATGCATGGCCAGCCAGAAGATATGTAAGTGTTTTGGGGATTAGCTTAAGGTTACAGGTGGCCAAGGGTGGTAGAGAATTAACATCTTGTCCATCTCCTAGCAAAACATCACACACACACACACACACAAAGAGTGAGATTCTTAGTCAAATTTAAGACTACATCCCTAAAAATCTAAAAATTACTTAAAAAACTGAGATTCATTTATCCTATACAGAGAAAATAAATAAGGTGCCTCAACTCCTTTCAACCTTATAAACTGAAAAATATTCAAATGAACTCATATGCCTTTCATTATTCTGAATTTACAAAATAATAGATATAGTCTACATGACTAATGTAAATACAAGAACATGTGGCAAAGATAACAGGCAACACATCAATTGGTGATGGAGAATTTAGAAAGACTGGTGCACAGGATGCAAAACTATACTTCAACACATGGTGGAAGAAAAGACAGCATGAAATAAATAGATGTAATCCTATCACACAATGCCATAATGGTAAGGTATCAAAATTAAAAATTATAATATTATTATGTAGCACTCTGTGCTGGTACCTAATCATTAGTGAACTAATAACAAAAAACATTAATGAGATTTTAAATGATGACTTGCTATATATAAATTGATAGCTTCCACATCAATAAATGTGTGTGTGTGTGCATGCACATGCATGTGTGTGTATGTGCATGTGTGTGATAAGTGTATGTACAGATTTATGAGATTTTGCTTTTGTGAGGAGTATATTTTAATATCTATTTTTCTCTTAATGACCTAAACGTATACAAGTATGTGCTGTTCTGAATGAGTAGAATGAGTATATATAGTTAATACTCAATTATCCAGGGTGACTGGGGAAGGACTAGTATGAATAAATTAAAACAACAATACAAAGTTTGCTGATATACATACTGAAGTGAAATCACCAGCATTAAATAATACTTATAAAAAGTAATTCATAACATTCTTTCAAAGTATATAATGATACAAACTGTTGACATATCAGAGGTCCTATTAACCCTGAAAAAGAAGTGTATATACTGCACATGATGACCTTTTCTATTTTAAATATACAACAAAAAAAGTGTTAAAAGCTTGAGTAATCAGCACAATTCAGCATAATATTTGTATTTTCAAACACCAGATATTGATAGTGCACTTAAGTACTTTCCTAGAAATGAAAAGATCATCAAATGCAAATATTTTCATAGTAATGAAAAAATTATCAAATGCATAAATGCATGCATACTTTTCTAGTAATGAAAAAAATTATCAAATGCATGCATACTTTTCTAGTAAAGAAAAAATCATCAAATGCACCTACTTTTCTAGTGATAAAAAGATCATCAAATGCACCAGGCTAGCTACAGTGAAATATTTACAAGAAATCTTAACTTAAGTGACCTTATATGAAAATGAAAGATAATCAAACATGCTTAAATAACAATAGAAACAACTTACCTTGCTTCGTGCCAACTGCTTCAGGAGAGCAGCCTTTTCAGCCATTGAATGCATCCCCCTCTTTATTTCTTCCATTTTCTCATCTGTCATTTTTAAGGTACTCATGCATTGATGGAGGCCAGGAAAGTATGCAGGGAATGGAATTATCCCTGACAAAGGGTGCAGAAGAAGTGCAGGTGTGGGTGGGGGCAAACCATCTAGGACTACAGGTGAGAAGTGGATTTTACAAGTGTGCTGATCTTTATTGCAATCATCATCCTCAATAATAATGTCTAACACCAATTTTGCAGCCAGCTGGAACGGCCTGGATTTATAGATTTTTTTTTTAATAAAAGCTTTAACACAATCAACAACAGGCCAATTAGTCAAAAGGAATGAAAGGTTATTTAATGTAGACACCATTTTCACACTTTCTGTACTGAAATCAGAATAATTAGTCTGACAGCATAAACCTTTCAACCATGACTGAAAAAAATATACTACTGATAATATGTGTCTGTCTGCGAAAAACCGGCTATAGTCACTATTATTAATTATGTGCTACAGTTGTAGTCGTAAAGTTAAAAAAAAATCAATTTGGGGATTACTTTAAAAATCACTTTACTGATCATTATTTTCAATAATCCAAGAGTATTTTGCTGTTTGAATGAAAAATTATAGTATTTTAAAGTGTAAAATGATTACTGGAGGGGGGTCAATTCTTTGACTGATAGTGAATTGTTTATTTGTCTTTTGAAGTAATCTGAGCAAAACTTAATTGCTTCTTAGGGAGAGAAGACATTTATAAAAGAGCTTAATCTAGAGCTACATTCACATTATTCACAAAAGAAATTAAATTACTTGATAAGATTTTTGCAATTTTAATAGTTTAACTAAGACAATCTGATCTGATAAGCTTTTCAAACTGAAGACATTTAAAATTTGATAAATGAGGCCAACTTATTTAATAAGCTATTTAAATGCATTGACATCTGTTACATTGCATTTTTTTTGTCAGTTTAAAAGTATATATTAATCCTATTCAACTTCCCTTTCAAAGCTAGAGAAGTCGTTCGAACTCATATGGCACTTGCACAATTGCTTTATTTGTACCCTAGCATTAAATAACAAGTCTGTATGTTATTATTTACTTTTTATTTTGGTGGGGAGAGAAAATTCCAAGCTATATGTTTGAATATTTTTTTTAATAATTAAAAATATTTTTTTTAAATCATGCAAAATTAAAGAGCTTTATAAATAAATGATGGTACATCTTCCAGCCATTAAGCAATGCAACAGCAAATTGTGAATTAACCACAAATGTGCAAGAATGTGCATTTTTCTTTGTTGTACTTTGCTCCAATAAAAGAAAGATCATCCTTTTTAGCAAGGGACTAGTTTTTTTCTAAGCAATAAATTTAATCTTATTCTTAGTCAACCAAAAATGGATTTCCATTAATTTACAGGATAACAATAATTACAATAGAAAAGGAACAAAAATAAACTTTGTTTCTTAATGCTTTTAATGGAAACCTGTACTTTAATGTACATATTCAGATAAAAAATATGTAAGATTTAAACTACAACTGTGGTCTTTGGAAGATTAATATAATATACTTTTGGAGATTTTAAATGGGTAATTTATGATGATGAAAACATTCCATAACAAAAATAACAAAATATAATTAGATGTGTGGATTTTAGACTGAACAAAATATTCGATGAGCAGAAATTGCCTATAGGTATAAAAGAAAGATAAATAACTGGTTTCAGTGCGGGTAACCATGAAGGTGAAACAAAAAAAAATGCAAGTCATACTGAAAGAGTTTCTTTGTTCTAAGCTAAAACAAAAACAAGAACAAAATAGAAATACCTGGGAATCATAAAAAGGTCGGTTGCCAAAATAGTTTTGAGTTTTTTAACACGTTTTATCAAAGGTGGGGTTGTCTCCTGCATACGCAGCATTGGCGCCAGATAAATCTCACAAACAAGGCATAGGAAGGAAATAACATCATTAAGTACCAGCATGCTCTGTTGAGACTTAGATTCCATCTACAACAACAAAAAAGAAAAATACCATCTACATGAGAATACTGTTCTGTACTATTCTAGCATTTAATCACATTTTTATTTCACTTAAATGTATACTGATACCTGGAAATGCTGATAATAAATAAAGTGTGCTTTCAGTAAAAGAGGGACAAAGGATTCTAAAAAAAAAGTGTACTCTCACTTACCTGGAAAATGTCAACAATAAATAAAGTTTACTTATAAGTAAAAGTGAGACAAAAGATTCTAAAAAAAAAATAAAGTGTACTCTCACTTACTGGAAAATGTCGACAATAAATAAAGTTTACTTATAAGTAAAAGTGAGACAAAAGATTCTAAAAAAAATAATGTGTACTCTCACTTACCTGATTTGAAGGTATATTCTCCTCTTTCAAATTTAGCAGCAAAGCTTTGCTTTGAAACCCAAGCAAGGCCTCACAGTTTTCCAATTCAAGTAAAGGATCATAGTTTAAAGGCAGATGGATTGTAGCTTTTTCTGGCCTTGAACTATCTGTTGCAATTATGTCCATGCTACAAAATTTTACATAAATATTACATCAAAAGCACATAAATTATTCTTTTCAAGTACACACACACACAACCACACAAAATACACATACCACATAAGCACACATATGTTGATAAATTGTTTTAAAAAGGCCAAAAGTGATTATCCAATTTATCTTAAGAGACAACACTCATGCTGACTTCAAAGAGAAATGTACAGGGAAAATTTCTTTTCAATGTCTTAAGTGGTCTGAGTACTTATTCAGTGTTGGATGCCAAGTTTCTGGTCAAATTAAATTAATTTTGTTACAGTTTTTTTTATATATAATAATATATAATTAATTTTTATATATTACAGTTAATCTTTGACTCCAATACTTGTGGTAGAATATCTAATCTTTTTAAATTTTACATTTTATTCAAATGTTTTAAGACAAAACATATTTAAACTGATTCCCATGCAACAAGACAAAATGATCATAAAACATACCTAAAGTCAATCATTAAGGAATCCTGCTGCTTATAATCATTGCTTGCCTTACCAATTGGAACCAACTGCAACAAATAGGAAAGACAACTCTGGAATCAGAAATCTGAAGGACTGCAAAGCATTCATAAAGTAACCCATAAAACTAAACCTAAAACAAAGCATAATATTCAGAAAAAATATTCATTATCTGATGAAACAAATAAAGTTAATTAAAATCTGCTAATCCTGAGACAAGCACCCCAATATTGCAAATCACATTATAAACACAAGGACAAAACTGAAACATATTAAAGAGAAGAAGACAGAGAGTCATGAGGTAGGTCAAATGGTCGGCCAGAGATTTTTTAGCTTTCATCAGCTTAGAATTGTAAAGCTTAGCACATTGATGGTGATGTACTTAGGGAATCCATTTAATATGAGATGCTAATAATAATCCACATTATTATTATTTTATTATTTCATATTCTTATTAATATTGAAATTATTATTACTGAATATGAAATATTTATATAATTTTATTGAGAAGTAAAATTACTTAAAATTTTATAAATTTTATTAAAAAAATTATAAAAATTAAATACTCAAAACAATGTTGTACCTGATTTGGGAGTAAATGACGAACAACTCGAGGCAGAGAAAATTGTTTCTTGTGAGAAACGGGGAGTCGATATGGATGGGGCTGAGTGAAAAGCTGCATAACTCCATGAGAACGAAGAGTTTGGTGTCCATCAACCAGCTGCAAGTACACGTTCTTGGCCATTATAGCTGCTTTGCCAGTAAGCTACAGGAAAAGAAAATGTCACACAGAAACAGACAAAATGTGAATTGTAAGGTTTTTCCATTTTGCCCCCATTTTTAAGGTGAAATGCATAAATTAAAGAAAAAGTTAATGAGTTGGATTATTTAATCTGTGCAAATTTATTATTACAAAGAAGCTAGGTCCTAATTTTAAATTATCATATCAATGAAAATAAAAATAACTTATTATTCAGTAATTAACTATAAAATTACTTTATCACATTCAGAAGAAAATAAATTTCATTATCAAACTACACTGAAACTATGCTACAATTTTTTTTCAATCTCGCTGATTCAGAGAAGATGTCTACCAGTGTACTCTGAATGTGGTAAAGCTCAATTAGTATCAATGTGTTAAAATTAATTACAAATAAACATTTCTTTATTAAATTATGATGAGGAAGACAAAATTTCTAACACCATCCAATTTAAAAGCAATACTAATGATGATTGGAAATTATTGTGACTAATTAACAGTTCTAGAAATTAAAAAAATTTAAGACTTAAAAAGTTTAATAAGACTAGACTAATGCCATCTTAGCTCATAACATTCATATTTATTCTGTATAATTTCTTCAAAGAATTATTACTGTTTCATTAATTCAAACAAAAATTAAATGATGAGTAGTTTGATCCTAGATAATAAAGATAATAATAATGAAAAACAAGTATACCTTATAACCAAAGGTAAGATCAATCCAATGGTGAAGGTTTTCAGATACTTTTTCACTTTCCAAAGCTGCCATATGCCGAACAACAAACTCATAAGTACTACTGCACCAAGGTGGAATTTCTAAGTCTGGTAAGTCAGAGTGAATGGACTGAAAGAGAGATGGATCAGTGAAAAATTCTGGGATGCATTCATCAGGAGTCCAATGCTGCATTCGTTGCATACTGGCAGGATATTCATGCGGAACCCAATTAGACCGTACATGGGTACAAAGTATTGACTTTGGCATGCGCCTTGCCTTGTACACATAATAAGTTATGTCAGAAAGTACATCAGAAACATGATGAGGTACATGATCTAGATCATTACTAGATGATGAAAGATTTGTTAATGATGACTGTTGTCCATATGTAAAATCCAACTGGCTATCACCTTTATTAAGGCGAAACTTGGACCTGCTCAAATCTCGGTATCTGTTCAAAGCAAAAAAGCTTTCAAGTAAAAATTTCATGAACATTTTCTATCTGCAATTACTGAAAAAGTTTTATGATATAACAGTTTTTGAAATATACTCAAATATTTTAAATACAGACAAGTTCCAAATTACATCAGTCTTATGGCAATTCATTGATAAAGGCAAGCCCTTAAAGCCCAAACTCAGTTTATGACATCCAATCCATACTTAGAGACTCAGGCTAATAGTTCTAATGCAGAGTAACCACAGAAGTACATCACCATATGCCACTCACAAATTCTGACTTATAAATGTGTTTAAAAAATGAACTCATTCATAATGCAGAACTTGCCTGTATTTTTCACACTTAAAGAGTAGTTGACTGTTAAACCTTTACTTTATTTACATTATTTTATTAATTTTCATTAAATGATTCTTGAATATTCATACAGTAAAAAAGTTTTAAATGTGGAATTAAAATTCTTTTCTTAATGAAAACTCTGCCAGAGAAACTTATCTTGTCAAATATCAAAAGTAATAATAATTTTACTTTTTAAATTACTTTTGTATAATTAATATATTCCCTTAGTTTTCCCTCTGTTCATGTTTTAATACATCATTATTTTATGCTTTAAACTTTATCTAATCAGATGATAATAACAATTTTATTTTTACAATGATATACAAACTCCCAAAATCAAAGAATTGTTGTCAGTTAAAGTGGGGGTGAAAATACTTTCACTGATGTTATTTTTAATTTAATGAATAAATGATGGAAGATAGTTGAGTCAGCAAGAAAATAGGTCATGTTTATAATTATAGTAATATTAACACATGTGGGTGGATAATACAAATGTATACAACAAATAGATTTCTCAAATTATGTTTCTCCTACTAAAAGTTATACAAGAATATCACTTTGAATAAGACATAGGTATAACAGTTGCATTTTATTTTATGATAAAATTTAATAAATAAATAATTGATAAAATGTACCTAATAAATGTTTTATAGACTATTAGTTTTAGATTAAAAAAAGCAATGCCAGAAATGGGGCAGTAAAGAGGTATATTCTATACTTCTTTACTTGTAGAAATCATGTTTTTTTTAAAATAATGAAATTAACACAAAGAAATTCAAAACGTCATTTTCACTTATAGAGAAAATTGCACCGATTTCAGAAAATATAAAATGTGTGAATGGATGTTTACACCTTACCCGTCTTGAGAACTTGAGAAGTCCATGACCCATGGCAGAACTGGATGATTATTTGGATCATTCATTGACCTCCCTGCCAGGTGATTCAAAATCATAAGGTACTGAAAATTACTCAAACGTCGATGAACCCAAGCTTCTACAGTCTCATCAATGGTGCATTGATCATAATCTTTGTACCTTTGCTGATGAAGAAACTGGCATGCATCTGCATACATACGCTCATCCTCATCAGTGAAACCTTTACTTGGCTGCCTTGATAAATAACTGTGTGCTGATATTGCTGCTACAGTTGTTTTTGATGAGACAGATGATGTGATAGTTACAGTGGGTTGCTTTAATGTCTTGCTTTGGGGCCCAGAAATTTTGCTGCCTTCTAATTTTGACCCAGTAGCATCTACTGAAACATCTCTTGCATTCTCAACATTTTGATTTTCTTGTGTAGAGTGAGCTAATATCTGTGTACCTATAAGGGCCTGCTTTTGAGGGCTGACTAAATTAACCCAAAGGTCGGAATCTAACAGTACAGTGTTCATGCTAATGCAACCAGCAGGCATGCCACATGCATGCAAGGCAGTAATGGATTGTAGAATCTGATACAAAATAAACAGAGACTTAGCATAGCAGGTTTCTAACACAGCTGGACTGTATGACACTATGTTGTGCAAAGTAAACTCAAGATATGGCTGTACAAGCAAGAAAAGATCATCTGTTTCTAAGATAACCCTCACAGGAAGAATGTTCTGCGATGATTTATCCACATTCGCATCCTGACTGTTGACTCGTGGATTGACATTTCTGACATTATCTCCAGATTTATGGCCCCCTCCATCATCCTGGAGTCGGATGTAGACATTGGGAGATAATCTCCAAATTAAATGACACATTGCATCTGCAGACTTAAAGAAAAATCTTATGTAATTATGTTTAATGATACAGATTCATTCTTGAACTGGAAATCAATTAACTGAATGCATTATTTTAGAGGGATAATTTTAATGAAAGACTGATTGTCATTAATAAAATTTGTGCTCATTAATAGAACTACAAATCCTACCTATTAATCAAAATCTCATTAACTGAACTTCTCATTAATCCAGGATCTACATTATCAAGAATCAAAATAAACTGTGTGGAATTTTATCTGAACTACATGTATCAACAAACAAAAATAAAAAACTCCAAAGACTCAAAAATGTTTGTTTAGATGTCAAAAGGAAATTCACCACAGTACATTTTAATTAATTAATGAAAGTCAAAACATTTAGGCATCATCTCCATAAAATTAAATGCAATTTTGTCTGAGATGTCGTTGGGTATATATTAACTGGACTACAAATATATGTATATATTGACTGATATGGTGAAAATGTATCTGTTAATGAGTGTAACACATATATGAGTGTTGATATTGTTGTTTGGGTAATCTTGTTTGTAAATGGTGCGTGTTTATATTTGAACATGATATATAGTGTTTGACATGTAAGAAAAAGAAATTTAAGATCTTTAAAATAATAACAAAGGCAAAATCAAACTTTTAAATATTAAATAAAATGTATCTTTGATATCAAAGAATTGAAACCATAAGAATTTTTTAAATATTTTGGGAATAACACAACAAATGAAGCCAAACAACCAACTCATGCAATTGTGCAACATTAAAAAAATAGTTTTGTAAATTAGCCTCTTGGTCTTCACATATTGCCAACCTCCTGATTCCTACTAGACTGGGCACTTATATGGTGTGGATGCTGGGTGGCATGATGAGGCAAGTGTGCATGAGGATACTTCTGTTGAATGCTCTGCCAGAGATTTTGCAGATTCTCCCGAGCAATGAATGACAACAATTCCAATAAGCTGTCCCCCATCCGAGTAGATGACAAAGAAGAATCCCAAACACTATGGCAACAAATGAGATATATATCCAAGATCAAATCCACATAATTTCTTATATTACATAACTGACAGGACAAATGTACATGTTGGCCAGCCACTAAGGACAAAAGAAAACAAGCACATCAACATGAATTCAATGAGATGATTTATGTGAACTAAATGAAAGCTGTCGATGATGATTCAGTCAATCAAGTTTAAAGTACATTTTCTTTTTCTTTTCTTTTTTGGTTTAACTGTGGAATTTTATTAACAACCAAAGAGCAGACACATTTTGAAAATATTCTTATTATATAATGATATCAATATGAAAGGTCAGAAAATCTTTGAGTAAATGTGGGCAACAATTATTCTGATTGTGGGTGGAATGGGTTGCAAATAAATGTAATTATCTAGATAGAACAATTTTTGTGTGATTTTTCAAACATGGAATTTAACCACATAAAAACAGTTCATTTTTGCATTAAATAGATAACTAATTAAATGAACAGTCTTCTAGCAATACCCTAGCCCCTCCTGATCTGACTTGGGCCAGACTTTGACTGTGATGCGTGTCCATGGTCTTGGGAGAGAAGAGCATGAACCAGCTAGGTATTTCTCAGCTACAGGTGAACTGATGGAAGACCCCTGTATCAAGGTTTGTACTCGACCCTGATGTAGCTGTTTGAGCCAATCTTCTGTCACCTAAGGGCAAGAACAGTTCTGTTTTTTTAATAATGGAAGATTACTATAATGTGCTATTACCTATTAATATATTATGTCAAATTAAAGCATTATTAAATCATAAAATCAGTCTTTTCTTCTTTCAGTAGTTACATAACTAAATCAGTCTATTATTTATATCAAATCAGTTCATGGAATCTCAAGTTATAGTTATTCTTCCATCAAAGTTAGAGATTATAAATATTTGGTACCATTATCTACAAACAGTACATGTACAAACTCACTTTTCTTTCAATTTTTTTTTCTCATTTAAAGAAAAATAAAACCTGCAATTTGTAATGTTTATAATATATAATAACATATATAACATATATTGATATAATCATATAAAACAAAAATTATATCCCCATGATTTAATAAACAATCTTTTGTTGCTATTTTAAAATAATAATAATAACAGTTGCTTATTTAAATTATGAAAGACTGTTATTCTTACAACTTAAAATAATTATTGAAAAAAATTTATAACATAATAAACCAAGGGGGAATAAATTTTCTTTTCTGACTGAAGAAGAAACTACATCTGGGCAATAAAGAATTATGTCTAGGTCTTCTAAAAGACAATTAAAAGTTTTGTTTTTTTTATTAATTTGAGGCAATACATAAATGCTTCTTTACTGAACTTCAAGACAACAATCAAAGTCAAAGGAGAATATGAGGAGGCACTGGTGACAACAGAAAAGTGTTCCTCCTCATTTTCTTTGTATTTTTCTTCTCCCAGTTGCATAAACTGCATTTGACCTGGATATATTTTAATTTTTATCTTCATATCCATCACCACTTAAGACTAGAAATACTGATAAAAGGTCAAGTTATTTACTATAACCTAAATTGTAACAGGTGCGTTCACCAACTTTCAATTGTAGCTGTTATTAGTACTACATAAAATATTTCAACAAATAAAACATTAAATTTTATCAGATATCACTATTTCAACAACTAAGACAATATTCAAAAAAAACTGCTTTCCAGAAGTTGAAATTGATCTAAAACAAATTATAAAATATGCTGGAACAAGCATATTAAAACCATCTTTCCTTTCCTGAACATGATATTAAAGAATTTCATTGACTAAATGTACTAATACTACTATAGATAATAAACATGATAAGATACCAAACAAGACTGCATATGTAAATCTGATATTATTTCAAATGGAAAACAGAAATATCTTGTAAAATACAAGTGGGAGTAGGAAGGGAAAGTAAGACAATCAACAGATAGATAATATAAATAGTGTGTGTGTGTGTGTGTGTGTGTGTGTGTGTGTGTGTGTGTGTGTGTGTGTGTGTGTGTGTGTGTGTGTGTGTGTGCATGTGAGAGAGAGAGAGAGGGGGGGAGAGAGTGAGAGAGAAAAGAAAATTTACATGTAGTATTTTGTTTATTCAATAAATGCATCTAGCAAAATGTGGATAGTTAACATAATATGATTTGGAGAACAAGCCAATATTATATTAATTAGTATTATATTTACTCTTGTATGAGCAGCATTTACTAGTAATACTAATAAATATGTTTGAAATTGTTGATTTAAAATGTTCCTGATTTAACTCTCATTCTTAGTCTTGTACTTTATACTATAAATTATAGTTATGCACCATTCCTGAAAACATTGGGTAATAATGACAAATTATCACTTATATTTGAACATTATTATAAATATTAATTATAACTCAATAAAGATTACACTGACAATAAAAATGGAAATAGTATTAAAATTAGTAGTAAACAAAGAAAAAATCCTTACACTATAAAAATGCATTCAATAAGGATAAAATAAGGATAATTCCATATATTAGTATATAGCTGGTTTTAATTCAGTAGGAATAATTCCCAACCTAGTTGATTTTGATGGACTACAAATATTTCCAAAAGTAGTTGATATTAATTAAATATGAATATTTTGGTCTTAAGTAAGAAAATAGCTAGTGACTCTGAACCAAATACAAAATCAGAGTGATACCATTACATTAGTGTTAGAGTTAGTGTATATTTAAAATGTGCACATAAAATGTTATTTGATATTATAGCTTTAATGATTAATTATAATGCAGTTTCCAACAAAAGAATATTGCCACATTGTCCTAAAACTTACCAACAAATTTTCTCAAACACTAAATCATAAGCCTACAAGTTTAATCAAAATATACAGTAAATACTAGTAAAGAAATAATTAATATTATTAATAAGTACTTACAGATGTAATTTAAATATATAATTTAATTATTTTTCATTATGATTAATAATAATAAGTGACTTTAATTGTACTTTAATAAAACAGATTTCTATTTTGTAGTGTCAAACATAATTAATACATTAACAGAAATGTAATGAATTTATTGAATAGCATAACTGAAAAAACACTTTAAATTATTCAGAAAGAAAAAACAGACATTTCAAATGCTTAGATTAAAAGGATTATTAATAACAATATCAAAGATCGAGATCTGCAAACAAAACTTGGTTATTCAGCAGTTATAATGAATGTCACTATTTACAAACACATTAAAAAGGGGTGAGATCAAACAATAAATATACACACTAATAAAATCAGTAAATGGGGTAAGTTAAAACAGTATATTTAATTTATTCATCTGCAATAACACTACAGCAGATTTTAATGAGGAAGATGACTAAAATTATACTGTCATGTTCTTAAGCTTTTACACAATGTAAGTGAAGTTTGCAATTAATTTTTGGACTCTCATTCAATTTAATTAAAATCTCATATATTACTATTAGTACTGATAATGATATTAACTGATGAATTAATACAGCTAATAAGTATTAAAACTAAGACAATAATCAACAAAAGAGAAGATAAATACTGGATTGTTATAATTTACTTTTATATTATAGGCTATTCATTTGGTAAAACATAACTATCTAATCTTATCAGGAGAAGAAATGTGTAGCTAGTTAAAAGAGTTAATATATACATGCAGAATTTTAAATAAGCGTTAGTGTAGATCATCCGTATCAGTATGATATCATTATCATTGCAACCTATCTACTGTAGCAGTATCTTGTATCAGTATTGGCGACACTCCTTTTTAGTTAAATCTGCTGCCACCTATGTCAAACGCATACATGAAACAAGTGAAAGTTCGAAATGCAAGCAGGGTGAAAGGAATCGGAAAGAAAAGAAGCGAAAATTTCATATGTAGAGTGTGCATTAATGCATAAACTTCAGTGCCGTGTATAGTTGAAATGGGGTTTTGCTTGCATGCTTGTTTATTTGTTTGTGTTATTATTTTTTTTTTATTATTATTATTTGGGGGGAGCATCACTAGCACTTAGTGTTAATTGTTAGGCTGCTGTACTAATAAATAATTATTCAGCCAAAATGACAATAATTACTATATACTGTACTCTATTTACTTTCGCTAAAGCACAAACTTCATCAAAGCAGTATTTATATTTATCACAAACATTTTACTTAAAATATAAAAAGATTGATTCAAGAATATACAAATTATCTTGAACTTACGATGCAGACGACTCGATCAAGGGACAAACGCCGACAACAGTGAAGTGGGAGTTGCAGCCTTTCGGCAACTATCTGGTTACAATCCATCATTTAAAATAATATTGCTCACAACAAAGAACAACTGGACGTGTTGTTTTTCCCAGTCTGAAAGTAAATTATGAGTAATCTTATGAGATTATAAATACATAGCTGCTTTAAATGAAAACTAGTTTTTCGTGTACCTAAGATGCCCATTTAGAATCTTTATTATTTTGTTTACGTAAAAGTCTACCAAGGGAAATAACTCTCTTTTTGCAGGTCGTCTGCTATGCACATATTTGTCTTTCTCACTCACTCACTCAATCTATCAATCTATCTATTTATTTTTACTTAAATGAAAGAAGATAACGAATGTGTGCATATCTGAGTTTAATTTATCAATAATAAATATAATATTAAGAAATGTTTACACAATGGTATATGAAACTTTAATAAATGTGGAAAACACTTGTTAAAAAATTTTGCAATTTAAAATGGAAGATGGAAAGGGATACAGGCAGAAAAGGAAGAAGCCAGTGATTTTGGGTTTTTCAGGACATAAAGCTATAGATAGAACATTCTATAAGCTATGCCAGAGAAAGAGAAGAAAAAGTAATGAAAGTTAAACATGAAAGAGAAATTATGGGAACACATCTGAAGCATAGATTAGAGATGCTATTCTTAGCAGCCAAAAGGTTCAAAAAAGATATTTTTAAATGTATAGATGAAATGCGCTCTAACTTTTCCAAATTTGGCTAAGAAGATAATTGGAAAGAATGACGTAAACCGAGAGTGATCTAGAAAGAGAATGTTTGAGAGTGCATGAGTTAAACTTCAAAACTGAAGAAATGTAAGAAAAAAGAATGAAAACAGGAGAGGTCGGATAATTTAGAACCAGAGGAATTAGAATTAACTGTTGAGGGAAAGAAAGGACATTTCAACAAATGTGAAGGTGATGTGCTGATGACTTTGGCTGAAACTGTCATTGATGGGTGTCACGGCCGCCGTTGTTGTTATTGTCTGACTGTCGCTGGCCACTCTCTCCTTCTCGGTCAAAGGGGGGGGGGGTCAGGTCAGGTACCGTGATTTGCCAGGATCACATCGAACGATCAGATGTTGATGATCATTCTCACACTCAGACACCACGAATAATCTTGGGGGGGGGGGATAGGATAACTTTACTCCAAGTGTGGGGTAAAATGTGAAAAGCTGGCTTGTGTGTGTGTGTGAGCAGGAGTGTGAATGTCGTTTGAGGGACGCACAGAACGAACACACAAACAACCGCATCAACATACACTTTCAAAGCCAAGAAAGGAAGCCCAACTCTTGAAAAAGAGTTTAGAAAAAATTTAATTAAAAAGAAAAACGGGCTTAACTTTCACACGGTGTTAGTCATTCACTCTGACACGTCTACACCCGACATTCATGGGATGGGGAAAATGAGCGATGGAAAAAATGGAAGAAATATGATGATGACTTAACTAAACAATAAAATAAAATAAAACCATAAACAGTGATAACCGTTCTCTACTATTGCCAATACTACGTGGCACAATACTTTGGGCGTAGCCCGATACAAAAACACTCTGGCGGTAATGACCGCAAAAATTATCTCACTTTAAAAATAAATGTTCTTATTAATAACAATGTCAATAAATGTTTGTAAAGAAAAAATGTTCAGTAATGATAATGTTTATACTCTAACTAACCTACCTAGTAATGCACCTCTAAGAAAAGTTTTCCTACTTACTAATTTGAAATAACGTTGAGTTGTCGACGCACTGGCAAATACAAAAAGTTACAGTAACTGACATCTACGAACAAATACACTTGGACGACGGAAACACGGCGATTTCTGTCCCGCATTGTCTAACGCTAAGACACTCGGTTCTCGGCAGTAGAACCCGGGCGGCTGTCCTCGACGACAGTACAAATCTTCAGCCCACGGACACCTGTCTTCTATGACGGTTCCAAAATCCAAAATCTTCAGCTCACGGACACCCGTCTTCTATGACGGTTCCAAGACGTAGCTCATGGAGGCCTGCCCTCAGCGACAGTTCCAAGATGTAGCTCATGGAGGCCTGTCAGCGACAGTTCCAAATTGTAGCTCACGGAGGCCTGTCTTCAGCGACAGTTCCGAAATTGAATGGCGTCGAATATTCTTGTCCTGACTCAGTTTCGGCCCCTCAGTACTTCGCTGATGGTCAACAACTGTTCAGGTTTTGGACCCACGTAGAATATTACAGGCAATGCTTTACGGGTTGCCTGGTGAATTGAGTGCGACAAAACACGCGTCGAATCCTATACTCTACACGGCGAATATTCACTTCTTTCCTCCCCGATTATGACGAAGAGGGAAAGAATGTCCAGACTCGGTATAGGCACCAGTCAGGGCCACTACACCTCTCTGTAGTCCAGACTGACGCACACTGGTTTAAAGTAGTACTTCTCTATTCTTTTATACATACACAGTTTTCACAAACAAGACTCATGTGTATTCCTATGCTACAGACGCTAAGAAAGGTGCATTACGCTAAAGAGGTGCAAAACTCTAAAATATAGTCCCTAATAAAACTTATAATAAAAATACTAATAAAAACTAAGTACATTTTCCCTAATAAAATTTGTAATAAAAATTATTAGTAACAACTAATTTTCCACATATTGTAAATATAGTTAACAAACAACTAACACTAATAATTTATCTAATGTATTTTTTATAAAAATGTTAAAACATGGGCTTAGCAAAACTTGCTGGCCACGTACCTAAACAAAGCAAACAAGCTGTCCTGACATTAATTCGAAAACGGACTGCTTTCAGTACCTCTAATTTAACCTTTCCACCCTGCCCGCAGATGAACTCGAGAGCGTCGATAGCGTCCCTGTTGGGTCACGTATGGGGGCAAGTGGAGACAATTCAGGGAGAAAAATAAATTTTCTGATTACCCCCTCACACCCCGTGACAATGGGGCATGTCATAAGGTAGTCACACTGGACTCAGTCATGGGAGGGCCAATGATTGTTTCTGACTGTCAGAGTGTGGCTGAATATGAAGGGAAAAGGGCTCTTCTCAGAGCAGCATAATTGTTAGACAATTCTCTATAGAAATGTCGAGAAAAGACCAAGCTCTCAAGAGCATATGTCTAAATCTTCCAACAAAGTTATTGAGTTTTGCTGGAAGGATGATTCATTGAGCATGTTTACTCAATAGTTCAGAGATACCTTCATCTGACTGCTATTAGTCCCTTCCTGATTACAAATCAAATGACTGTCCTTCCAGCGTAACTCAATAACTTTGCTGGAATATTTAGACATATCGATCCTGAGAGCATGGTCTTCTCTTGACATTTCTCTAGAGAACTGTCTGTCAATTTGCTCTTAGAAGGGCCTTTTCCCCTTCAGATTCAAACAGTGACAGTCAGAACAATTATCTGCCCTGTCTGACTGAGTTCGATGTGACTTCCTGGTGACATGCCCCCACCAATGACAGTTTCAGAAGTCATCAGTGCATCACTTTCACACTTAACCCTAGCTTCAGCTTCCTGTGCTGCAGCTTGCCTGCATTTGAGTATGCACACATTGTCAAAAGAATCTGGGGTGTTCTACCATTGTGAATGTATTTACACCCCATGATAGCACTCTCAATACAATTTACTAGACATACAGCCTGAATGCGTCCACATACATACTTGATATCTTTGTCTACCATCACAATGGGTACTTTATCCTTTATAGTTCTGGCTAGAGTGATTGTTTGAAACTGTCTAGTGTAGTCATTTTCCTTCACTAGGCTAGGGTGTACAACTAACCCTACTCCACAACCAGTGTCACATAGGAGTGGAACACAAATATCCATTTATGTATGCATTAAAACAAGGTGTACCACTTGGTTCTATGACATTTATGTTACCTGGGCAATAACGTTTAATAAGGCCTGGTTTGCCGCAGTTAAAGCACACTACTGGTTCATTCTTAACATTTTTGTCTTTACTGTTGGGGTGAGATGTGGGTATTCTATCTGTCATCTTTTAAATGAAGGCAATGAAGTGTGTCCAATACTTGGTTTATGGTCAGACCTATCATTCTGTCGCTTGTATGTCACTTGTTCATTAATGGCTTTGCGAGCTTCAAAGTTATACCTAACTGTCAGATCAGTATGTTTCCCATATATCTCCTCATAATTATCAGCTGCTTTTAACCAGTCTGTCAAACTCTTTGGTCCTTTGTCATTAACATAAGCTAAAAGTGCTGGAGGACATGTTGACTGTGACTTGTCAATCACAAAGTGATCCCTAACATCTTTCCCATTGCTAATCTCTACTTTGTCTAGTTCTTTATTATCCTAGTCTTTGAAAAGTTACTATTTTGCTTATCTTACTCTCAGCGCATTCTTTCAATTGTTTACAAATGTCTAGGAGTGGATATGGGTCAGACATGTCTAGATGTTTTTATACGTAAACCGTGGGCATGAGTGTAGTACATGACAACCGACATCAGCTATTACATTCACCCATCTTTACATCACATACACTGTGTGTGCGTGCGTTCGTGCGTGCGTGTGTGCGCGTGTGTGTGTGTGTGCGTGTGTGTATGTGTGTGTGCGTGTGTGTGTGCGCGCGTGTGTGTGCGTGTGTGTGTGCGTGTATGTGTGTGTGCGTTTGTGTGTGTGTGCGTGTGTGTGTGTGTGTGTGTGTGTGTGTGTTGCAAAAGAAAAGGCTAAGAGCATTTTTATAAATAAAAACCTTTGTTTTCCTCTTTGTCTGTTGTCGAGTTCCAAGTGGCTTACTGGACGATGGAACGCAAGTCTACGTTGCATTAGTTTCCGGCACAAGCCATTGAAAATGTTATCAAAGTAAGATCATCTCAGTTCGAGGCTCAAACAGCTGGCTTATTTTACATGGCTTGCTCTTCATTGATAGAATGAGGCCATATTTGTTCACAATTTCGGAGGAAGATGTTTCTAATGAACATATAGGCCAGGCTGGTCCAACTTCTGAATGACTGGGATTTTCCTAGACAAGCCTATTCAAGTACAGCACACATCTCTTAGATCAGGCTGGTTCAACTAGCGGACCATGACGCTAGGTTTCTGAGACTCGTGGAGACAAAAATTAGAAGAATAAAAAAAAATTGAACTTTGAACTAAATGACTGCGGGAATTGTATCGTTCGATGATACTTCAATACTAGGGGGGGGGGGTGTATTGGCTGACCCTGGACGCCATGTGCTTATCACTCCTGGTGAAGGCATCTCTTTCTTTCGTCATCTATCCCCTCTTTGACTGTCTTGATTTGGCGCGAAAGCTGTAGGTATCTCAATGTTTTCGCCATGGTGTTTTGGTGGCTTGTGATTGATTGTGTAGGGGGCGCTTCCGGCTTCCGCCGCTTTCGCGTGGTGGCTTGTGAAGTCTGATCTTTGTATTTATTTATGTTCGCGCTCGTATTGAAAAACATGAGCGACAAGAAGGACAGCTTGAAAGAGGAAAATTGAAGTTTTAAGGAAACGTGGGAACTGGACTATTTCGTCATAAATAATAATGGTAAGATACAGTGTGTTGTTTGCATGCAGGTCATAGCAGTATGTTAAGAAATACTACACTACATCTCACTAAAAACAGTTGACGACACGAGGGGATTGCGAGGACCGCAGTTTTTCAAGACTATAAAAAAAATATTAAAAAAACCTTCAAACACCAGACGGGTTTGTTTCTCAAGCTCTCAGCAAAGGAGACTGCTGTGTCAAGTGCTCCCTAGGGTGTATCACTGGAAGTTGCAAGATTACATGAAAGTCTTTAGGATTGGGCGAAATTGTTAAAAAGTGTTCAATTGTCATGGCAGACGCCTTTGGTGAAAAACGATTTGAGTCAAAAATTAGCAACTGTTCCCTTCTCTCACTAAACAGTCTCCAGAAGAGTGCAGAGTATGGGTGAACAAATAAAGAATAAGGTTGGAGAGGTAGTAGAAAATGCATCTACTTTTAGCTGTGTTTAGACGAAAGTGTTGACCAGACGGACACTAGCTAACTTCTCATTTTCACACGTATAGCCTTTGAAGATCTTTCGACTGAGGAAAAACTTTTCATTTACATATGTATAGCCTTTGAAGATCTTTCGACTGAGGAAAAACTTCTCATTTTCACATGTATATTCTTTGAAGATCTTTCGACTGAGGAAAAACTTTTCATTTACATATGTATAGCCTTTGAAGATCTTTCGACTGAGGAAAAACTTTTCATTTACATATGTATAGCCTTTGAAGATCTTTCGACTGAAGAAAAAATTCTCGACTTGTGTTCTCTGCGTCGGAGTAGCAGAGGTGAAGATATTTTTTAGTTACCGAAATAGTGCAAATGTATGGTGGTTTTGACAAATGTTCTTGTATTAATGTATTGTTACTGACGGCGCACCATCCATGAGAGGGGGAGAAAAAGGACTTGTAGGCTTACTCAGGAAAAATGGTGTAAGGTGCCCTGTTTTTCACTGTATTATTCATCATGAAGGTCTCTAAATAAAGTCAGCTGAACAAAGTGATGCAATGAAAAATCTAGTGCTTATTACCAAGAAGAAACATTAGAGGAAAACTGCATTGTAGGTTTCGGGAATTCTTGGACGACACAGAGGGCCACAGAACTACTTGTTATTGCTGAAGGGTCTAACACGACAAGCGCAAACTGCTCTCTGCAGTTGTTTCCCTTACTAATGCATGCCTTAACTGCACGCGGAACAAAGAAATAATTTTGGATGGGTTTCGGCCAGAGCGTTGTAGCGAGTTTGTGAAGTTATTAAATGAGAGTTATTTAAATTTTTTTTTTTTTTTGCGTTTAGTATTTCGCAACGGTTAAACGGTTGCTGGCTACCGCTAACTTGACCAAATTCTTGAGAAAACTTGAAATTACTGTACTGTAATATCAGTATTTTCATAAATATATACATTCTTGATGTGAGTTCCTGTTCGATTTGTCTTGAAAAGACTGCCTCAGGTAGTTACTGAATGAAGCGCACGATTTTATAAATAGCAAAAGAAATATAGAACATTACAGACAAATATTTCTTTACACGGAGCCAATTTAATAAGTTTGCTCACTACTCAAATATCCTCTTTTTTAAATTTATTTTTGTTTGTTCCTAAACTGAAATTATCTCCTTGGTTTATTGAAGATCTTTGTAAATATACACAGCGACTTTTTTTTTTTTAACTTCTATAGTCTAAATTAGCTTTCTATGTGTTTGTTTATGTGTGCACGTATATGTATTTCTCTGTGTATGCATGTGCAAGTATTTCTTTATTTGTGTGAAAGGGAGGGTCTTTGTGTGTGTGGACATGCGTGCGCGTGTGTATGTAAATCATTATAGGATGTCGGTTCCAATAAATGTGTTGACAAAAGACAAACATTAAGTTTGCGAACGATAAAGAAATATGCAGTGTGCACGCACGCACGCGCACACACACACACACACACAAACTGTTTGAAAGAAAATGATTTTATGTTGTTTTCTTGTGGTAAGGTTGGAAGTCGGGACGGAGAATATAGGATTTAGATAGTTTTGATTTTAGATCTGCGATCAAATTATGAGTGCAGTTGCTAGCTATGAATATAATGACTAGTCATTAATGTAATTACTCGTTATGAATGTGTACAGACGAGAACTGAGTACAGAGGAAATTAAAAGGTGAAACATTCTTAGTAAACACAAACATCGACTGCTTCCAACTATGTCATTTAATTTAACCGATCATTTTGTCTGTGAGCGCCCGATTAAAACGTGAAAAACTAAATAGTTATTCTTTTTTTAAAATTAGCTTTACTCTCTCTTAGGGATTTGCATGATTGTTTAATTAGCGTTTTCCTGTAAATGTTTAATCTGAATGCAGCGATTAACCGTTTGGTTGGCAATTGAATATATGTGGAAAACGATAGTTTTATTTTCCAAGTAGAATTTATCTCGTTACCAATAATATTTTTACAAAATAAATAAGTAAGTTATCACATTGCGTTCCAGTTCGATCGTCAATAGCGGATTACTAGAAAGTTTTCTTCTTTTCCACTTCAGCAATTTTGCATTGATGTATTTTAACAAAATTATTACATAGCGTTTATAATACATTAAATGTTATCTTGTTAAGTCCATTGGGGTCATCTGAAGTTGTGAGATTGGTCTCCCTTTAACCTTCTTGTTTCGCGCCAGTCTTAATAGGTCCTATTTGAACTCAGATGAACAGTTAATGATTTTACGTTTCGCTACCTAACTAAACTGGACGACGTCGTTCAAATTCTTTTTTTAATTGTCCTGAGATCGATATTTTCATTTCTTCAATAAAAGCAAATATTCCTTTATTTGCACAAAAATTCACAATTGAATGTTGTAATGACTGTCGGGCTTCTACAATGAACGTCAATCTCTTGGCAAAATGGGAAATAATAAATATCATCAACTTAAGTGCCTTTTTTTATTAGTCTTACATCCCGTGTGTAGGCCTAGTTAGCCGCCCCATTTACAGCGGTTTTATAAGAACGTTTTTCTTTTTCAAGAAAACAATGCTATGGTATCTAACAATATTAGATATTATGTAGTCTGTGCAACATATCAAATTCTCTTCAGCTGGTAGTAGAAGCAAATTAGAATAATCGTTAGATTACAGATAAACTCCACAATAAAAGCCCGAGTGTGTGTAGCGTGTCGTAATAGCATGAGTAATTTCTAATGGACCCTAAATTAACACCTTCTTACGTTGGACAAGACACGATTACTGTGAAGACGACACGGACAACATAAAATGGACAGTTGTGAGAACACAAGATATGGACAACTATAAGAAAGAAGAAGGCGAAAAGTGGTGTGAACACGAGACGAATTTTCTAGATTTGGCATGCTTAATGGAAGCACACAACACGGGCAATGCGGTAAGTGCGAACACAGACAGCCAAGAGCGGGTACGATAGGAGTGAATGACAACCTATATTGGACACCTCAAGTGTAAGCACTTGAACATTAAATAAATATCCAAGGAATGATAGGATATGCATGAACGTAACACGGACAAACTTAACTCGATATGATAGGGTGAACACCACACAAATCACCTAGAACGAATATGATAACTGTGAACACAACCTAACACATGAGATAATACAAAGCGAATACGATAACTGTGAACACAACCTAACACATGAGATAATACAAAACGAATATGATAACTGTGAACACAACCTAACACATGAGATAATACAAAGCGAATACGATAACTGTGAGCACAACATACAATATGGGATGACACAGAACGAATACAGGGTAACTGTGAGCACAACATACAGCATAACACAGAATGAATACGATAACTGTGAGCACGACATACAACATGGGATAACACAGAACAAACACGATACACAGCCTAGAATGGGGAAAATGAGCACAGCACTGTACAGCATTGAGCGGAAACGATTTGTGTGACGAAGCATGCAACTCGTCTGAACAGAAATTCCGGCTTTTGCTGAGGATGTGGTTGTAGCTGGAATTCTGCTCTGTCCGCTTTAAGTGAGACGGAAGTATAGATACCCGAAACGTTGACAGTTCTGTCTGTCTAGTGCTAGAAATTACATTGCAGTTGTCACACCGCTCGGCCTTTCATTGTTTGTAATAATTTGTTTACCGGCTGATGAGTTCTGTGTTAGAAATATGACGAACAATCTCTTGCCCTGTTGGTAAATTTAATCAAAAATATGTCAGTATCAATATAGCACATCAATTTAATTCAACAAAATTAATTTAGTGATCCGTGAAGTCAGACAGTTGTATAAAATGCTGTGAGGGTGCCTCATACTTTAGCGCATGGGGACAAAACCCGTGCAGGACAGAATTACAAATATGGCCATCCTATTCCCTCTCATTGTTGCATTGGGGTGGAAAGAGTTTATCCTTGTGTTGGAAAATACGTCTTGTAAGTATGACACAACAAAGCTGGCCATTTGTAACCTCTTTTGAATAAATAGCTTTAATTTCGATTTCTTAATTTATAACCTCAATATATATCTGCTGAATTGGTTAAAGATTCGATGTGATTTGATTTATTTGTTCAGTTTCTAAAATATTAAAATTTCAGTAAGAGGCTTTATTGTTTACAAAGTGTGCCTCGCAGAGGACTGGATAAAGAGCGACCAAAGAAAGCGTCCTGTTACGACAAAAAAAAGAAAAAAGAAAAAAAAAGAGGTCAAGAAATTATGACATCATAAGTCCGTCTTTCTTTCTTTGGTTGCTTCGCTTTGTTTCATTTTGTGAACAATCTTTTGAAACTAATTAGTGAGTTTGTCAAGGGAAATACAGTAAATAATTTCATTATCTAAACACCTTGCTGAAATAAATATATAAAAAGGGTCTATATCCACTCGCCTTGTATGTGTATCGGGCTGTAATTAAGAAAGGGACATTTAGTTCACGATCATTATTTGAATGTCTCTGGGCAATTAAATATCAAGTGATATTTGTGCGTGTGCGTGCATTTACGTGTGCATGGTGTGTGTGTGTGACACAGACACACAGAGACAAAGATAGTTTTAAAAAATATTTCTAAACTAAAAAAATAAAAATTTTATGAAAGAAAGATTTGGCACAACAGATACCGAAGAGCATCTCATCGTCCAGGACCTGTCGGCCTATGATGTGACGTATGCAATGGTGTCTGGGATGGAGGCCATGCACGGAGAATTTCTACGTCACTTTGTGAAGGCCGGCACAGAAAGCTGGCGACCTTTACACTTTGTGCTCGTGTGCTCTATAGAGTGCTTCAAATCAGTATTCTTCAAGGTAACTTGTGGGTGGGGGGAATATTGTCTGTGTGCTCATTTATTGTTGTTCCGTCTTATTTTGGTTTTTAGGGGTTTTTTTTTTATGTGTTGGTTTAGTTGTTTTCTTGGGGGGTGGGGGAGAGAGAGAGAGAGAGTTTATATTTGGCTTTATTGTTGTATTGGGGTTTGATTTTCTTTTCTTTTCTTCTTTCTTGTTGCTGAGGGAGTTTGTTTTTTCTTTGTTGTGTGTATTAATTTAATTGCCGCTATGATTTTTATACCTAAATTTACGGCTAACGATATTCTGAAGTTCATCTCTTTGTTATAAGAATGGTTGCATGCTATTCATTATAGTGCCTATGATCCTCTTAATTAAGAAACTCTTTAATTTTTTTTTTCGCTGTTAAACGATCTAAGCAGCAATTAGCTACGACACGCACCTTATTGTAAGATGCTGCAAAGTTTATCACGTGATCGATAGTCGTTGTAGTGCGCAAAAATCTCCTATAGATTTTTCATCAAAATTTCCAGTTTTAATGTGTCATTGTAATTTTATTTTAGTTATGAAACTAGCTTAATTGAGATCCATGTCTTTAGATATCTATTATTAACCTGGCCTAGAGAGATGTGGATGAATGACATTTGTGTGTCCTACTATTAGTATATTCAACGGATCACAGCACTTGTCACTCACTCAAATCTTTCCTGTTCGGAAGAACCGTACATACTACTCTATGTTTATATTGGCTGAGTAATATTTCATGCCGAGGGGACATGTCTGCACGGATGTTAATTCGAGTGGTTTCTGTTTTGTTTACCAATAACGCTTTAATAAGTGAATGTTTCAAGCATGTTTAAGGAGGAGCAAGTTTAGAGATAAGATTGTTTCGGAACTACACATAGGTTTCCACAGGCTGTTAAATACGGCCCTGTGAGGTGTCGTCCTATGTAGTATCGATGCATGCTGACGTCAGGTACAGTGTAGCCATTGTCCTGTGTATTGGAGCAATGTAATGTTTTTATAAGCCAGTGCTTCATAGGTACTTAACTTTTACTGTAGCAGGTTTTACTTTAATTCAGTGAGGTCCTTAAATGATTCCGAAATCTTGCCCCTTCTCTCTTCTGCCTATAGGTGTGCAAGTCAAAATATGTACTCGTATTCTTAATGAACAGTGTAATGGTTCTTGCAATGGGTTTTGCCCCTTTGTTTCCATGCACGTTTTTATTACACTGGCAGTAATGTGCTTCACGTTAATCTTGATAGTTCGTAATCTCTGTGAGTGTCAGTCAAGTGAGGAAGGGTAGAGGGTGTCTCTGTGAGTTATAGTGTCAGTCAAGTGAGGAAGGGTAGAGGGTGTCTCTGTGAGTTATAGTGTCAGTCAAGTGAGGAAGGGTAGAGGGTGTCTCTGTGAGTTATAGTGTCAGTCAAGTGAGGAAGGGTAGAGGGTGTCTCTGTGAGTTATAGTGTCAGTCAAGTGAGGAAGGGTAGAGGGTGTCTCTGTGAGTTATAGTGTCAGTCAAGTGAGGAAGGGTAGAGGGTGTCTCTGTGAGTTATAGTGTCACTCAAGTGAGGAAGGGTAGAGGGTGTCTCTGTGAGTTATAGTGTCAGTCAAGTGAGGAAGGGTAGAGGGTGTCTCTGTGAGTTATAGTGTCAGTCAAGTGAGGAAGGGTAGCGGGTGTCTCTGTGAGTTATAGTGTCAGTCAAGTAAGGAAGGGTAGCGGGTGTCTCTGTGAGTTATAGTGTCACTCAAGTGAGGAAGGGTAGCGGGTGTCTCTGTGAGTTATAGTGTCAGTCAAGTAAGGAAAGGTAGCGGGTGTCTCTGTTAATGTTTTTATTTTGTTTCTAAACACAAATGCTATGTGCAGTTCTTCATGTTTTATTGTACTTCATTTTGGCCTTAATGACTCATAGCTAGTCATTACGTGACGAGGTGCTAAGTGTGATTATAACAGCATACCAATAAGAAAAAAACCCATTGAGATTCAGTGATGAGTTTATAATAAATTAGATTATTGTTGATCTTCTTGAGAGCTATTCTTAAGATTATTAAGATTTTAAAAAATAATAAAACAAACAAACAAACAAATAACTGCATTTTAAAAAATCATAAGATTATTATTCCACCTCAATAACCAGTACAATGCTCTAGTCTAGAGGATTGATTAAATAACCGTATCAAATATCTTTTTAAAAATAAATACATATCATTTTGACATACATTACTAAAACTAATAAATGCCTACCAATCAAAACAAATAAAAATATAGGTGTAAAAAACCCATTAGAATAATTAATTAAAACCAAACACACAAAAAATGATAACTGCAGAGGCTAGGCAGGGGCAGAATGGAATGAAATGTATTTTACTCAGAGACAAATTGAAAGAATCGAGACAGGCTTCTTCCTGGTAAACCCAGCGTTTTGCAAAAGTCAATATGTATTTTATTGTATTTCATATATATATTTGGAAAAGAAAATTTAGCACACAGAAGCTAAAACTGCAAAACTCTGCTGTGACGTGTTTGGCTAGTGTTGTTCCAACTACAAACTCTATGGCCTGCAAGAACTTTGCATCAATTGATCTTGGAGGGACTTGGCTCCCGTCACTGGACTCACTGGAGCCGGACCATCTCAAGTGGACCGACTAATAAAAGTAGTATCAAACAACCCCCAATGAAGGCTGATTCGTAAAAGATATTTTCGACATTTTAGTTGGAGTAGTTAGTTTCCCGTCTCTCCAGAGTTTGCTTGGTGCCTTTCAGTATACGCCGCTGTTTGATAGCTCCGGGTGGGACACAAAGTGATTCCCATCACTATATTCAGGGGTCCCGACCACGCTAGATGCAGTTCAGTACCAAAGCCCCCTAAAAGGGTGGGAGGGGGAATCAGATAGTTTTACTCCATATATTCCGCATACTGCCAAAGCCCTTTTCTCATTCACGGTCAACTTTCATGCTTGATGTTTAAATGACGTTTTATTTCATTTATTTTAGTATTTTAAAAATCAGAATCATGTTTATGTCATTCTCTCTTGAGTTGCATAATGCTGTATTATAAAAACGTTGTAATTTTAAAATAGAATGCCAAAGTGCTTTTGTGTATCATATTGTGTTTCAGTACACTTGGTAAAAACGTCATTCACCATGTGACATTGTCCCACCATGCTTTAGTGACATTGTCCCACCATGTTTTAGTGACATTGTCCCACCATGTTTTAGTGAAATTGTCCCACCATGTTTAGTGACATTGTCCCACCATGTTTAGTGACATTATCCCACCATGTTTAGTGACATTGTCCCACCATGCTTTTAGTGTCATTGTCCCACCATGCTTTAGTGTGCTTTTTATTTACATTTCTATGACATTTTTGTATTGTTGTTGACTCAATCAGGCCGATCAGTTGGAGAAAAGCTTGGCGACATCCTCTGCTTTCAGTATGTCATCCCGCTGGCTATTGATACCAACTGATTTGCAGCTAGGTGGGAAAAGGTTTGAATCTCCGTTTGAAACGTGCATGCTTCATGTCGCTGTTATCAGTAGGTAAGAAGGTGTCAAGTCATTTTTAGTTACCATGGTAACATGTTTGAAGTAGAAATAAAAGTACAAAATTGTTTCTTTTCAGCAAAATGTTTCTTTTTATAACCATTATTATTTACTTTTTTCATTAGAAAATTATATAATAATCAATCTTTTGTTTCATTAATTTTGTACTTTTAATTATCCAGTAAGTATATAGATTTATTTTTAAAAAAGAATAATTTAAAAGATTACATTTTTATTGCTGTACTGTTGCTATTGCATTTATGATTTTATTGATGTCATTGTATATAACACTACAGCACGTGACAGTGTGTGTCAGTGTCATAATGTTTACTGTGTATCATTTGTTTCTGTATTTGTGTGTGCCAGTATGATAATATTTAAATACTGATGTGTCGTAGTGCTCTTTAGTGCATGAGTGTTTGCCAGTGTATTATGTATCCAGTCTGTGTGTGTGTGTGTGTGTGTGTGTGTGTGTGTGTGTGTGTGTGTGAGAGAGAGAGAGAGAGAGAGAGAGAGAGAGAGAGCTTTGTTTCAGAATGTACTTGACTCTGTGTTTATTACTGGTATTTGTATGTGTGTACGTGTTTGTAACAGTGTTTGATTGTTTGAGTTTGTTTATTTTGCTGTTTTCTGCGCGTGTCCGTGTTTGAACGTTTTTGAGACAAAATACGTATCCTTATCATCGTGCATTTTTCTCTTGTGTCAGTGTGTGTGTGTGTGTGTGTGTGTGTGTATGAGTCACTGGTTTGTATTTCGATAATTCAATGAACGCATCCTCCAGTATGTCTAAGTACAGCCTTTCCCAAACTTTACACCTGCATAAAAAGTTACTATATCTACGATCCCTATTTTTCTTCAGTCACAATCTCTCGGAGACCCCCTAGCGACCTCTTGCGGAACCCCTGTTGACAAACCCTGTCTTAATATATGCGTCACTGTGTTTCGGTTTGTGTGACATTGGTGTTTCGGTATGTATGTCAGTGTGTGTTTCGGTAGGTATGGTAGTGTGTGTTTCGATATGTATGATAGTGTGTATTTTGATATGTGCGGCAGTGTTTTTGTTTCGCTTTATGTGGCAGTGTATCTGTCAGTATGTGTGGCAGAATGTTATGTCGGTGCTTGTGGCAGTGTTTGTGTTTCAGTATGTGTCAGTCATTGAACATATGGGTCTCATTGAAAATGTGGGTCACATAATCCAAGGTATGGGAACCGTAGACATTCATATTCATATACAGTCTATTCTTTCTTTTTTTCTTTCTTTCTAAATTTCCTTTCTTTCTTTCTAAATTTCTTTCTTTCTTTCTTTCTAAATTTCTTTCTTCCTTTTTTCTTTCTTTCTAAATTTCTTTCTTTTCTTTCTCTCTAAATTTCTTTCTTTCTTTCTAGTTCGTTCGCTTGCTTCTGAATTCTAGAAACTACGTCATTTTTTTCCAGAACTAATTTCCTTCAATTATTCCAGAGCATACCAGCATCCTCGTCTGCGGTACCTAAGTATTTAGTCCACACTCTGAGACAAGGGCCTGGCACTGTTTTCTTTGACTACGTCGGCCAAGTCGGTGCTGCAGGACGATGGAAGTCTGAGCTAGAGATATTTCCCAACATCAAGTACGGCTTCAACCGGCGTAAACTGTTGTTGATGACAAAGGAGGTAAGAAAGCAAAAAAAAAATCCTGTATATAATTCAGTATATCGGGAAAATATCGAGTTAGTACACATATTTTTTACTTAAAAAGACGGGCCAACGTGACAAAGGCGTTTTGTGTGCGTATGACTGGTCTGATGTATAGAAATCTAATGTTTTATTTAACATTATTTAAAACATAAAGTGTAGAGCGGATGATGAAAATAAGATTTTTAATAACAAGTGTGCCCAGGAAATGTAGAAATTATTTCACAGCTGTATTTGATTAATATGCACTTTTATTACGAAAAATAAATCATTTTTATTGTATTTTGTTTTTTACATCATATCTTATATCAGATTCAATATTTTGTAAGTGAATTTCATTTTAAGTTAGGTTTAAAAGGTCAGTGGGTTTTGTTCCTTTCCAAGTTGTGCAGGCAATATTTTCTGTATATCAACACGTATCATAAAAAAAAATTAATTATAAACGTGTTGGGCTAGACAGGAAGAGAGTTTGACACGAAGGAAGTTTGGAAGGAAGCACATGTCAGATCTAAAGTTATTGTAATTATAAAGTCACAACCACTCAGCTTCAAGTTGTAGACAAACTCCACCAAAGTACCTTAGAGTTCACTCAGAACTATTCAGTGTTCTCTTATAATCTCATTTATAGTTCACTTATATATGAATGAACCCAATAACTACTACAGTGCCATAGGACTCAAAATGAATATTCTCTTACGACATCACATGGTCAAGGTTAGGCACTATATATATATAAAAACTCTTAATTGTAACTGTTGAATTATTTGCTATATGTAACCATGCTGTCTTATGTTATTTCTTGTTGAATACAATTATTGTTGCTACTTAGACCACTCGTGTTAGTGTGGCTCACATACATCTAATGTTAGTGTGGCTCACACATACATGTTATACGTTGTAGTCTGTCACCTGTATTTACTTACTATCTTGGCTCTATATTCCAGGGGGCTCGAGCTATCTTCTAGAACTGTCAATCTTCTATTCTATATTATCTATCATTCGTCTTTCTAATATGCGTGGCCAGCCAGAAGGTGTGTTTGGGGGGGGGGGGGGTAGCTTAAGGTTACGGATAGCCTGGGATGGTAGAGAAATAACATCTTGCCCAACTCCCAGTAAACATCACAAACTCTTCTTGAAGTCATATAACTAAAATATGCGAATTGGGACTGTTTTTCTAGTGGACGAATTTTGTTCAAGTTCGAAGAGATAATGGAACCAAAGTCTGGGATGGTTTAATGTTTGATATGCTGCAAATGATGAGTGAAACCCTTAATTTCACGTAAGATATTTGTTATTTCTTTGTTTTTCTTGCTGTATGCTCTTAATTCACATTTATAGCAGTTGGGGATGGGGGGGAGAGGGTAGTTTCACATAAAGCTATAATCCTTGGTGTTGTTAAAAAGTTAACACTTCCAGCAATATCTTTGTTAATGTCATTTAGATAGTTTTTGTCATAATCACATCAGTCTTTACTGTGTCTGTCTTTTGTTGACTATTTCTCTTTTAATGTTGCAATATTTATCCCAGAGGACATCACTCGTCTCTCACTTGGAGGAGTATACAGGTGTAGTAAAAGTCTTCTCCTTCCACAACAATAAGCCAGACGTTTTACTGTCATTCAATACTTCTGCAGTTGGAAACTTCTTATTAAAGGAGTAATACAAATTTGACTTTTATTTTTATTTAATGAGTCCCCATTCACACACTATTACTCTAAATTAGGTTTTAATATATGTGCAAGAAGGTTAATAAATTTAACAATAAATTTATTAAATCAACACTCAAATATACAACATATGAATATAATCAAAAGAGCATTGACATTTAAATCACTTCACAACAATGTTTGATTAAACGTCTGATAATTATTCAGTTTATCTTAGCATAGACATCAGCAGTCAAAAAATGAGAGTGGAGGTTTAGAGAAATAATCATAGTCAATGTACATAACCTTTTCAATGATGGCGGCTATCACTAACATGTGTTCACAATCAGGCAGTTTGCAACAAGTCACTTTTTTCTTATCCAATAGCAAATTTGTATGAAATGTTTCTAAGTCCATTCTTTCTTTATTAGTTAGTTACCTTAAGCTAACGATTACCTGTATGACCAGTCTTGAGCTAAGTCAAAATCAAAGTGATTAGATTATGAAACTCTCTTCAACAAAATAAGATTCTGTTTATCCTCACTGGATAAAATTTGTTACGAGCAAGTATGAGACTGTTAGTAAGAAAAACTATTCATCTGCTTGGAACTGGTTTGGATCGCATCAGCAAGTTCTAGCATATTCTTTACCTGAGTTGTTACTTTAACTCTGGTACTTACAAAAATACTATCATGCGCAGTACCCGAAGGTCATGTCACATTGACATTTAACAGATTAATATAATATTGAAGTTTAGAAATAGGGACAGGCAAATTTACTCTACCACTTTGTCAATTATCTTTATCAGTTTTATGTAATCCAGCTCAGCCAATTTCATGCAAGCATTTTTGTTGTTTGTTTTATGCTGGCCGCCTTGTCAGTTTCATATTGATTGTTTCTTTAATTTCCGTTAGCAATCCTTTTGTTGTCCAAACTATCTGCTTGTCAATTTAACATTATATAGCTGTCAACTTGTACATAACCAAACTTGGTCAGCTTCAGTTATGCAAATATATTTTTGTTCAGTCCACATGTGTTCCACGTGTTTTTTATGTTCAAGCCATAAAAAAACCTTTGACTCAGTGTGTAATGAAGTGACTGTGTATGTTTTTGTAAACTGACATATATCTTTTAAAAGATAAAATATTTTGTGGATTTTTTTAAAAATTGCTTTTATAAATGGTTTATCAATGTGTTATGGTCGTGGACACAACTAGCATAAAAGTCAACACTCTAAATACATTAAATCATCTCTGAATCAAATGACAAACCATAAATCAATTGTTAAAAAATGTAGGAAAATATTTCTAAGTAACAAACCAGAAATCAATAGTTTAAAATGCAACAAAATATTTCTAAGTCCATTCTATCTTTTTCAATCAAATGACTTACCAGCTAACGATCAGCCTTTAAGACCGGGCTTGACCACAGACAAAATCAAAATGATAAGAACAAGAGATTTTTCTTACAGGTCACTTTTTGTTTGACTCTTATTGGTTAGATTTGTATCAGATCATTGGTCGCTTTAACTGGCCAGCCCCCTAGAACTGGTTAGCGTCACTGGGTAAGTTGTTTATTACTCCGCTTGGTTTGTTCACTTCAAGAAACTTCCATCATGAAAATTTTCCACAAAGGATGACATGGCAACTTTGCTGTGCACGAAATTTGTTTTTAGTTCTCAATACTTTAAACATTAGCAATATAAATAAAAACTATTGCAACATAAATATAATAATTATTTCATTAATATTTGCAGGCAACTTTAGCTCTGTCATAGATGGATGGATGGATGGATGGATGGATGGATGGATGGATGGATGGATGGATGGGAGGGACGAAAGTAGATAGATAGGCAAGTAACCTCTTTCAGGTGGTTTTTAATTCACCAGGTACGACATAGTAGAACCGGAAGACAGACTGTGGGGCACTGGAACAAAGGAAGACAATACTTCAGGATTTTTTGGACACATTATCAGAAAGGTAAACATTATAGTTGAGAATTTGAATTATAAAAAATACAAGTAATTATCTGCCTAAATCAATTATATAATAATACTCGTAGACATGTAATCATTTAATTTTTAAAATTATATAAAACATTCATGCATAAATTTAATAATTTATCTCAACAAAGTATGTACTAATAACTATTTCCCGTATGCATTCTGAAAATTGACTCAGGAAGCTGATGTTGGTTTTACATCGGTGGACCTCATCTGGGAGAGGTCGGCTTTCATGGACTTCTCGTCACCATTCATCTTTTCCTCCAATGTCATGGTGTACCGCAGATCTGTTGTGTCAATGAGCATCTGGCACACTTTTCTCGGCACGTTCGACAACTGGGTCTTGATTGCTGTGGTAACGGCCTTAACCTTTGTCTCAGGTCTCATCTTCGCGAGCGAGATCATCATGATGCCATCGCGACGCAACCTTTGGCTTTCCGCTTTGGAGGGAGCAGTTGATGCAACTATTTCTACCATATTGGTTCAGTGTAAGAATTGAGAAATTAGGGGTTTTTTTTTTAAATCTCTTTTTAATGTTGATTCAATAGTACAACTGTGTTTTTTGTTTTAAGTGGCGGTGAGGTTGGAGTTGGTGAGTTTTGTTATTGTTGTTCGATTAGTTTTAGAGGGAGGCACTATCAAAGAGAGTTAGAGACCGGGGTTCGATTCCCAATCGGGATGAAAACTTGCGGGTGATTCTCAAAGACTGCCTAGCACAAGGCAATGGGCTTTATGGTGTCTAGTCTTTTTGATGGAAAAATAAATAGTCCCGTATGATACAGATCTCTCTCTCACACACACACACACACACTAAAGATCTCTTAATTGAAAATTCGAAAGAGTAATCCATTTGCAGTTCGTATCAGGCAGAATTGATCCCAGAAAATTCTCCTCACAATATATCCTATCAGAATCTTCACCTTTCAATTGGCGTGACATATCTCCCCTTTCCAGAGCTTATGTCTCATCATTTGCGCCCGAGTGTGAAATCAACGAAAGTAATACACGGATGTGAAACCTAAATCAGTCAGAGATTATTGTTCTCGTTTTCATTCCTAAAACATGGAGGGCGCATAAACTTTGTAATTTGTCTGATGGCGGAGAAGTTCGAGTGGTGTTGGAAGAAGTGGTAGCGGTGATTGTGACGCTAATGGTTTAATTGATGTTGGAAGAAGTGGTAGCGGTGATTGTGACGCTAATGGTTTAATTGGTGTTGGTTAAGAAGAGGTACAATTCTGTCAAAACTGGGGAAAGGTTGAGGGGATCTTGAGATTCTATTGATTATACTCTGCCTTGCCAAATTTCTCACGCACAAAGAAAAGGAAAGGGAAAAGTAACGACTAAAGGAAAAAGTAACGTCTAAAGAAAAAAATAACGTCTAAGGATAAAATAACGTCTAAAGGAAAAAATAACGTCTAAGGATAAAATAACGTCTAAAGAAAAAAAGTAACGTCTAAAGGAAAAAGTAACGTCTAAAGGAAAAAGTAATGTCTAAGGAAAAAGAAATCTCTCCTGAACCATCCAAATATTCTGATACTTTTAGTGAAGTGTACCAGAATTTACACAATGGCATTGATGGAGTGTACCAGAATTGGTATTGGTGGAGTGTACCAGAATTTACACAGTGGCATTAGTGGAGTGTACTAGAGAGTTTACCCTAGCAGACGAGTATAGTGTAGAGTTTACATTGATGACTTGTTTGAAGAGAGCGAATAACTCATTCGTCGGAATGCACGAGTTTTTTTTAAAATTTAATTTACGTTTTACATCCATTTCAACTTTCAGTGCAGACAGATCCAGGTGCATGCCTGCACAGAAATATTTCTATTCTAGTAGGAAGCGATATAGAGCTATTGCTGAAGAGACTGATAAGCTATTTGGTGAGCAGACAGGTGACTGCTTCAAAGTTAAGTCAATGTTATGAACCACTTTAGCCGATCGGCGGCCAACGTTCTAATTTAATCCATATTTAACTGTCAAAAAGATTTTCTGTCACTCCTGCCCATCCATCCCACAATGACCCACTTCATCATCTCATACTAGGATGACCCACTTCATCATCTCATACTAGGATGACCCACTTCATCATCTCATACTAGGATGACCCACTTCATCATCTCATACTAGGATGACCCACTTCATCATCTCATACTAGGGTGACCCACTTCATCATCTCATACTAGGGTGACCCACTTCATCATCTCATACTAGGATGACCCACTTCACCGTCTCTTCTCAGGGTGACCTATTTCATCACCTCTTCCTAGGGTGACCCACTTCATCTCTTCTCAGGGTGACCCACTTCATCTCTTTCCAGGTGACCCACTTAATCATCTCATCCTACCGCTTTAAGCAAAGGTACCTGTGTTATCTGTGATACATTTTTACCTTGAGTGGAATCGAATCCCCGGTCATCTGGGGCGAAAATCTAGTGACCAACCTCTGTGCGCCATTGCTTATTCTATCTGAAATCACGTGACATTGATTGTTTCTGTTCGGATTAGACTGTAAATTCACACACTAACATTTTGGGTGATTTTAACAGATAACTGACGGTACCCACTGAAACTAATAATTGATTCGTATTGGGGAGAAGGGGGAGATAACCATTAAACCACATCATTGATGTGATACAATTGCAATTGTTTTCATGAAAAATCAAGGTCACGGATAAACAGTTGAACTGTTGGCACAAAAATTGTCAGATGATCTTGTATTACAGCTTCAGCGGTCAAGGTCAAGCCGGCTGTTGTTCGTTTGCTGGTGTTTCTTTACGGTTGTCCTGGCTGCGGCCTACAGCAGCACGTTGACTGCAGTCCTGTCGGTGTCGAAGGGCGGCGTGTTGTTCTCCTCGCTCAGTGATCTCACCAGGCAGAGTGCCTATGAATGGGGTTCGATTCCTCATGCCAGTATCGATATTATCCTCCAAGTTAGTATATGTACTTTACTTTATTCGTAACAGAGAAATGGTAGTGAGTCTATGTGTTACTTTAGTCATAACAGAGATGGTAGACTATTAGTAACAGGTTACATATGCTATATTCAGTAACAAATCGTGTGTGTGTGTGTGTGTGTGTGTGTGTGTGATACTTTCAACACTAATTTGCCATGGAAATATCTTTTAAGAATTGATAGTCACTGGTTTACAAGAATTGTTAATACATTTATACATATGATTCAAAATATTTAGAGGTGATTTTTTAAAATTATTTCTTTATACCATTATTCTTGTTTATTTAGTGTGCTTTAGTTATTTGAATTTTGCAGAATAGTAATAACTCAGTGTACAGGCAGATCTGGGAAGGTTTACAAGAATTCCACGCAAAGTATCCTGAAATTGAGGATTCCGGGCTGATGTTTCTGGCCAAGAGCGTGAAGATGGGTAACGTTGTGGGATTTGTTAATGAATTTGACCTCACAGTGTTTAATATCACCTGCAATATTGTCACTGCTCCAATCTTATCGCATGAAGGAGCGGGAGTGGTGTTTCCAAAGCAATCCGCATTGGTCAAACCCTTTTCTGAAATGTAAGTATATTGGTCAAACCCTTTTCTGATATGTAAGTCTATGGTCAAACCCTTATCTGATAAGTCAGTCTATTAATCAAACCATTTTGTGATATGTAAGTCTATTGGTCAAACCATTTTGTGATATGTAAGTCTATTGGTCAAACTCTTTTCTGACAAGTAAATTTGTTGCTCAAACCCTTTTTTAAAGTATGTTTATTGGTCAAAACCTTTTTTGATACGTAAAGCTATTGGTCAAACACTTTTCTGATATGTAGGTCTATTGGTCAAATTTTTCTGATATGTAAAGTCTGTGACTTGAATTTATTTAATAAATCGATTGACCAGCGTGTTATTTAAACACCATCCATAAAAATCAACAAACTTTAGAAGGGGGCATTAAGAAGTTGAAAGATTCACCTTCTAAAGCAATCATATTCTTTCAGATGCACCATCCGACTCTAAAAAATAGTTCCAAAGTGGTACTTATTGATCACTTTTCAGAGTAAGTTAATTAATCAACTTAATTTCAAATTCTCTCTCTCTCTTTGAGGGTCAGTACGGTCTTTGTTCACTTGAGGGTTAGTATTGTCATTGTTCACTTGAGAGCTAGTCTTGATAATGCTCATAAGCTTGCCACTGCTGTTTGCTCATGTGAAAGTTATTCCTGATATGGGTCACTTGAAAGTTAGTACTGACATTGGTCACTTGAAAGTTAGTACTGACATGGGTCACTTGAAAGTTAGTACTTATATTGGTCACTTTACTGTTAGTCTTGCCAATAATCATTTCGGGGGAGGGGGGGGGTGAATAATGCTGTCAATAATCCCAATCAACTGAGGTTAATATATTGCCACTGATCACTTTGCGTCTACAGTAAGGCGTAATCACAATACAAATACGATGTTAACCTTCTAGGTGGTAATCAACCAGAGCACAACTCTGTCATAAACAAGTTTTAAAATTGCAGCAATAAAATAAACACTCCTTACATTTTTATTGCAGTTCAGAAGTCTGCTACTTTCAGGGTTGTTTATGTTAGGTACTATGCCCCTGTTATGGTCCGTCATAAACATTTGTTAACTATTCACACCTTTACAATAGGAACATGTCGTCATTCATCTTTGAAAGTTATCATTTATTTAAAGTTAGTTATGTCTCCCCTCAGCTGTAGTTTAATATATTAAGGCTTTGTACTAAAACCTTTGGGACCACCAGAGTTGAATTCTGTAGATAAATTTGAGTTTGAAAATTGGAATCATTTGTTCATTTCCCCCCCCCCCCCCAATCCCCACTGTGCTTTGACTACATTTCCTAAATAAATTTTTATCCTTAATTTGTGCTTCGACTCAAGTGATTGAAATAAAGTTTGTTCCACGGTAACCTGCCATGCTTCCTACTTTCTAGAGATGATCATTTTTGAATGGGTGCCCAGTGGTCTTAGCGCTGGACTCTACTTTTGAGGTTTTGCGTTCAAATTAACTCGAAATTGTTAGCTGGAAATATTTGCACTTATTCCACTGAATCTTAGAGAAACGATTTCATTTCAAGCGCTAGTAATAAAGTCCTCGTATTCAATTAACTTTTACATGTGAAATGAAAATCAAAATATTGTCTTTCTTTTACAGAATCTTACAGCTGCAGGTGAGTGGCCATATTGACAAGTGGAAAGCCAAGTGGTTCCCCAAAACAGCCTGCCAGTCTACAACAGGCCCACCAGTGTCGATCACTATCAATCACGTGACCGGTGCTCTTCTCACCTTGCCAGTAGGTCTAGGACTGGCACTGTTGGTTTTGGTGTGTGAAGTATTCTACAGGCACAAGCAACACCCTAATCCATCTCATGACTTGAATAGTAACAGTCTAACTCTTGACCTCTGAAGTATTCTACAAGCAATGGTCAAAAAGCTCCATCACTACTTAAATAGTATCAGTATTCCTCTTTGTTAAGTTTGGCTGGGAGATGGGCAGGATGTTCATTCTTCACCACCCCTAACCTTAGGCTAATCCCCCAAACACATCTTCTGGCTGGCCACACATGTTGGAAAGGAAGATATTGTGATAGTGATAGTGTGATAGTCTAGAAGAGCCCCCTGATATGTACATCTAGGAATATTAATTAAATACAGGTGACAGACTACAGCATATAACATGTGAGTCATGCCAACACAAGTGGTCAAAATATCAATATTTAAATATATCTAAGAGAAATAAAATAAAACAGCATGGTTACATATGATGAATAGTTCATTGGTTATAAATCAAGTTATAAATGTATATCTTTCATAATCATGACTATGTAATGTCATAAGACTTCAGCTCTAATAAATCACCTTCAACCCTTCCATACCTCTAGTAGGACGAGTACACCAGATCCACAAAAAGCCACAAAAGAGAGATGATGAAGAATTTAAAGACGAAACACTCAAAGCAAGGTAACCTTGATTACTTTACGGAGAAAATGACACCATTCAGACAAAATGATCCACGCAAAACATGCAATAACTAAATCAATAGGAGAAATGAGAGCAGTTGATATGCAACCGTATTGTTTGGTTGAAGATATTGGCTTCACTCGACTCATAAAGGTGCTGGAACCATGATATAAGCTCCCATTTGGCCATGCACTTTTCTCGTACTTTAATACCCGACATGTACTTGTCAGTGAAAGCCATCATTCAAGAAAAGGTTGACAAAGAACTATATGTAAGCTACACAAGCAATGTGTGGACTAGTGATAATAATTTATATAGATAATAATAATTTTTGCATCTAACTGCTCACTGGATAGACAGCAAATGGGAGAGACAATACACATTTTTTGCAGCTTCGTTTGTTAGAAGGGTCGCATACAGGAGAAATGCTTGCTGCTGAACCTTTGTCCATTATGGAAGAGTGGAAAGTATTGGGTGACAGGAGGGGAATTTTGGTAAGTGACTGTGGTAAAAGCAGCACGCAAGGCTAAGATATCCAACTTAGGATGTTACATTCATACTCTGCAATTAGTAGTTGGTGAAAGTCTCAATACACAAAGGGCAGTTAAAGACGCAATTGCAATATGTTGGTCATTTTAGACACTCTAGTAAAGCAACAGACCATTTGAAAAGAATTCAGGAATCATTAAATTCCAGTAGGACCAATGACGTGCTTGACGTTACAGATCAACTTCTTCCTGATCATCGACTCATACAGGACATATCGACCAAGTGGAATAGTACCTACTGTATGCTAGAGAGGTTGCTGGAGCAAACAGTATATAATAACTGTACTTACAAAACAGAAACGTCATTTATAAATGAACAGCAAGAAGAGTTACTATTCTTGCCAATGAAATGTGTCTCAAGCACATTCTTGAAAGTGGACATCATGCAAATGGTAGATAAACCATGATAAGCAAAGGAACGTTGACCATACGATATACTTTGCTTGTGGAATGTAGAGAATGTGATATACTTTGCTTGTGGAATGTTGACAATGCGATATACTTTGCTTGTGGAATGTTGACAATGCAATATACTTTGCTTTGTGGAATGTTGACAATGCGATATACTTTGCTTGTGGAATGTTGACAATGCGATATACTTTGCTTGTGGAATGTTGACAATGCATGTCTGATGATGAGCTGTAAGCTTCTAGTAGGAGTGTGTTGAGATTTGAGATCACTTAGTGCTGTAAATTAGTGAAGCATAACAAGCAGAAGGGATATATTGCATAGTACTCTAAACAGGTAGCCAGTGATGACTTGAACAGGTAGCCAGTGAGGATTGTGAGCAGGTAGCCAGTGATGATTGTGAACAGGTGGCCAGTGGTGATTGTGAACAGGTAGCCAGTGGTGACTGTGAACAGGTAGCCAGTGATGATTGTGAACAGGTAGCCCTGTGGTGACTGGAGAAGTAAAGGGACAAGAGCAGTTCTTGCAATTGAAAATAATCTGAGCTGCGCTGAAACCTTTCAAATTTTCTTTACAAGATGCATTGGTAGGCTTGAGAGAAGACTGTTGCAATGATCAAGAGAAAACACCAGCAAACTTAACGGTTTCTGTAGCATCAACAGTGAGAAACTTGAGATAGGGTCAATTTGTTGCAGCTCTAGAAAATCTATTCTACATGCACTGAAGATTCGTGTTGTTGAAGGGGAGAGGTCTGTGGAAAAGTAAACCCAGCTTTCTAGTTTAAATCTGGATGATAAAAATAGTGTTTGCAATAGCAAAATGCAAAACTACAAGCAAACTGAACCTGTTTGAGCTGACCTGTTAAGATGACAGGTTCAAACAATTAAGACTGATGTAGTTGCACATTAATGAGGCTGCACTATACTTAATATAAACTAAATGATGAAAAATATTTTATATAAAATGTTCAAGAATAATAATATATATATTTTTTAAAAATTAGATGTAGAAATTAACAGTTTGCACACAACTGGTTTCTTTATTTTAATGTTTAAAAATTAAAATCAAATATAAATATACACCAAATGAAATATGAATATAATTTGTGAGAAAGATAATCTTCAAAGATATGGCCATTATTACACATGATTATTTAACAAACACAGTGTAAACGAAAATACTTAGTATACACACTCTAGCCATACAACAATCTTCACTGAGCTTTATTTTAATTATTTTAAACATTTTTACTTTTTTGTTTAGTTTACTACAAGCAGTCAAAATTGTCCTCCTGCTTTTAGTTGTTTCACTATATTGTCACCAAATAAATTAGGGCCACTCTTTGCTCTCCATCCATATTTGTTTGAATACATTACCACTGAATAAATTAACTCTTGTTATTAATCAGTTTTGTTTGACTATAATGCCAATGAATAAATTAGGTTCACTTTTATTATTAATCTGTATTTGTTTGACTCTATTACCACTGAATAAGTTAGGTTCACTCTTGTTGTTAATCCATATTTGTTTGACTATATTGTCACTAAAAAAATTAGGGTCACTCTTTTCTTTTCATCCACATTTGTTTTGACTATGTTGTCACTAAAAAAAATTAGGGTCACTCTTTTCTTTTCATCCATATTTGTTTCACTATATTGTCACTAAAAAAATTAGAATCACTCTTTTCTTTTCATCCACATTTGTTTCACTATATTGTCACTAAAAAAATTAGGGTCATTCTTTTCTTTTCATCCATATTTGTTTCACTAAAGCATCATTTTTCGAAAACTGTTGGCAGTAAATGACCTATTTTCAGAATATGTTCAATTTACACCACAGATGTATTGACGGATTTGGTATAAACAGAAATAGGAGTAATCAAAGGTAATACATTTGCACATTACATAAAACCTTAAAATCAACAAAGGTTTGAGGTAAATTATACCCCTTGAAATCTGGTAATGGGTATGCATAAATTTCACAACATGAGTAGAACTTGACAAGAATCACAGCCAATGGTGGTGACAATGGCATTAAAATGAACACAAAGTTGTAATTTTTTCACCCTTAAATAGGTATGGATCCAAGAAGAAAATGCTCACGCTGAATTGGTTTGAATGGAGGAGCCACTATACAGTGAGACTGCTAGATGTCAAATCACGGGTGCTAGTAAAATGCAATGCAGCTTATCTGTGTCTTTACATCCTGCTTCTGCTAATGCTTTGCTTGCTGTTCAACACAAGTCTCTTCTTCATTTTCTGGGATAAAACTGTGTCACAGAACATAAGCATGCCTATTTATATTATTCCTTATGACAATGAATTTCACTGAATTTTTTGTAAAAGCAAAGCTGCTAGCGACACGGAACCCACCCTATATTCTATCATTTCTTAAGCAATGTGAGATATATTCACCCTATGTTTTATAGTTTCTTAAAGAAGTAAAAAATACTATTTCTATTTAACTTTTTGTCATTCATTTTCTGGGAATGTAACTAAGACAAACCGCAAGAGACCCCTGTATGGCAAATAGCAAGAGATCCCTGTACAACAAATAGCAAGGAATCCCTGTAAGATAAACAATAGAAAAATAGTAAAGGATCCTCTGTACGACAAATAGTAAGTAATCTCCTGTAAGATAAACAATAGAAAAATAGTAAAGGATCCTCTGTACGACAAATAGTAAGTAATCTCCTGTAAGATAAACAATAGAAATATAATAAAGGATCTTCTGTACGACAAATAGTAAGGAATCTCTTGTAAGATAAACAATAGAAAAATAGTAAAGGATCCTCTGTACGACAAATAGTAAGTAATCTCCTGTAAGATAAACAATAGAAAAATAGTAAAGGAACTCCTGTATGACAAATAGTAAGGGATCCCCTGTAAGGCAAAGAGCAAGGGCCCCACATAGGACAAATAGCAAGAAATCCCTATAAAATAAACAACAGAAAAACAGTAAAGGATCTCCTGAAGACAAACAGCAATGAACCCCCCTGTAAGACAAAATAACGAGGGAACAGTAACGAACCCCTGTAGAACAAAAAAACAGAATTCCTGTAAGACAAATAGCAAAAACAAACTGTAAAGGATTCCCTGTAATACGCATAGCAATGGACCTCCTGTAAAAACAAATAGTGAGAGACCCCTGTTAAACAAATAGCAAGGAATCCCCTCGTAGGACCAATAGAAAGGGATCCCTATTAAACAAACAGCAAGAAATCTCCTAAATTTACTGGGCTCTGGAAATAATTTCAGGATCAACCTACATAAACAATATTCTGAGAACATACCAGTCAATTCTTTCTATATAATCAACAAATTTATTAATTGTTGTAATTTTCAACACTGAAACTATGTTTTTTTTTATTATTCCTAATAAACCTATACATAAAAAAAACTGAATGAAACAAGTTTCAGCACCTCCATTTATGTTTTTTAAAAAGTAAACAATAACAAAAACAAACAAAAGAAATATCTGAGGCAAAATTCTTACTGGTGTCACAAAGTTAGAAAGGTTTCCTTGACAGCACCCAAGACCCATAATTCTGATACTCAAACTTTTTCACTCACCACCTATATTTATTCTAACAATAAATCTAGACAATGTCACTGTTGGCTTTCATTTTGAAAAATATTTTAAAAACAGAATAAATAAGTTGTATAAATAATCTATCTTTAAGATAATGTGACTATCAAAGGACACACGCACACACACACACACACACACACTGGTTCAAAATATTACAAGTCATGCTTCACTGGACACAAAATTTAAAAGCACTTATTGTAATAATAAAAGTAAACCAAGCAATTCAACCAGAAAAATTAAATTTTACAATATTTTGTCATAATTTTTTTACCAGGAACTTAAATGTTTACATAAAGCAAAGTTTAATAAATATTTGTTTCCCAATGTAATATTTAAACAGTTTTGAAGCACTATGGTGTTTTCCACACAAATGTCTCTTCGATTTTTGGAGTAAATTCAAGATACAATGTATTTTGTAACCTAAGCCAATAATCAGTGAGGTCACATCACACAATACTGAGATAAACCTGAATGCTCCTGAAACATAGAATCTGTAGGATGCATGCAATGGAATGATATCCTCCTTCATTAGAATAGGACAGTCTGTGGCATAAATATACAAGCTGATCATAGGATGCATACTGTGGAATGATGCCCTCCTTTGTTAGAATAGGATATTCCATGTCGTAAATGCTAATCATAGTGGGTTAGTATCTTCCTGAATGCACACTTAAAGTATTTCTTCACATTCTGTACAAAAATATATTTGGTATTTCTCTGCTTCCTGTCCCATTCTGCACTCAACTATTCTCAAGGAGCTTAAAAATACTTTTCTGTGATTTTGGTTTAGTTTCAGGTTCTATGCGCTGCTTCTTGGCTGCTGGTTGAAACACTGCTGGTTTCTTTGGAACAGGTACTTTTGATTCTGATGCAGGCTAAAATGATCAAAACCAAAACAATAACATGAATGTTAGCTCAATATTTTTGCAAAATATGAACATAAAACTTACCTCCTCTGAAAAATTAAGTCTATAATGGAAAAGTAGTAAGCAAAAGTTAATGTGGGGCCATCAATTTACATAAAATCTCAGAAATTTTTCATAAACCTTTTCCCATTATCGTATGGTGTTTTTTTAACCTCCCTCTCCATGCAAATGTATCCTCATCTAAGTAGAACCCCAACCACCCATTTCAATTAATCACATTTTGCAAAAACATTCTGAAGTATGATTGAACTGGAAACATGGAATCTTACTTCTTGGTCATTTCATTTCCACTACAAGAAATTAAATGTTTTGAACATAGAATGAAATTACACCTAAGATATTAATTTATTTAACTTCAGACAAGCATAGTACACATGCTCCCATTTACCAAACACAAAAGCCTTAACAATGTAAATGTAAATAGCACAAGCACTTACATTTATAACATCACTAGGGTCTGATTTTTTGTCTGGCGATATGACTTGGAAAACAAAATTCCGAGAATTGCGGGTACCATTCATGTTTAATGAAGATAGTTTTGTCATCTCAGCAATCTGTGCCAAACTTTGTTTGCTGCGCATTAGGAAGGAACCTCGTTTAGGAATCTACACAAAAAATAATTTTACAACAAAATATAAACAAGCTACTAGAATACCTTCATTAATAAAAAAATGTTTTTCATTTAAAATGTTTTCATTTTAATTTTTTTAATTTTCAAATGAATGTTTGATAATAGACACAATATTCTTCACACAACAGGATTAACTTAAGATACCTGGAAACTGGTGAAAAGATATCAATGTGTCATTTAAGGCCATGCTACTACTACTACTACTACTACACCTAGGAGGAAAAACCTATTTATCAACCTACAGACTTCAAATCTGGAATATAAGAAAGCAAAAACAATGCCAGGTTTTGAATATCTTGTTTAGTTTTTATTTTATTAATTTTTTTTTAATGTTTTAAAATATGTACTATTCTAGCATTTATAAAAAATTCATAAAATATTTCACACATAATTTTTTTTAATTATATAGTTTTTTATTATCTAGTAACAAGCCCCTAAAAGTTAGTTTTGCCTGTTACAAAATTTTAAGAAAAAAATATTATTTTGGGGGCACAAGAAGAATTTTAAAAATTTATTTTAAAAAAAATTTAAGCATATAGGCTTTTTTCATCCATGAGTAACTTTTTTAACTGTACGTATGAGGAACTTGTATACCAAATTTCAGGGACATGGAATAATTACAACTATTCAAAAGGGGCTTTGGTGTGGTGTTCAATGGACAAAAGTTTTGAGAAAAATGCATTTAAAGTAAAATAAAGACTGCAGAACTTGAAAACTGTGTTCAAAGTTGTTTATTTATTTTTATAAATATACCTATCTATAATGCATTGGACTGCTTTAGTCATTTAGCTCTCTTAGCAAAACAGAAGTAAATATTCTGCCTTTTACATCCTCAATGTACCATCGTTTTTATTCTGTATATTACCAGAATACTGCAAAGAAAATAGAAAAAAGTATATTTATCAATCTACATCAATAAAATTTGGAATAAATGTTGTCTTTGTTATGAGAAAGCAATATCAGTTGTTAGTTTGAGAATGTTAGGTATAGATTTTATTTTATAAATTATTTAAGAACCCAACAGTGGAAAGACTGCTTTAGATTGTCAAACACAAAAAAAGGCGAAAAGATGCACTGTAGTCATGTCTGTCTTCCAAAAGAAGCAGGCATCGTGTTGTACAATGGAAAAGCAAAACAAAAGTTTCTAACTTATCAATCTAACCATAGAGCAGGGCAGCCTTTTGTAAAGGGAGATGACCTAATAATTCCTAATAGAATGTTTATTTTTATCATTTGCTGAAGATCCAAGTAGTGAATTTACCTCCCTAATTATAGGAAAGTCAATTGCTAAACAACTGGATTAGTGGGAGGCTCTAATTTTTAGACGATAAAAGATATCTTACCAATGCTGTCCACTGCATGAATGAAATATATACAGGATCAAGAATATGGATGAATGGAAGAGTGGCTATTCAAATTTTTAGTGAGACAAAAATATAACAGATCATACCTTGGGCTTTAAAAATTTGCTCGGACTAGTTGTTTCAATCAATGACTGACTCCTAGACAGCTGGGTTTGCATATTGGTATTGCTTGTTTTCTGTTCTCCAGTAATTAAAGGTTCAGAAACTATAAAAAAATGAAACACATCAATGAATTTTAATTAATCAAGTTCATTAGTAACAACTTCAATACTATAATGCATGGTTCCCAATGACTTGCCTGCAGGTGACCATCTTGCATTTTGTAAATACCTATGTGGCATAGATAAGGAGTTCGATGAGATCAATGGTTTTATACTGACTTAATGTTAAATGGTTGGTGCCCACCACTCTCCTGGAATCTTAAAGTCAGCTTAAAAATGCTGGGGACCCTTGCATGTCTAAAATGTTGACTGCCACATACAAATTGCAGAAATTTAACATCTAACATTTATCATTCAATGAATATAGTATTCATCTCCTAATTTTTAAATAATGTAAAAACTGAATTATACTTTTCTAATTTGCGAGTTCTTTAACTCAATGTGTGATACAAATATATATGACAACTTGCAGAAATAAAAGAATCGCTTTATTATTTTTAAAGCAAGCTTCTGACTATGTACCTTGTTTTCTGATGAAAATTTTTCCAAACTTCATCAACCGGCTGTTGCTTTCATTGTCATTTTCCTAAAAAAGAAAACTATATTATAAGCAAGTTAGCATATTTAGATATATCTAAAGACAGTCAAATAATGTAGGTTGGTTGCTTTTAACTGTTGACCACAAGACTTTTTTGTAGCAACAATAAATTTTATTTTTTATAGTTTCATTTCTTGAGCTGTTCATGACAGACTAATGAACGATGCACTGAAACTGTTTCAAATCACTTCTCTTGATTGCTTTGTTATTTTTCTTGTTCAATGGATTGCCTGAGCAAGTGAAGTGAAGTGAAAAAGGGAGCAAGGAAATACTATAAGGATTGTAGTACAAGTGTTTTCATGATGAAAACTTTATCACCGTACACACAAGCATCAATAAATACTAACATGAATATGATGAAAGAATATGAAATGAGCAGTCTTTAAAATTATACTGAAAATTAATAATCTGACCTGCTGTTCTTCTAGAAATTTTTCTCGCTCAAATCGTTGCACCCTCCACTGCTTATCATCTACATCCTCTCTATTTTCTTCATCTGACACATCTTCAAACATGTCTTTCTGTGATTCTTCATCTGAAGTAAGCAAGACAATTAGAGCTATCATGAGATAATTAAAAGGAAAAAAATATACTGATAAGTTTTAATTAAAAAAAACTACTGAGTACAGAAATTAATAAGAAACAATAATAACAAAATTGTCATGTGCTAATTTGTACTTGAACATGACCTTGTTGACAGAATTAACTATTCTAGTATTGCATGAATACATTTTTATTTAAACACAAAATGCAAGCATTTATACCCATGTCCTTCCAGCGAAAGCGTCGCTGTCGTCCAGCTCCTTCACTGTGTAAGTCTCCATCAGGAAGATACATTTCTTTGTACCTCATCAGTTCTCGAGCATCATCATCCAACATTTGTTTCCTGTAGTATATACAATGAAAACTCTCAATGATAATATAAATATCTTTGTATATGTACCTCATCAATTCTCGAGCATCAATGTCCAACATTTGCTTCCTGTAAACAGTGCAAATTTCAAATATGCATGTTTGAGTACCTTCAGCTTCATCATCCAATACATGCTTCATATAGTGTATATAATGATAAATAATAATAATATAAATTTTTGTTTATGTCTTCAGTCCTCAATCATTGTCATTTACTTTACATATAAACAATACAAATCAAAAAGGATATACTGTATATACATATTTCCTTAACTCATCAAGTTAAGATTCTCAGTGTACAATTTTTTTTTTTACTAAAAACAGTGAAAACAAAACAGATAATATACCTTTTGCCATATCAATGAAGCAACATAATTTTCTCATCAGATGGACACTTAGAATGTAATTTAACCATTGATATATATATATAAGAGATTGCATATAAGAGACTATATATAATAGTTTAAATGACTGCAATTGAGAAACCGAGCCAACTCCAAATTACTGCACATGAGATATACAGTGATCAAATAAATGCCAACTATTGAAAACAAGACCTGTGTGCATGCACAGATACACACACACACACACACACACACACACGTGCATGTGCACACACAACTAATCATACAAATTTCAAATCATTGTGCATCCATTTACTATTCACATACAGACTAATTGTACATAATCCAAAGATTTATGCACCCAGTTTTCATTCTTCAATTTAACTACAAACATTTACCAATCAAAACAATTTCTGTTTATATTTATAATGAACTTTGTATAATCAGGCTAATGTAAGCATATCAATTCCAATAATATGTGTAAAAATGTCAACTTACATGTGAACACGGCCAACTTGGTCCCTGAGCTGATCTTCATTCATGTCTATGTCATTGTCACCCTCTTCCATCTCCAAGTAATCATCTTCCTCAGCTAGATCATCATTTTCATCACTATCTACATCACTTCCTGACAATTCAGCTTCTTCTTCTATAAATTCCCGTCGCAACTTCCTAACAATGTATTAAAAAGAATTGCTTCATGTTTTGGGCAGGAGCAAGAATATATAGATTATAAAAATGTGTTAATTATCAACAGGGAAAAAAATCAATAAAATTCAAGCTGTTGAAATATTTTTGAAATTTCCAGACAGCTTTTACTTTTTAATAAGAGTAGTACTAGCTTACCAAAACTAGAATAGTGAAAAGACTTCATAAAATGCCACTCAAAGGTTTGACACTTATATGACCATGATCATCCTGATTAAATCTAAGAGCATGCATGCATGCTATTGCTAAGGTGAAAGGTTATGAAGTAAATTTAGCAAATGTAGAAATACATCTAGTGAAAGCAGAGAATTTTTCTTTTTGATGCTCTCTATATATTTAAATGATTAAGACACTATTTAAAAAATCTAGTTTACTTACTTATTATTTGCTCAAAAACTGGGACTTATTTCATATCTGGTTTTAATAAATGAATATATATGACAAATATAGGTTGTATAAGCCCAGTTGGACAAGTAGGTTAAGCGTTTTTACCCCTCAAACTATTATTTGACCCGTTTAGAACAATAACAATTTGGCACACTTTAAAAATGTAATGGGGGATAAAATACAAAATTCACCCTTTCTCCATGAAACCTTTAAAAGACACTTCCCTATCTGGTCTTTCATCATTCTCATCATCTCTTGACAGCTCGTCCTATAAAAAAGATTAGTTAACTCTGATATAGTACAGACAAAATATGCATTACAACTGTGCAATTAAATTAATCACATTACATCCAGAAATTCTAATAATACTGTACACACGCTCATTAAATTTTATTATGCACTAATTTTTTTTAATTTGTGATGTTCTCATCTCTCTTTTATAAATCAGATGACATTTTAAAAAATGTATTTATTGCTCTGAATAGCTTTCTAACAAAATATCACAGTGCAAACCACATTTTGCAGAGAAGTTGAATACCTTGTCAGTATCCTTTGTATCTTCACCATCAGAAAAGATCTTATAGGACTCTACTCCAATTTCATCATCTGAACTATCCTTTGTTTCTTCATCATCAGAAACAATTTTAAAAGGGTCAGTGCCCAATTCATCCTTGTCAGTTTCTTTTTCTCCTGTATCATTTGAAGGAATCTTAAAAGGCCCTGTAGCTATTTCATCATCAGTTTCTTTTTCTCCTTTATCATTCAAGGGAATCTTAAAAGACCCTGTATCCATTTCGTCATCATGACCATCATCACACCCGTCATTAGCTGCATCATCTGCACTGCTGACATCAAGTCTTCGCTTCAAACCTCTCATTGTCTGGGACTGATTTACAGACATGCTAAGGGGAGAATTAAAACAGTAAATTAGTAACAATGTAAAGAGTAAATATTTCCTAATACATTTTTCATTCGTACAATCTTACATTTGGTAAAAAAGAACCTACATCAATGAACTAAGGTACAAAAACATTAAAATATAGTACACACACACACAATAACAACTATGTTTTCTTCCATAATAATGGTCACTTTGCAAGTATAAAAAAATAATCATCTGTGAAATTGGTTGTTATGCAAGGGTATATCTTTTTATGCAAACCCATAAGGGTCTACGGTAGTTCCTAGGCAAATTTATGCTGTGAAAATTTGTCATTATCTGTCTTCTTGCCTTCTTTTGTCATTTTTTCCATCTTCTCAAATCAGATTTTACAAAATCAGACATCAATAAATCTACATGTCTAAAAGTGTCTAGCTGAAAGAGATATATCATTCAATTACCTAAGTAGGTATTCCATATTCAGCGATGTTTGGAATACCTACTTAAAGAGTCAAACATTTAGCTGAACTGTCATATACTTCTCTCAAGAAGATTAAAAATTTATTTTGTACAAATGACTATTCATTTTGTGCATAACTATACTTTTTATGTGCACTTTTATAAAAGTTAACAATTTAAAAAAAAATTAAACTGATGTAAAATCTCTTTAAAAGCAAATATCAACAAAACAAAATATTTAACCATGATTTTTAAAACAAAATGTATTTTTTTAAAAAAATTAAGCAGACTGCTAAGTAGACTATTTCTTTAAGAAATTCAAATAAAGGGATTATTTGTGTTGAAATAAATTTTAAAGAAAGACAAATTAAAGGACTGTTTGTGTTGAAATAAACTAAAAACTAAAGACAAAATAAATCTCAAATTTCATGTGTTGTATTTCCCCCATCCCATCCATAAAGTAAGCCCCAATTTCATAATACACTAAACAAAAGACCTGCTCATCTCTATTCTTTTGAATTATAAAATAAAACATCACCCGTAAGTTATTTTCTTCTTCCACAAAAAGAGGGAGAGAGAGAAAAACAAATCTCAAAACCTGGTGTTAGATGAAAACTGTCCAGAACAGAGACCAAGGAGTTCATCCATGTTCGCCTCAAGAGACTGGCTCATTGTCTCCCTAGTGGGAACTCGGTCATCCTGAGACTGGGAAGAGCCATCGAAAAGGCTTGTCAATGACTCCTTGTCATCTTGTGAGTGCGAATTGCCTTCAAATAGACCTTTGAAAACTGGGCGCTTGTTTTTTTTCTCCAGTGCTCCTTCTGCACATCAATTCACATTTCAACAATAAAAGATGATTTCAGAAAAAATTTAGAGAATACAATGGATGATTTATATTGATTCAGTGCCTAAATAAAACGAATGATTTACAAACTGCCTCAGTGGATGATTTAAATTACTGATTCAGTATAAAAGAGAACAATTTAAGAAATGATTCAGATCTTCCTCTAACAAATGTTTCAATCCAGAGGCTGAGATAATTATTTATTTAAATTTTATTCTCCATCCCACCCATCCCAAATAAAATAAATTTCTTTCATTAGTATTTAGTTGATATTATTTAGATGAATATGCTTATACTAAAATAAATATTTTAACAAACGTCAGGATGTCATCATCCATTCACTTACAAGATACCTTTTAACAAACATCAGGATGTTGTCATCCATTCACTTACTTAACAGTTCAAGCACACATGGGTAGAGAACTGTTTTGGCAAGAAAGTTTCATACAACATTGTCAGTGTTTTAATATTTGTCACAAAACCTTCAAAATAAAAAGATAGGTTTTGCTTATTATTTTGTTATAATTAGTAATAGCATATGTGTTAAACATCCTTTTATATCTATGAATTATGTATACAAAATGCTTTAATACCAGGAACATAGATATTAAGATTTTTTTTAATATGAAAGTTTGTATTGTAAAAATATTAAAACAAATAAAAAGTTACACATAATTTATTAATATTTAGTTAAAAGAATAGCTTATGAATGATAGCGCAGTTAATGAACTGTAAATACATTTGTAAAAGGTAATGGAAATGCAACCTTTTTTCTTTCGCACCTGTAACATCTAAATAAACATTTAACTGAACTCACCCATAAAGTTTCCAGAACATAACCCCATCAGTTCATCCATGCTGGTGCCCTCAGCCATCTGACTTGTCTCGAGACTTAATGCCTTTAAGGAAGGTTTAGTCGTCAAAGTTGCAACTTTAAGATACCTTTAAAAAAATATTTTAAATTATTCAATCATAATGATACATTATGTTAGGAATAAGGTCATGTTTTAATATTCAAACATAATAGCATGTTTTATTTTGAAATATGGCCTCCCAATGTATCTGATGAAGAAATTTCAGAAGGTTCAGCTAGGATTATTCTTAGAAACCCCAAGACCAATTACAAATTTCACTTCTTCGTAACTTCTGATGCCTACCTGTTCAGGGCATAAAATTTCTTCTCTTTGTTATATTTCCTTGTCTGGTTCCAGCACAAAACTGTTTGGTCTCCTACAACAATCTGCTTATCAAACAAGCATTTTCAACATTTCAAAAAACAGAGTATAATCATACAGTTAATGTTCACTTGCTGCATGATACATCTACCTGAATGTAAACCTTTAGGGCAGAGCCATAAAGAGACTGTGGACATTTTCAAGTGGAATCTCAAGACACATCCTTTTTTATTGGCAAGAATAAAAGTCTCTTCAGTTGTCACTTTTTATTCAAACTGTATTTGTGAAACCATTTTGTTTATACTTGTTTTATAAATGAGATTATTTGTTTTAAGTTGTCAATTTGTACATGGATTCACTATTTTCTTCTGTTATATTATTTTAGTTTTCTAATGTATCTAGAGCAGTTTCCCAACCTTTATACATCTACGGACCACTTTTCCAACTTCATGTAAGTTGCGGACCACCAACTTATATGTAATAGTGCCTCGCAGTCTGCAGACCACAGGTTGGGAACCACTGGTCTAGAGTGTCTGTATGATGACCTTTGCCATGAATCTTACATGTAAATATTATAAAGCAATTTGAGCTTTTATAAGAACTGTAATAAGTCATCTATATTTTCATTATTATTTTTTTTAATTAAAATAATGTGAAAGATACAAGATTAGAAGATAATGTTTTATCTCTATTTTCTTACAATCTTCGCTCACAAATGAATCAGACAATTCAAAATGTTGCACTCACCCATCTGCATCAAGCATTTGTGAAACACCATATTCACTGAAAGATGCATCTAGTAAAGTGTGACCAGTTAGAGAGCTCTGGCGGTCTGATTCTGAGACTCCATATAAATCTTGCGAATCCTCAATAGGCAAGGTAAGACTGGACTGTTTCTGGAAAGGTGAGACCATTGGAATAATAGTCTGAGACAAAATGAAAACAGCTATATCCCCAAAAAGCTAAATCCATATTCAATTACAAGACAGTTTAAATCTCTTGGCTGGTAAGTGTTGAACTTGAATATTCTATTTTAAGCAACTCTCCACACCACACCAAAAGGAAGGAAGTTAAAAATATTTTTAAATTTTCAATGGTTGTGAGCATCAAGGCAAAGTTAAGATAGTCAACAACTTTTATGACTTGGGTGTTATTTCAGTGTTAAAAGTAAATACAACAAATAAAAATAAAAAAATAAATCTCTTGACTGGTAAGTGTTGAACTTGAATATTCTATTTTAAGTAACTCTCCATAACACACCAAACAGAAGTTAAGACAGTTAACAACTTTTATGACTTGGTGTTATTTCAGTGTTAAAAGTAAAATACAAGTCAGAGTTCTTGTTGATACACAAGCTCACTGCATTTCATACAGCATGTGTAAATACTCTGGGCCAGCACTCAGTCAAGGGTCAAGGCATGCTCTTTGCTGTGTATCTAATTAGGTGTATGAACCAGCATAAGACCCTACTACAGAGGACATTTTGCTTTTGTCATACCTTCAATATAAAAGGGGTAGCTATATAGTCCTTCTATTGTCAATGCTCATTCAAGTTCATTGGTAATACTGAAAATCATGCAGCAGCAACCTTTTTCAATCACACACCAATAAAACATCCAATGGGAACAATACTATGCAAAATTTCTTACAGGCAATCAAAACACTTAACACTATTGGCTGTGTTTATTTGTACAGTTGTTCTAAAATCATCTGATTTGGTCTTTAAAATGGCTGCATTCCCCCAATCCCAATCCAAATGGTGCTTCAGTTTGATTAATTTTTTTTGTGTGAAACCTTGAGATCTTATAAAATAACAAAATGATTTGGTTTCAATTTCCGATGACAATTAAATGGAGGATAAGCAGATGCTGTTTTCAAACTATGCAGTCCCCACTAGGCAGTACCTGAAAGTACAATACTGCAGTACACCCCTTGGGGAGTATTTGATAATATACAGCAATATGTCCTACTATGCAACATTTGAAAGTATGATACAGCAATATGTCCTACTATGCAACATTTGAAAGTATGATACAGCAATATGTCCTACTAGGTAACATTTGAGATTATGATACAGCAATATGTCCTACTATGCAACATTTGAGATTATGATACAGCAATATGTCCTACTATGCAACATTTGAGATTATGATACAGCAATATGTCCTACTACGCAACATTTGAGATTATGATACAGCAATATGTCCTACTATGCAACATTTGAGATTATGATACAGCAATATGTCCTACTACGCAACATTTGAGATTATGATACAGCAATATGTCCTACTATGCAACATTTAAGATTATGATACAGCAATATGTCCTACTACACAACATTTGAGATTATGATACAGCAATATGTCCTACTATGCAACATTTGAAAGTATGATACAGCAATATGTGCCACTATGCAACATTTGAGAGTATGATACAGCAATATGTCCTACTATGCAACATTTGAAAGTATGATACAGCAATATGTTCCACTATGCAGCATTTGAAAGCAAGATGCTGTACAATGCCTTTTAGACAGGTATTTGAAAATAAAACACTACAATATAAATACTTGTATGTGGCATTTTAAAGTATGATAACGCATGAAATTCATCTGTGAAATCATAAAATTATAGTATGTTTAGAGGAATTATGCCTCAACAGTGGATGAGAATAAAAGATAGATAATACCACTTTAACAAACAGTTTAGAATTATCTTAACCATTCTAATGACAATATAAAAATTTAAATTTACATATAATTATATACAAATGAAAGTATTGTGTATGTTGAAAGTATTGAACAAGACAACAAGATATGATTCTGGAATCCAGGCATTGTAAAATTCTACTGACTTAGAGGTCAGCTATTTAGCATATATGAAAAGTAAGAAAAAATGTAACTTTCAACACTGAATGGCGTACTAGTTTTCCTACCCACTCTCAGTTGGAGTCGATTTCATTTCATTTTTAGAAACTACAAATATTCATTGCAAAAAAATAACAGTTATAATTTCAAAATAATATGGTTTTCTTATTACTGTTTCATACTCTTTATTTCAGAACCAAAGCCATACAAATTAGTACCACCTAAGAATAATATACATTTGAACGACATGAAAATAACAAATGGGTTGAGCGAAGTGGAACAGATTATGACAGTTTTCAAAATGGATTTAAAAAGCAGATTACTTAATTTATCCAATCACATATGGGTGATTCTCTGGAAAGGTGACCCAGATAGGCCATTAAGGGGTCACTTACTTAGGATGGATGTAAAAAAAATTATTTGTGTAGTGTTAAAGATAATATTAGAGAACAATATTAAAGAAAATTAAAAACCTTTTTGTGATTTCTGTATGTTTCTTTATTATTTTATTTTTTTTTTTTTTTTGGGGGGGTGACGTTGTTGCCCAATAAAAACATGGTGGATTAGTGACATGATGCTGCTCGGTGCAAAAACTTATGATTCATACATTTTAATATATAAAAATGAAAGCCCAAACACACATAAATCGAAAAAGTACATCCAAAAGAGTCTACAAATATGTATATGGGTTTAATAATTTTACAATATAATACACAGTGATGCAACAAAAATTTACGAACGCTCGCAATGCTTAATTACTGTCCCCCTACACACTATAAACAAGCTAAATACAATGACCTTCCAACACGCTCGAGCTTCCAGTGACCGGTTTATTTTTAGCACAGATGAATATCATTAGTATTCTTGGGTGATTTTAACAAAATACAAACCAAGATTTAGTAAAAACAATTTTTATCAGTAAAAGGTATGTTCGTTACCTAAGTTTCCCATTACGAGCGAACAACTAAAAAAATGTTTAAAAAGGAATCCAAAAAGAGATTAACTATTTTTAATAAAAATAAGTCACAAGCTGATGGCAGGTTAAAAGTGTGCATGGTTGATGTTTCCGGCAAGTAGACAGATTCATAGAAATAATTTCCTTTTTCGTTTCAAATGGAAGTAGTACCGGTTATGGTTGTGTATAAACTATATCAGTACCTATCAAGGTAAGAATCTTTTTTCTTGTTAAAATGCAAATACCAATTGATGAAATATAACAATTCTTGCAGTAAAGTGTATCCAAAAGGTCTATCTTTTGCTGGTTTAAAAAGAAATTAATAATTCTAACTTTTAATTTTTGACCCTTGTGTCACACCTAAGGGTCACCTTTTTCTAGAGAATCCACCCATATACATTTTCTAAAAAGACAAATTCAAGTACCTTTGGCTGTGTGACTCGCAAAAGGCGAGTCATGGGGGTCATTTCATCCAAGTCAAAGGACTTCTCAACGGCAGCTTTTTGATCTGTTGAATGTAAAAATTTCTTAAATGTAAACAGAAACGGAAAAACAATGCAAAAGACAATTAATCATAAGCTTATGAATAAATAATAAACCCTAGAATGAGACTAACCACCTTTCACAACGTCGGCAGAAGTAATCGACTATAGAAAATGTATATGTTGACATGGTCAAGGTCCTTTATGACAAATGTCACCACATTCATGAGCTGTAAGGTTTTTTGCTGACTCTAAAACACATTTAGCAGTAACATTCTCTTGTTTGCTGTTTGCTTAGTGATTTCTCAAACCACTGATTTAATAGCTGTATGCTTGTATTCGGCAACACAATGGGTTAGTTAGTTTATTATATTTATGCTTATAATTAAAAAATAAATAAAGCAGAAGCAGTGATTCAGCACCATGATTGTTAGAGAGATTGTTCGTTCTGATGAGCTTGGTGCACATTTGACTGTTAGAATGCTATTAATCTTATCTGGCTCAAACTCTGATTGGTCAGGAGAAAATGGCCTAATATAAATCTTCTCGGACCGGTGATAAAAAAGTTCTATTTTCACCCTCAAAGAGACAAAGGGAAGTAATATAAGTGAAAGTCAAAAGAGAGAAGTTGCATTATTAAATTCTCTCCCTTGCATTAATACAAAACTACCTGTGCACACAGAAAACTGCAATAAGAAAATTGCGAATCTGATATTTTCCTGTAAGTTTTTATTTCAAACATTAAAAAAATATATAAAAAATGCATTCCAAATAATACATAACAACTCTCTAAAAAAAAAAAAAAAAAATAGGATGATCTTTCTTTTTTTAATAAAAATTATTACAAAATTCCAAAGATAATAGGAACCCTATTTAATTCAAAGTGCACCTGCACTAACATGCTTGAAATCTAAGATATCTTGAGGAATATACAACACTCTAAAGTCATTCACTTGTTTTCATTATATGCTAAACTGTCCAAATTTCCTCAATCAAATGAGTAGCTAGCATGGCAAAGGGGTAAAAAAAAAAAAATTGATGAAAAAAAGAAGCTTGAAACCAAGACTACACATATTTAAAACCTGTTCAAATGAGATGCAAGCACTCATATTGGTACTCAGCATTCTGGCAATTCCTACTCATAGGTTAAGGTCAGAGTTAAGCTTAAATGCTCACTGAGCAGTAAGGTCAAGATCAAGAACAGTACAGTAACACTCTCCATTTTTCTGTTTACTTTTAAATCTCAAAACGATGCATATCTGTTGAGAGCTCCTACTAGCTCTGGAAAAAACATTCCTGCTACAGTTCTTTGTGTTAAGTTCCAGGATATCCATATTGTTATCAACTCCATCACTGCATTAATTATTTACTCATGAAAAAAGGGATACTGTATGAAAATCTGCTCCATAATTATAAAAAATATAAGACAGACAAAAATGATGAGAGAAAAATAAAGATATTAACAAAAAAATTTTGTTAAAAAGAAATATCAAAGCACAACCAGCAAAATAACAATGTGGAATAATAACTCACTTTCACATTCTGACTTAGAGATGTTATTCATCTCGTCAGGTTCTTTGCTGTCTTCATCATCACTGATAGCCAACCTTTGAGACCGTGCATGTGGCTTTTTAAAACTCACTAAAACAGAAATTGCATAAAAATTATCTTAAATTATGAACAGGGAATAAGTGTGCTGACCTATATAATTATAATGTGGAAACAGTATTTATGTTATCACACACACACACACACAAAATAATAAATTTTATAACAGTACTTTTAAAAAATTCAAACAAAAAAGCACAAGTACAGCCAGTCCACTTTTTAAATACTGTTACAAAGAGGAGATTTACTTACTAATGGTAAAATATCTTACAATCATCTTCATAGTTAAGGACATATAATTAAATTGTGACTTCTGTTTCTTTATTCAGACTTTAGTTTGGGGAAATGGTTACCAAAAACAAAGTAATGATTTACTGTTTTATGTAACAAATGTTTGAAAAATAAAACCATGGAAAATTAGCCATCTATTTCACACAGTATTTATATGAATAAATTAAACTTTTCTTGCTTGTACAGAATAAAGATGGACTGGTCTGTTATCCTTCTGACAACTGGTTTATAATGTCAAGCTTCAAATTCATTCTATCCATTTTCTCACATAAATATTTACTCAATAAATGTCTGGTGATAATGAAATAAACTCTCAAAAACTCTTGGCACTCAACCGAAGCCATTTAAATAAAATTTTATCATCATACCTATCTCTTCATCATCAGAACTCTCCAACTTGAGATGAAGTGGTTCAGCTTCTTCAGATGAATTTTCACCATCCTCTCCAGAATCTTTCTCATCAGCACTTTCTTCATCTTCATCTGCTTCATCATCGATGAATGGGTTTCTCTTTGATACATAAGAAGAAAACTTTAAAAGTAAAATAGGTATCGAAGAATAATTTAAATAAAGTGTTATTCACTAACAGGATCTAACCAAAATTCAAATATGAGTCTTTTATAGATGGTGAAAAGTTTTATTCATTCTGATTGAAAGAATCATTCTTGTTTTATGTTTGTTGCAGCAATATTGGTTTGTGTTAATAATGATCATAATGATAATGTTTAAATTCATTAAGTTTCAAACTAAACAACTTAGAATTTGTATGTCTTGAAATCAAAGCAAAAGAAAAGATCATTGTAACTAGTTTTTTTCATAAAGTTATACTGCAGTAATACATACTTCATACAGTCTTTCGACTGAAAAAATGAAACACAAGAAACCACCATAATATTTGTAATCTGACAGCCAATGAAAATAACAGTGAGGCAGAAATAGCACAAAAGTGATGATGCTATTAATTAGATTTTTTAAAAATTAGATTACTGATAATAGAGGATCCACCTCTTTTTCTTTTTCATCAGCTCTGACCAAATCATCATCATCATCATCTTCTTCTTCCTCTTCTTCAGTGTCTGTATCATCAGTCAATTCAGCCTCTTCCTCATCTTCTGGCAATTCTCCATCTCCCTCTTCATCGAAACCTTCTTCATTTTCCAACTCATATAGATGACGGCGCTTCTCATAAGATTCGAACCTTCGCTTTTGCATTCCAACTTCCAGCTTCTGCTTCAAGACTTGCAGTTGGCTTCCTAAACATATTGTATGAATGCAAGTTCATAATGTGCAGAAAAAGAACACAATGCTTTGTAACTAAGTAATAATCCTATTTTTCCAAGAGATAAAATGCTAAACACACAAGGTTCTAAAAAGAAAAACTTAGTGTTTCAGTTGTATACTCAGGCTCCCCTGTCCTAAGAACACATTATCTAAACTTCACAAGATTCCAAAATGATGTTCAGTTGATCCTTTTGCACCACTACCACCAACAACAAATCCCACAAGCAATACAAAATAAAACTGATTTTTTAAAGAACAATACAAAATAAAATCTCAGTCCTCAATGCAATTACAATGGAACACAGCGACAATGCAAATTCGGACATAATGCGGTCGTGGCATATTTTCATTCACACATGAAATATTTTTTCAAAGTATGTGAAAAAGAGTATAAAAAATATTTAAATTCATTTTGGGAATGAAATTGTGTATGAATTTGAATGTACATGTAATAAGATTGTGGCGTGGTTCCTGAAATTTGAAATTAATGAACATGTATTTTCTTGTACAAGGAAAAAATATATTTTTTAAGTATGAGAAATAGCGTGTAAAACGTTTATTATCATTTTGGGGAGAGGTTATCATATAACTTTTAATTTTAAAAAATATCGGAAATTTTACAATTTCACCAGGCTCTTGAAGTGTTATGCCAAAATAAATATTATCAGAAATGTTACTTATTACTGATCCATGAGTAAAGCTAGTAAGATGTCTTTGCGATTATATTCAATTAATTCTGTACACAATCGCTTCACAAACAATAGCCGACATGTTCTTCTTCTTTAACTGCATACACAGCCAACCACCAGACAAAGCGGTGGTTGATAAAAGATTATCACATTTTAATAAACATCAAAGAACTAAGGCCCGCCAACATACTGACAGTACTATTAGACGCAATCAGTTTAAAGTAAATAATGTCCGCTTTATTAACTGTAAATTAAAAGGATATGAAATTGTACATGCATTCAGCTTTTTTTTTTTTTTAAAGTGACTCGTGACCATTGTAAGCTCACTGTACTTACTTATCGGGCTTTATACATGTACAGTAAAATCCTGCAATAATGCGACGTTGCTATTAACAAAATCCGATTTTATGGACCCCCAACTATCACATTATAGCGAGGTTTCACTGTATAAGACATTGTGAAAAGCACAACACTAGGATATGTCAAGTCTTTTTCCTAGCTTACTTTCTTTGTTTAACCCATTCCCTGACAGAAGCGTGTTTTCTGCATTGCTTTCTAGATTATGGAGGCATGTTTTCCCCACTGCTCTCTCAAAAACATAGGCATGAATTTCCAGTGCTTTCTCTATTACATTAGACGTTTTTTTACATAATGCCAAATTGATGCTGATTTTGAAGCCCATCGGAACTGTGTTCATTTTTAAATCAGTTTATGATGTTAATCTACATTGCTTATTAAATAAAAAAATATTTTAAAAAAGTTTTCACCCACACTGTGCACCATGTGTTAATCAGAAAATGGCAACCACATGTCACAGTTCTGAGTCAACTAATGTTAACTGTTAAGTCCCATTGATTTTTCTTCAATCCAGTAAAGAAGGATCATTTTAAGGGTTTAAGATGCAGGCAGGCTTTTAATCAGGACAGCTACCCCTCAGACATGGAAGTAGATTAAGATCCACCAATTCAAACTAACAATGAATGGACTGCACATCTTCATACACCATTGATTTTAATTAAGCTAGTACAGTCTTACCTTGTTTTACCTTAATCTCCTGGTTTACTGATCATAAACCACTACAACCACGGTAAACGTGAGAATTACTGCAGTGTGTAAGTGTAAGCAACGTCACTGCACTCCATTGATGTATGGTGACAAAGTATGCTGACTACATCGAGCAATTTCTGGTACAAGGAAGTTATTGGAAATTGCTACAATTGTTGTTCTGCCTGAGGGAACTAATACAGCAAAGTACCAGAAGGCCTCGAGACAATAGTGGCTAGTCAGCGTTGCAAAAATATCATCATAAGAAGTGTCAGTCAGGTCACTTTGACAATTTAACAATTTATATAACAAGTCTAGAAATAGGGATAAGCAAATTTACTCTGCCATAATATGTTAATTCACAAAGTGCATTTATCATTCATTCACAATAAAACAACTAGGTTTTATCGAAATAATAATTTTTGTTTTAAAATTTTATCAAAAATATGTTTGGAAGTAATACTAATCCTTTAAAAAAATATCAGTACATGTTTTATTTTATTACCTTACAAACACTTTGTCTCAGAAGCCGTCATTTTCCATTCATTATTACACTTTTCTTTTTTAAATTTCCTTCACACTATGCTGAGGAATGTGTTAAATAAGGAGTCAGTTACTTACACATGCTCACAAATACCTAGGGTAGCTTTTGTCAACAGTGTCATTTGTCACTTTTCTGAGATAATACATTACTGTCAGCATTTGTCAACAGTGTCATTTGTCACTTTTCTGAGATAATAAATTGCTGTCAGCATTTGTCAACAGTGTCATTTGTCACTTTTCTGAGATAATACATTGCTGTCAGCATTTGTCAACAGTGTCATTTATCACTTTTCTGAGATAATACATTGCTGTCAGCATGGAAGGGTTTAAGAGCATTGTATTAATTTATTAAAAGTAAAGACTTTCACAATACAAATCTAAAATGATGCATAATAAGGTTAGTGAAGGCACTAGGTTCATCTTGAGTGCTGCGTATAACCTGTCCCAACTAAATAACTAAAATATCTTTTTTTAGTTTGCAAATGTAACCCAAATAGTTGATGCAAATGTTCAAAACACGAACACAAAGATTACATGAGTGTAATTTCAACTAAATAAATATTTTGAATCAAATGCATTTTGAAAACAAAGCCAGAACAAGAGAAACAAACCTGGGGTACATCCAGTAACTTTAAATTCAGACTCCTGTTCTTCCTCTACATGATATGTAACCGTCTTCAAAGTTAATTCTTCGCGATTTCCCTGACCTCCCTCTTTTTCTATGATACTACATAAAAAAAGGAATACATTTTATTTTCAACAAGTCCATAACTATCAACTCAAGAATAAAGCTGCCAACAATAATTCTGTTTATGAAATCAATGAACATCTTAAGTAACTATTAAGCCAAAATCAAGCATTAGTGAACTTATACTTATTAATATTATATAATTATACTTCCAACAGGATCACACATCACAAAGTAGAGAAAAGATACTGATTATTACAATATACAATTATGACCACTACAAACTAGTGACAAGTGAAAAACAAATAAACAAATATTACAACAATTATGACATTTCTGACAAGGTTAAAATCATAGAATAAAGATTGGTTATTACAATACACAATAGCAATTCTGACAATATTAATGCCACGAAGTAGAAAAAAGACTAATTATTACAACACCGCAATAATACTTCTGACAAGAACAAAACCACAATGTTCAGAAAAGACTGGTCATTACAATACACAATTATGACATTTTTTGCAAAATTAAAGATACAAAGCAGAGAAAAGACTAGTTATTACAACACAATTATGACACTTGATACAGGGTCAAAGTAGAGAAAAGACTAGTTATTACATCCAATGTATTTTTCCTGTGTGTGCGGAACTGGCGGTTGTTTGAGTTTGCTACCAAAACTTGTGTGTGGAATTTTGAAACTGTCTTGGTTTGCAGAAGTGGGAATTAGTGCGGTTGTTTGTTTGTTCATCCCTCATTTCACATTCATCCCCGCATGTTCACATTCATACACTGTTGGCTTTCACACTTTACCCCACACGCACAATAAATTAAATCCCACCGAACCAGCATGGTTGTTTATGCGCGAGACTTCTTGTTTTACATCTTACAAGGTCGGCGTGTCATCCAGCTTGACCGTAGCTCCCTCCAAGGCGGTGGTGATTTATAAATAAACCCAAAAACTACAAGTGAACTGAAGCAAACATGCCAAGCAGTGATGTAAAAACCAGTCCAATAACACCAATGAACTGATAAATAAAATCACAAACTACAACTGAGGAAAACACGCCTAGAGGTACTGTAAAAACAATTACACATTCTATAGGTCTCTGAGAGTAAAGCAGGAAATTTCATTTTTTCTTTAAAAGGAAAAAAGAAAGACTGAATGAAAAGTACACAACTATCAATGACAAAACTCAGTCTCAGAAAAGATGTTTACTAAAGAAAGAACACACATGGTTACAGCCATTGTACAAGTGGAAACTACTAAAACTGAGAATATGCGAAGTAAAAAACGGACGATTTTTTTTTGATTGATAGTTAAATGGAAAACAATTTGTAAAGTAAAAAAGTTAATGATAATGGCAACAATTATATCATTAACAATCTGAAAGATTTTATTGATGAATTCCAGAAGCTTGCTTTATTCTTTCTTTTTTTAAGTTGTCACTCTTTGCCCACCAAGAGATACATTGTGAGCAATGTTCTTTCTAAGGTGCGCAGCTGTTCAGATTATTATAAAATGATGCGCAGCAATTTCAAAATTCTGTGCACAAGCTCAAACAACTGCCAGTTCACACACATAGGAAAAAGTTCCACACTCAGTAAAAAGTTCCGTGCACACAGAAAAAATATTAGAGGAATGCTGATTGTGAGGTAGTAGTGAATTCTGAATTTTTATTTGTTTGGGTATGTTTTTTGTGTGCTATGGCAGGCATTATAATTTAAATGAAAAAATTACAATTAAGTTTAAACATAAGAGAAGAAATGCAAATGAGAAAATATAATCAACCTAAGTACAAAGGATGAAATTCTTAAGAAAGAAATAACACAATGTGATGAATTAACCCACACACAAATGGAGAAAGTACATCAAATAATGGACATTATTTGGCTTAAACATATGATTACCTGATCTCGACATTTTTTGAAGATGGTAAGGTTCTTTTTCTGCTCTGTTGCATCTGTTGCAGTATTCTGTCCACGAACTTCTTTATTCCTCTTTTTCGAGGATCATTCACATCGTCATTCATTTTCCTCTCATTACTGTCATCAAAAATGATAAAATCAGCATGTCCATTGCCAAGTTTTGGCACAACACCTCTGCTTTCTAGTTCTTCAACTGCCTTTTGCTTTGCTTCCTGTAAAGACATTTCTACATCTACCTGCGTGCAAGAAGTTTGGGATGTGGAATGTGGAACGAGCTCCTGGCTATCAGCAGTATTTACATGATTATTGCTGCATTCCTGCAATTTGCCCTCAAGGTAAAGTCCATTCCTGGCATTTACAGAACAATGTTCTTTTGCAACATTTCCATTTTTATCATCATTAACTTTGCATAAAGAGTCTGAATTCATACAAGAGGACTGCGAAACTGTACTTTCTAATTCTACTTCACTGCCATTGTTCACTATGTCTTCAGCTGCACTAGAATTGTGTACTGTTGAGGCCAATGATTTCATGATAACATTAGAAGATTGTTTCATCTTTTCTATAAGCTCTGCTTCTTTCGTACTAATACTCACATTTTTATCACCTGCAGGATGTTCTAAGGGATCTGAAATAGAATCCAAAAGTTCATGGTCATTCTGAGAGTCAAAATCTTTGAGGGACAAAGACTCAACATCTTCAATTTTTTGAGAATCAGTTTCCTTTCCACTTTGTGACTCAAACTCCTCTACAATCTGAGAGTCTGGTTCTGTGGATTGCTGGCTGTTTATTTCATTTTCATTTACTGGAGCTTGCAAATGTGTCTTAAAATCAGGCTCAATCTGTCTTTGAGATGGAAACTGTTTTCCACTAAGCTTATCAGAGTTGCTGAGAAAGAGGTCTGGCAAATCATCATCATCTTCATCTGATGAATCTTCTTGAATGATTTTTGGTGAATTGAGTCTTGGATTTACAGATTCATCTATCATGCTGTCTTGACTCTTATTTTCCATTCCTGAGTGGTGCCCTGAGTCAGGACAAGACATCTGAGATGATATCGCTGATGTCTGTTTCTCTTGCTGGGACTTGACTGGGAAGTGAAATTGTGGTAATTTCACTGGTTCTATGAGCTTTTCTTGTATCACTAATGCCTTTCTGGTAAACAAATATTTAAGAAAATTACAGAAATCAATTAACAAATAAACATGAATTCATTTATATATTCAAATATATTTTTATTTTGAGGGTACTTGGAGCTTTTAGTGACGGGATCAAACAAAATCCAAAAAAAATGGATTGATCTTATAGTGTGGAAAATAAATATACATGTATTTCTGTCTATGTATAGTTTAAATGCACTTGCCATTGTCACTTTAAAATTATATAGAGTGCAAAAGTTTGTTTCTTGAAATTATGTAAAAACTCACTCCATATCACGAGCACCTTTCAGCGAACAAAGCACCTCTTGTTTCTTTTTAGCACGGTCCATAAAATCCTGTAATGACTTGGGAGCTGGGTTATGATATGGCAAGTTGATTTGAGATTCTGTAACCAAAGCAAATCTGTGTAACAAATTGATCTATAAAACAGGTTTCAGTGTCCATTAGTAAAATTTATTTAAAAAATCAACCAAAAAACCTGTTTTAAAATCAACCAAAGAGAAAAAGATTGTGAAACGAAATGCTCGTCAAAATAAACCATCACATTGTGATAACAAACTTAACGGCAACAGTTTATTCATACAGCTCTAGATTTTCTGGTATCTAGATATATTCAATATATTCACTTGGATAAAATGTAACCAACATAAATATGTTCGTACACTGGTGCCAGATTCATAATCTGTGGTATAAGGAGTTACTATGTTACTCCCAGTTAACAAAAATTATGACCTCACCTCTTACCAATCGCTGGGTTTCACTATGCAAACCGAGCAAGTCATTTCTTGAGGGTTTACATTTTCGAGATTTCTGTTCCCTAGGTTTCTTAGCAGCTCCCTATGAAAAAAATTAAAATAAAAAACACAAAAAAATAGAGAGGAAAATGTGAAAAATGAACAACTTAAACAATTTAACTTTAGACAATTACAATTAAACATACAATATTTCTTACAATTGGTTTACAAAGAAAAAAATCATAACCACACACATACACACACCATACAGACACTTGCATAGTTTGAATTAATGTATAATGTCATATACATTTTATAAATCCTACAAGCCAAAGCTCAAGCAACTATAATGACAGGTTTCAACTCGTTTTGAATTCAAGTAGTAAAAATGGCTCAAATTTTCAGAGGGAAAGAGAGAATCTTAAGATACAAATGACAATAATTTCTGCCCATCTAAATCCATGCTAGAAATAAAATCAGAATATTTTTAATTTTAGAAATATCTAACTTTTTGTCTCCCATTCTTAATGATGAGTAGGATGCTTTATGAGTAATACTGGCCTAAACCTGGTGTATAGCAAAAGCCATTTATATCATGAAGATTTGAATTCTATGGCAATGACCTTGAAAGTGCGTTGATTACTGAGAATGTGAACTGCAAGTTCTGTTTAAGTTCCTGGAAATGTATGTGCATGCACACATTTAAAACATTTACAAGCAGATTATTTACTATCAAGTGATTTAAGCTGTGGCAAATATATAAAAATGGGCGAAGCTTCTGCAGTGACTCAAACAAAATGAAACAAAATGAAAAGAAAGGGTTAATGTATAAGGTTGTTTCAAATACATACCTTCATTTTTTGCAATTTTTTTAGCAGTTTTGGATCAAGAGTTTCCTCAAATCCTTCATCATCTTTTTCATTGTCAATGTCATTGAAATAATCCTTTGGTTCTAATTTTAAAAAAGAAGGATTCATAAATGATTAATTCCGTTTTTTACCCCAAATAAAATAAAATGTTCATTTTAGCACTGTATGTGAGTACTTCATATGAAAAAGATCTCTTTAAATTTTAAATGAAAATAATTATACAAAGACTAAAGTAAGATTTTAAATAATGCTCAAAAAAAAAATCCACACAGCTGTATAAATGTATCAATTACTTTATCTGCAATTCAAACAAGGTGATGTCAGTTAATTACATTCTCATAAAAACATACAAACACATAACTAGTATCCTACAAAATATACCAACTCAAATCTGACCTACATACCTGGTCTGTCATCCTCACTGCTTTCCTCTGCATCAAACAAGTCACTGTTGTACTTAGATGGAGCCTTGGAAACAAAGGATTGATACAACAGTAGACCATTAGCAAAAATCACAATGTTGAATAATTCTTTATTAAAAGATCTGATTCCTAAATGTTGCTACGCATTTCAGCTAAATAATTAATCCTCTGATTACTCAGTCCCTTATACACTTTCAGAATAAGTCAAACAAGTAATGGATAATCTTTGTCAAACAAGTAATGGATAATACGAGTTAAACAAGTAATGAATAATATTAGTCAAACAAGTAATGGATAATCTGAATCAAACAAGTAATGGATAATCTGAATCAAACAAGTAATGGATAATCTGAGTCAAACAATGGATAATACGAGTCAAACAAGTAATGATAATCTTTGTCAAACAAGTAATGGATAATCTTTGTCAAACAAGTAATGGATAATACGAGTTAAACAAGTAATGAATAATATTAGTCAAACAAGTAATGGATAATCTGAGTCAAACAAGTAATGGATAATCTGAGTCAAACAAGTAATGGATAATACAAGTCAAACAAGTAATGGATAATCTGAGTCAAACAAGTAATGGATAATATGAGTCAAACAAGTAATGGATTATCTAAACATGAAGAGTGATCAGTGAATTTTAAATTCACACCCAGCAACAAACTGAAATCAAGTGTAGCTGTTATCTTACAATTGTGTAATAAAGGGAAATAAATGGGTTTTCAATTCATACTAGGAAAGTCAAGCAAATGTGAAGTGGTTATTAATACTACAATAAAGAGAAATAAGTCGACTCGGAATTCACACTCAGCAACAAAATATCTTTTTGTTACATTACATAACACAGGCAAGGAGGACAGAATTGTGTATTTTTAAAACTATTGAAACTCACTCTCCACCCCCAAATCTAGCTTGTTTTTTTCCTGAGAACAAGCATTGTTCAGGAAAATTATCAGTCTCTTACCGCAAGCAGAAATCAATGACCAGCATTCTTGTCGAATTTCTTTCTTTGGACAAGTGTTTAATATTTCATGCAATATTACTGTAGCAGAATTATGGGATAGGTAAAATGAAAACAAAAATGTAACCCAATAAAAGGATGTACCCAGTGAAGGAAGTCACTGATTGCGAGTGTTATCTTTTATTGTGCATGTTACCTGCTCTTTCCACAACTTGTTATTCAGAGCATGTTTCAAGCAAATTTTATTATTATTGCAATTAAGTGTCAATGCCATTTTATTAACTAGATGGAAAAGCACAGATCAGTCTATAAGTAGTATCAGTAAACCTACCTGGGAATGAACTTTTGAACTGTGAGACCTGGCAGATTCACTGTCAGAACTTCCACTATTACTATCACTATCTCCCACATCTGAAACATCAAAGAAAATATTACCTAAAAGGCAATTTTAATGATTGTGGGGGCACAAACCCTGACAAAAACCCATTGACTTGCATATTCTTGTGACTATCAGTGAAATAATTGTCAAAACAAAAACAAAACTATGAATTTTGAAAGTAACCACTGAATCTTTCTTACTACAGACCAGCAGAAATGTATTTTCTTTAAAAATAAAAATCACTTCAAATCAGTATTAACCAAAGAAAACAATATGTTAATCTGTTGTAGGAGGTGCTTTGACGGCCATGTTCTGTCTGAAGCATGTTTACATTATAGTAAAGCTTTTTTATTATATTAAAAATAAAAACAAATAAAATGTTTAACAATCTCCAAATTTTTCAATCATATTGCCAAACTACAATCTAAAGCTAGAAATTTCTATCACGTGCTCCATACAAGGCAATCATGGTGTGAAATACTTGATTAGGCAGGTACTTGGAGCATGGTTATATTAGCAACATACAAAATCATCCACAAGATGCAGACAAAAGATGCAAGGCCTATAAATGTGAAAACAATTTGGAAGCAGAATGAAATTTAACACAAAAAAAAGAAAATATGGCATCTAGCCTTCTTGACTCTACACTCTAAAGCATTTGTTCACCAACTAAAGCTATTATTTCTTGAATCATCATTAGTTTATAATTATATATTACAACTAAAAGTATGAAAATAAAATACACTCCAACATTTGGGTCTTAATTAATTAATACATCCCTGAAATATAAATTGATTAAAAAAAAAGGAAACCATACCCTATACTTTTATCAATTAAGGATTAACAGTTCCCTGGTTATACAGGGTTTGAAGTGAAGCCAAATGACCTCTGTCAGAAGTCTAAGAAAGCAAAAACGTTATTTACATATTAATTTGAAGTTGCTGTGTATGTATTTTCTAACTCTTGAGTTTAAGCATTTATATCATTTTTCAATGTTTTGATAACCCTATGATCTATATTTGTTAAGCTGAGTTTATCTATCCTTAAGCGTCTTTTATTTACTAATTATGCACAACATACAATAAAGGAAGCAATTAAAATTCAGTGTGAATCGCCAAATAAATAGTGAGCAGAAATAGCATCAACAATATTTTGACAGTACAACAATTTAATGGGCTGGCTCAAAGCATAAGATTGTTATTGTAAATGCAGTATATTTGATGTTGGTGTAACCAGAAAGTGTTGTTTTATTAAAAATATTTTAATTTACTACCATGTTCATCTCTGATGTTATCTTCATCTTCAGAATCCTTCAAGACCCCCTCTAGAACATGATTTGTGGTCTTTAAACAAATAAAAACAAAAAAAAATAAATATACATTTTTCATCCCTAAAACAAAATAAATATTCATTCAATCCTCCTTCAAGACTTATAGACCTCATTTGTAAAAACATTTCTTTTCCATCAGAAAAAAAAATTCTTCAAAACTACAAAATTAACCAGTCTTCCTAGATAAATAAATGAAAATTATATGCATAATGAATTCTACATAAATGTAATACTTGACATATTTAAAATAACTAACGAAAGAGTATAAAACATGCACAGAACTCAATATACCTAGTATGTTTGTCTAAAACACTGATTAGAGAAATGTAATTATAATTACCAACCTTCAACATTTTTTTCTTTTTAGACGGTTTTTCAGGTGGTTTCGCTTTAGAAAGAAATGGTAAACATCCATTTTAACAGTCTTAATCATTTAACAGATTATTTTTATATATATATATATATATATATCATTAAGAAATAAAACATTTGATGACTAAATACTACTGACAAGATAAAATAAACTTCTGTGAATTTATTGATGAACCAGGAACCCCTGAAAGTCTGGCATCTGTCCAGAATAGTCAAATAATTTATAAGGGCCAGGAATTTCCTGATGGTCCAGATTTGTATGGGGCAGTTCGGCATAAAATTCTTTTGTGCAAGTCTGCTAGTGTTCTCTCTGTATAAGACTTGCTTACTAGCTGTATGCTCTGATGCATTTACTCAATGATTATTTTTATTGCAACTACTACTATATATATAATCATACATACACACACACATTATATACCATACTGTATACAGTAAACATAAAGGTTGCACTCCTGCAAACAAATTAAATGTAAATTATATTGTCTGATATTTTCTTAGATGATACCCACATGTCATATGCATTTTTTTGTGATGGTGATTTGATTATATATGCTGATATAGTTGTAAATGCAGTACATTAAAAGTGAAGAAAAAAGTTTCTGGTTCCAGTATTTTCACATGGCCAGCTTTATGTTGCATTGTCGCATTCATGAAACAGAGATAACATTAAAGTACTTAACGTCAGTTTTTTTTATAAGGTCATCTATAAATATAGTTTTCCATTTCTGTGTATCCTTCTGTGCGAAACGTTAAACATGTTAATACATATTAAGTATAAAAGTACCGATGCACACATTCACTAAGGGATCAGCAGTGGCTGGCTGTAAATAAGCACTTGATGATGCTAAAATGGTTTCTTGTAATGCTGTATAGATATAATGTTTTCATTTCAATCAGTATTACTGATTCAAAGTCAGCTGAATGGTGAAACACAACTGTTGATGTAATCTGCATGCAAATGCTTGTCAATAACAGATGAGAAAAAAATGAAATAACACAGCACTGATGTTACATTAAATTTATTTTTTAAATTAAAATGGTATCAGTAATGTTAATATGAATTAGTACATCAAAGTGCAAAATTTATTCAGCAGCAGTCTGAATCAGTAGGGTTCATTCAACAAAAACTTTGTCTGATAAAAATCGCATTGTCTACTTCACAATCATTTGACAAAATATTACTCTATCATCATTAATTTTAAAATTTATCACCATCTGGAAGCCTTGAAATGATCTTTCTTTGATAAGATTAAAAAAGGCCTTAAATATTTCCTATTGCTAGTCATGAAGTCACAATGGAAAAATCTGCTACTTTGTGGACTGCAAATCCAAACATTCACATACTTAAAATGATTTTGTGTATTTTTTAAGCAAGAAATGATGATGTCTAATGTCTAATGCAAACATTCAAGGTTTTGACTGGCTTCAAAATCAGCCTTGTCTCTGCTTTATGTGTAAAGTTGTCTGCTACTGAAAATAGGCATGCTCTTAATGTGCTTATGGTTGAGGTAGTGGCATACTCTCAAGTGCTTACGGCTGTGAAGTGGCAATATGCTCCAGCACCTATACCAAGGAAGGGTTTTAAATACACTTAAAACATGTCTCCAATAATTCACTTTCTGCATTAAAAGTACACTAAAATATATGGCTCCATTAATTCACTAAAATGTATAGTAAAATATACAGGACATATCTCCAGTGGCTCACTAAAGGAACTCTAAAATTATGGTAAGCAAAGCAAATAATGCATTCATTATTATCCTGAGAAGGTATTAACCGTATTTTTTTAAAATGTCATACCATCAACTCTGCTAATGTAAGGTGACTCCAGTACATCATTGTCATTCTCGTGTAAATCAACTTCAGGTTCTGAACTGTCATGTTCACCCTCATCCTCATTGATGACCATCTTAAAATTAATAAAAATTATATAATTTCATATCTACAAAATACAACACCATGCAATTAACCATATGCAAAACAATAAAATAACTATTACTGTTTGCCTATAGAACTCTAGCTTATATCTATTTATTATGAAATCACTTTTACCTCATCTTCAAAATGAGACAAAGGCTTATGGTTCATACGTACGAGTAAATTGGAGTGTGAAAATTTACTATTTAGAGCAAATTTGACATGCAAATAATTATTTCATATCATTTCATTTTCCTGCTATGTGCTTACAACTTCTTTTTCAAAATAATTAACTTTCATAATGTTGCTGACGTTTCTGTGGGAACTTGTAAATGTGTAAAAAATGCATAACATTTTGATGCAATGCAAATTCACGACTATAAAAGGGTATTATCTCAGTAACCAATGAAGATAATCATTTACACTTTTTTTCTTACATTTTCATGTACTTTCTTTAAAAAATTATTTTAAGCAGTTACTCGTTAATAGAATTTTTAGCTGCTGGTACCTAATTAAAGTGGATTCCTGTTTACTTGGTCTTTAATATTTAATCAGCTATAAATTATTATCAAAAGCAGAAAATTTTATCCCACCTCTAGTCTAAGCTACTTAATGATTTTATGATTGCAAATGGAAGAATTCAATGTAATCATTTGTTTATTCTTTAATTTTATTAATTATCATTAAGACATGTACATTATCAGTAAAGCAAATGAACCATACCTTTCGAGGTCGTCTCTTGACCACACAAAGATCATCATCAATGTCCTGTGGTTTTGCATGCTCTGAAAAGGATGTAATATTACAATTTCATCCGTGCAGGCACACACACACACACATTAATTATATAAACATATATAATAATATTTGTAATCCAAGAAGTTTTATATTTATCATTTATATGAAAGATCAGTGATGTTGTAAATAAGGCATCATAAATAACAAATATATAAAAACCAAAGAAGAGTACTTTGAAGGTAGTACCATATAATAACTAACTAGCTGTGCACTTACAAAATAACTCATGTGTATACAGAAATATATGTCTAAAATGCATTTTCTTTGCTATATGCATTTATCTCAGACAATTTTCTTTATAATTGGGACACTCAAAACTATTGCTTCAGCTGAGAAAATACTATGATGTGATGTCCGTCAAGTTAAGACAAGGAATGGCATTCATTATTTCATGTGCTTGTGATTTTGTGAGTTAAAGTCAGCATATGATTTAGTTGCTGTAACATGGGTCACATTGCATTATTACTCAAGTGCAATTAAAACAATGATTATAAAAGTAAAATAGCACATTTTTCATTAATGATCGCATTTTTACTTCTTCAGTTCTTGCCTAACTTTCCTCTCCTAACTCATCTTTCCTGATTGGTTAGAATCCCAGTTTGTAGTTTGTATGTATATAATCAAGATTTTATTTTCTGACCAACTATTTAGGTATAGTCAGTAATCTCAAATGAACACAATGACTAAAATGAAATTCTACTTCACCTGTTTTCTGCATTTGAAAACGTAATCTAATTTACTTATATAGATTACAAAATATTAATGGAAAAAAAACTATGTATATTTAAAAATGTAAAATTGCATGTAAAATGTAAAAGAACACTATTTAAAACTATGTATATTTAAAAATGTAAAATTGCATGTAAAATGTAAAAGAACACTACTTAATACTTTAGACAGTGCTTTAATATTTTTAATTGTATTTTTCACGCAATCATATTAATAAAATTATAAAAAATGAAAGTATGAAAGCTTTAAAATCCATGGTTTCTCTATGTGTCAAAGATTTAAAATAGAGAAACCATGGATTTTAAAGCTTTCATACTCAAGAGTCAGAGGGCATAAAGAGAAATTAAATATTCTTGCTATGACTATGAGTATGAAAAATATGCTGCCAACTGATTAATAATTCACTATGATTTATAGATATACCTGAAGATATTTCTGCCAAAGGTTCATCATCCATTCCTGAATCCTTTTCACTCTGGTTATCATCATCAACTTTTACTGGAGCATCTTCCTTCTGCAACACAATGTTTTAGTATTAATCATAAAAGTGTTAGATAGGGTAAAATGTATTTCTTAAAATAAAACATCTAAAATGGTGTCATGTGCTTTTAGACTAGAAAAAGAATGCTCATATTAAAAAAGATTGTTCCTGATGAATAATTTTTTTCTAATGATGACAGTTACCCAAGTGTTTTTTCTTCTTATTTACAGTTATTATACAAAAACCAAAACATTTAAAACAGATGTTTCAAACAAGTCAGAAATTAAAAAATTAATCTTTACTATATCACTAGTTCTACCTAAAAGCAAACTTACTTCTGCTCACTTAGTCAATTTGGCTAAAGAGAAATCTCTAACAAAGATAGAGAAGATGACAGTGATGAAATGTAACATACAAGTTACAACTTTTACTCAATTTACTGTGAGTTCTGCATTTTATTTCTACTGTAAGATTTTCATAGGCTAAGCCACAGAACAGGCTGCACTTAAGATTCATTTTCAAGAAATTACACTCACATTTTCATTAATTCAGTGAATTTTTTTCTTTTAACATAATAACAGATTACTTATTTGTGTCATTTGTGAGCAGATAGCTGGGATTAAATTACCAGTTTCAATCAGAAAGAAACATTAAAAATTATTCATTGCAGAAAATAGTTCCAGGAGTGTACATTAATGACAATACATGTAATTACTTTCATGGTGCAATTATTTTTACCATCTATCTTGACTAAGAGTAAGAACTAAGATATACTTCCATAGTTCTAATGGCTTGTGAATAACTGAAAATCAGAAAATGACAAAATACAATGTTAAAAACAATCAATGGATACTACTACTAGTAGTACAAATTTTAAAACTTTACACTCTTCCTAAATTTACATTAATTGCTTCAGTTCTTATCACATGAAACTAATCTGATCATTTAATGAACTAAATTATTAAGTATGACAAATTCCTCATAATGTAATACTACACAAAACTAGTTTTTAAAATGCGCACATAACATGATGAAGAAAACATATTTAAGTTCTAGCACACTTGTCGAGAGCCCGAGCACACGTACACTGAAGCAAAATTTAGAGTCCAGTCCTTATATGTAACCACTAAACTTCTGTTTCTTCCATGAGCTTCTAGAAAGTCCGCATTACAAAAACGTGCAATCTAACTTTCCAGCTATAAGATTCCTATTGTTATGGACGCATTACTCTATGGGCTCAAACTCCTAATATACAAACATAGTCCCTAACTACATTTAATATTAAAATAACTAAGTACTATTTCACATATCTATATATATACTTTGCATGTACATATACAAAATGATGTAAATACTCACTCTCATACACACTTGACTGTGCATGCTAGGATGCAAGCATTTATTCCACAGATAACAATACATCGTGACTAACAAGGGGAAGTAATAATACCTTAGGAATAAAAAAAAAATTTAAAGATTAATTATTCCCCCTCGACCATGACAACTTACTTATCGGTCTTCTTTGTTTGGTGTTTAAATAATTCTACAATGTATGTGAATTTAAAAATGCAACGCTTATGAACAGATTTATATAGGTAAATGTATTTAAACAAAAAGTTTAAAAAATATGGATGTGTGTGTGTGTGAAAACTATGCATATATCTTTAAACAACATGTAATCAAATAATTTAAGATTTTACATCATTCTAAAACACTAACAGATTTTCATTAATAATAAATAAATTTAAAAAATATTTAAATAAAGAAGAAAACAGTAAAGATTAAAAAACTGACTGAGATGAATTAAGAATAAACATGAAAAAATTACTTACCATTACTAACTCAGTGATGTACACTAAAATTAGAAAACTCAAAGCTTGATATTTTCCTCTCAATTGCAAAATTACAGTCTTTAATTTCAGAACCTGGACTTCCCACTCGACTCAACCAATTTTTCCTGCAGTAACAAAACTTCTAGTTAACAATGCAAATATCAATTAAAAAATAATTTAAAACAAAATTTAAATAACTGACTCTTCTTAAAAATAAACTTAAAATTTTTTTAATAAATGATATTACAAAATATCATCAAATACATTAAATCTGTTTTATATTGTGTCAGTTTAATATTTAGATTGTACCAATATTTTTTTAAACACAATCACTGTCAAAATAAAACAAAAGTATATTTAGCTCACATGAATTCAATGTCTTTTGCTGTGCCCTGGACCACCCCCTTAACTGTGTCTTGACGTGTGTTCATCACCCACCCAACACAATTAATTGAATTATGTTCTCAGGCTGTTTCCCTTGTGTACTGCACAATCACATTTAATGTCTTTAATGTTACTGTATTTATAAGTGTAATTATAAAAAGAAGCACAAATTATTTCAGAGAAGTTAACATACTTCTAGAGATTATTATACATTAATAAAGTCGATGAATACATTTTTCAATATAATTTTTTTTAAATCAAAGAACTCACCCACCCACCAGTCCACTAAATGAAAAGGTTCGTTATTAATTAAATGCTGACCCAATCATGCATCTACATTGCTTTGACCTTTATGTATTCAACTACGAAGAAGTATGCACTACCTGTTCGTGTGTGTTTATGTATAATGTCCACAAATTGATTTAGAGCAGTTTGCACATGCATCAAAATAATATGCTAAAGTGCAGTGGACATATTTCGCATTGTACACTCATTGTAACTAAGTATATATGTAGTACAAATGTACCAGGATTGTGAAGTGTTGTGGAGCCTGCTTGTTCACATTTCATGCACAAAATTTGTATTCAGGATTTGTGAAGTGTTGTGGAGCCTGTTTGTTGACATTTCAAGCACAAATTCAGGAAAAGAAAAAGTAGAATGAAATGTGAGTGAATATTTTGAAATATTCTCCGTGAAAAAAAATCAGTAAATATGTGCATGACAGACATCAAAGATAAAACAGCCAACATTTTTGTGTTGAAAATTCATTAAACAAAACCTAAACTGGGGACATCAATTTATCAATTGCATTAAAATGAAATTATCATTTTATTTATCCTTTTATTTGTAAAATATATGGGCAATATAGTATAATGCAGAAAGATGAAATACATTTTATCATCATCAAATATAGTTATTTTTTAAAAAATTATTATGGCATTTTCCTGAAAACATTTTAAGTGTTTTTAACTTCTTCTATTAAAGAATGCCTCATATCTGTATCAGTGTTTCTAGAGAAATAAAGTGCTTTGACACACTTATAAACAGCTACACAGTACTTCAAGATCAGTATCAATGCTAAATACTCTCTCCAAAAGAATATTTATCACTAGGTGGAAATAAATGACAGACAAACCTACAAGAATGACAACAATTTTCTGATGAATGAAATCAAAATTTTGATGAATTAAACAGATGAATAGGCATAGACTTTATGTTGACATCTATTTTGTAAATGAAGAAAATCTCACCTTGCGAAAAAAGATACCTGCAATTAAAACAGGAAGAAAAAACTTTAAAAAAAAATCTATATTAAATATTTGCACATGAAGATCTATCATTGTATGAAAGATTTGCAATTTAGCATTAGAATTAAATTGTATACATTCAATCAAAATATAGTTAGTAAATATAGTACACATTCTTTTGGGTAAGAGATGACACAAAATTAAAAATAGCTAAGAAACTCACACTCAGGTAATACTTATCTTACCCCTGTAACAAAATAAGAAGCCAGAGGTTAGGATGCTCATATTGGAGGCTTATTGAACTGAATTCAAAACTCACCTTGGTCGATGGGGATTATCAAACTCAGGGCCAGAATTCTGAATTGATTAGAGTCCCTAACGTATAAAACATTAAATTTTTTGTTTGTGAAAACCAAACATCATTATTTGTAAGGAAAGGGACAGATCACAAAGATTCACTTAATACAATAATAGTACATCATACATGCTTCTTAAATGCAAAACTCATAGTCTGGGGAAAGTGCTGCAGACTTTCAATGATTTAACTGGTTTGGGAAGCATGTTGATTTCAGGTCTTACAATAAAATACTAAAAGTGAAGAAGCAATGTGTAAATCATCTTAGTTTTAATATATATTTTCAAGAATTGTTCAATGAACCAAAGCTCAATTTCTATTCTTTCCCATATCATAATTCATATCCAACTTGAACACCAATGTTTAAACACTTTAAACTATTACTTAACCCCTTATAACAAAATATGAAATTTTAATTTACTATTTAGTGAACCTCAAGATATGCATTCAAAATAAAATAAAATGGGTTATTAATATATTGTGGCTTCTGGTACCTTTCGAACACTTTTGATAGTGATTATCACTGATTCAGATTCACTACAAAAAGATTATTTAATAAAATAAAAATAGCTATTATGTGTAAATAAGGTATAATGACTGAAGTACCAAATAATTTGTAAATTATATATAAGCTGGTTGGATTGGAAGAAATGGACACAATGATTTATTTTTAAAATGTTAATAATTTTAATATAATTTTCTTTTTTTCATATTTTAAACAAAAGATTTGTGATTCAAAATATTGTGTTTTAAGATAGGTGCATATATTGTAATTTTTTTTTAAAGTTGCTCACCCTGATCATGATTTTGTGTCAATTAGCATGTTATCTGTAACTGTATTGACATTTTAAAGATTTTTTTGCGTTTTCTGTCGGTATTGATTTAACTTGAGACCCTTTAAACTGTCTCATTTGTTACCAAATATAAATTTAAACCAGAACTTTAATAAAATGATACTGCATTATTATTATTATTAATATCATTATAAGCATCACAGTGCATTCAGTCAAAATATATACTAAATTAAACTGCTTTGCATGTAACAAATGTGTATTCGCGAAACGTGTGTGAAAAAGTCTAAGGGTGGGGGCAACTCAAAATAACTTTCTGTCGGATACCTTGAACTGTACCGAATACTTCAAAATCAACAGATACTAGATTTTCTGATGACATTGCAAAATTTGATTGCAGAAAATTGATCACTCTTATTTTTAAATGGACTGGGTTTCATCGAACTGCACAATCACTGTTATGTGAGAGTTGTCTTTCCTTCCTAGAGTGTGTTACCCATTTCTTGATTGGTTCCAATGTAATAGAATGTCCAATAAGACATTTCAGGAAGTGCTTGTCATGCTGAAGATAGCAAAAGTCATCATTTCACTCTGATATGGCTAACAGACAAGAGGCTTTGGGATTTATTCCTCAGAAGGAACCACCCTATTCCAAATTACTGCCTTATGAAGATATTTTAGACGAAGAATCAAATTATGTGCTGGCTGAAATCAAGGAAAAACTTGCAAAATCTGTGCAACTTCGGGATATCAAGATCGGAGCATGTCATTGGGCAGCCCAACTGGACAAGTAGCTGATTTTCACTTTCTTATCGCAGAATTACATACCAACAAACACATTTATGAAGTTATATGTTTAAAAGTTATCTCATAATGTTATTAGTATGGCGTCGTTAATATGTTAATTGTAGACATGTCTCTGTAGGTAGAACCAGCCTCTATATGGCGATAGCGGACAACTACTAAATTCCGAAAAATGTACCATTTTGTCACAAGTGTTGTGTTTATGTTCCGTATTTATCACGCTTGTGAAATAGTTTGTTGAATAAAACTGTCTTCCAACTTTTCAATAATGTATTTTTTATTTGTGAGAGAGTGAGTGGAAGCGTGTACGATCGCATAAAATTAGGTACGGTTGGCGTGTTTCGATAGCCGTGGCAAAAATTTCAAATCTCCGGTTTTACCATCGTGTTTTGATATACCTTGCAAACACCAAAACGTGTTCCGCTACGATTGTCCCATCAGAATGTATCTTAAATCAAACTAAAGGAAAATGAACGTAGAATGCAACCGTGTTAGTTTCGAATCTGTATTTTTATTTTTATTGTATGTAAAAGTTGATTGAAAAAAGTCTATTTTTCAATTACGTTTTTGCACGGTTATTTCTGAAAATATAGAATTTTTTCTTATATCAGAAGAAAGTAGAAAATCTCTTCTTTAAAATGGTGTATAGCATGACAAAGTGGCATTTTCGTAGCGGAACCCGTAGAGCGGGAAAATGCAACCCAAGCGTGCGCGAAGTAAACAGGCCTAAACACGAAGCGCGTGATCGCCATTGCGTTGTCGGCTGTGCTTGTTTCTATGCTGCGAAAGTAATTCACTAAGTTTAATTAACTATAATTCTTGCGGTTGTAAAAAGATTTTAATTAATTATCTGGATAATCTTTTAAGGCTATTTGACGGAAATAAAGATCGTATCTGTACAGACGGCAATGCGTTCGAGATCGTCATGGACGTCAGCGAGAGTCGACAAGTATAGGCCGTTATTTATAAACAGTCGTTATTTATCATTTCTGCTGTAAATTCTATTAACAATGTTTGATAATATCTGTCAGACAATGATCACACATTGATCCTACATCGTTTTTCCCCACAAAAAAAAAAAAAAATGGTTTATTAACTAAGTTAAGATGGATCACGAATGACCAGCCATTTAAATTAATTAATCATAACGGGTAGCGTCAATAGCAACAGCCTCAAATACGCATTAATTATTTAGTTTTTGTGAGGCTATACCCCATCATTGTATCTTTTAACTAAATTAAGAGTTGGTAATAGGTTAAATTATTGTTAGGGTTCATTTTACTTATAAAAATTGGCCAAGACTTTGATGGACCTTGTTTCAGAATACATACTATTAATACTATTGTTTTTGTTTCAACTTGCCACTAGGAGGGTAATTCAATTAGCCCTCTACCCTTATTTTAAAATAATCATAAATTTTAAAACATAAGACATCAATAAGTGCATTTTAACTACAAATATCGTCTAATTTTAAGTTGTTATTTCATTATAATTAAACAAGTCAAAATAAATGGAACTCAAAATAAGCAAAAATGCATTAATAATAATATGGTTCATTTTCAGTGTTGGCTCAAAGTGCCATTGCTCAATTTGTGTTTTTTCTCATTTTTGAGAATCATTAACTAAAAAATTAAGAAAGCTATTGCCTCAGAATAAATCAGGCTTCATGTCAGCATTGGATACATGAGGTATGCAAAAATTTAGCTCTATGTCAGATAATCAGTTATGTTGATGCAAAAATGGTAAAGTGTAAAATATGTGTAAAAAGCATTTTTTCCCCATTTTTGAAAATTGCATTTTAAAAAAAGTAAGTAAGATTATGCAACCATTTTTTAAAAACTGACTTCTTTCACCATGATTGTTATATGGTGTAAATTTCATTCATTTCCAAAAACTTTGGAAAAATAGCTGTTTCTACCTGTCAGTATGTGTGTTGTATTGTAATTTATTTATTGTAGAATTTACAGTTTCTTCTTTTTCTTTTCGCATCAGATTCTAAAACTTACATCCTTAGTTTAAAGCAGGGGTCTCAAACTCGCGGCCCACGTAACGATATTTTGTGGCCCCCACTTGATATCAAAGTTTAGTGATAGTGCGGCCCGCACGTTTTTCTCACACAGCATGGGAGTTTTATAGTTTTTGTCACCTGTGGGCTACCATACAGTGTGTTGCCAAACTCGGTGACTTTCTTTCCCAAGCCTGTTACATATTGCTACTGTTTAGCAAAGTTCAAAAGCATCCAGATCTAGCAAGCTAATTCTATATAGACCCTACAGGCCTACACACAGATGAGTGGTTCGGAAAAAACAGCATTTTCATGTCAAAAAGCAGGTGAATGGTTTAGCAAAGAAGAAAAATAGTAGACTGAAAGAACAGAAAAATAACCGAGACGTTGGCTTAGCAAGGGACAGTTCTTGAAGAGGTTTTATAAGTTGAGAGCAGAAATGAAAACCTTCATGGAGAATGATGGGATGGCTTTTCAGACTTAGCTTTTCTTGTTGACATCATACAAGAGCTGAATGTACTGAACAAGAAATTACAAGGCCATGGGCAGCTTGTCAGCGCAGTATATGACAATGTCAGAGCATTTTCCACAAAACTTGTGTTATGGAAAGCCCAGCTTTCTCAAACATCTGCCATTTCCCAGCATGCAAAACACTCATGGATTGAGGAACACCATTCAGTGGTGAGAAGTATATTGATGCCATTGTAAAGCTGCAGGAAGAATTTGATCACAGGTTTGCAGAATTCAAGAAACACAGAATCATCGTTCAAATATTTGCTGACCCCTTCTCCTTCGATGTGGAAGATTCCCCTCCTGTGCTTCAAATGGAGCTAATTGACATACATTGTAATTCTGAACTCAAAGCCAAGTTCAGGGAGGTGAGTGGAAAAGCAGAGAAGCTTGGACAGTTTTTGAGAAAATTGCCCCTTACCTTCCCTGAGTTTTCCAGGATGTTCAGGTGGACCAAGTGCCTTTTGGGGAGCACCTATCTGTGTGAAAAACTCTTCTCCACCATGAACTTTAATAAGTCAAAATTCAAGTCCAAACTTACTGATGAGCATCTTCAAGTCATACTGAGGGTCTCAGTGGCTTCCTCCCTGAAGCCAAATGTGTCTGAGCTGTGTAAGAGGAAGCATTGCCAGGTCTCTGACAACAGGGAATAATGATGCGGCCCAGCTTCACCCAGACTCTACTTCCAGTGGCCCCCAGGTAAAATGAGTTTGAGACCCCTGGTTTAAAGCAAGCCTAATAGTAATACCAATTATCTCTAGTAATAAACTGCGCTTGATTTGTAGATAATTGAAATACTTCCAAGTACTGAAATGATTGCAGGTTGTTTTTTTCCAATATAGGCCTACAGTAGCAATAAATTTCAATGATATAACAGCACGGTATGTCTCACAGCTATGGTATAAATATTTTACTAGCATAGTCACAATTACGTAAAAACATTGCTAGCTTGGGCATAATTACATGCAATTTTGTAAGATTTTATGTAATTATAACTATACTAGTATTACTTAGCAAGTAGTACGGTAATTAACCACAGCTGTGGGTCATATAGTAAGCAGTTCATATTTAGAACTTTTCAATTGTAAAATGAAGTACACTATTATTAAAAGTATTATTATTATGCGGATACATAGCACAATAAACAATTATTAATGTTAATAATGGTACATATTTTATATAATGCTAACGATTGTATTAGCCATATTAACAATATATAATTAAAAAAATAAACAGTTAATGACAAAGAAGTTAATACCTGTGTGCCTGTATAAATGTTAAGAAAGAAGCAAGGAGAAATAGAAATATGTAAATTGTATAACATGAAACATTAAAACTACAAAATACTGGGTATATTTCAAACAAATACTACGTTTTATTAATATTAGCTTACAGTTATTATAAATTGAGCTGTTTCAAATTACTTAGCAATTATTCTGGTGTTACGGGCATTTCACAAACCTCATACTGTCATACTCATAGTCATACATTTTAACAGGTGATACAGTCTTTAGTGCCATAACCAGAGTTAATAAGGTAATAAAACTAATTTGCAGTTAAGTTCAGAAGTTGTATTTTCTTCTATTCTGAATGTGAAAAATTAAATCAATGCACTGAGTAATTCACCTATTGCACTTTACTTTTAAATTCAACAAAGTAATGATCAAAATATAATGATTTTCCCCCTACATTGCTGTTTGGTGTAAATTTCCTTTAACACTAGAGATTAGGTGCATGCTCTAATATAAATATTTTGGTTACTATACATATTTCTGCACCTAATAGATATATTTCACTGCTCTGAAAGTCCTTAGATAGCAACCGTAATCATTACTTTTATTATTTCATATTTTGTCTGTTTATATTTTTATAGTAGTAGGGCCTATAATATAACAGTAAGTGGGGATTATATTTGTTTTATAATTTATTGGACAGATTTTTTAAATGGTTATTTATGCAGAACTTGGACAAATGTTAATGAACAAATAATTTTAATGTCAGTTTTTTGTGCGATTTTCCAGGGCATAAAAACAGTAAGTAATCAAAACTTAAACTATCTATAAAAATAACTCAGTGCACTCAAGTTAGCTTTGATTAGGTAAGCTTTATTATGAATTTGTAACTTATTTGCTAATAAATTAAACATTGATTTAAATTTTGTATTTTTTTTAATAACTTTACACCCAAAATTCTCTTATTTTAATCATTTTGAAGTATCCCTTCTCTCCTGGCCACCAGACATATAGCATTTAAATTAAAGTTTAGATTATATACCTTGCTATTCGTGTTTAAGCTTCTCCTGAGTGAATATGCTTAATAAAATCCATTTTAAACTCAGAATTGCACTTTTACTCTTTTTTATACTTTCTACATCACTGACACCAACTCTTCTAAATGTTTATATTCATTGTTGGTAAATGAAAAACTGTCCACATTACAGAAATATTCAATTAATATTTAGAGTTAGAGATCATCCATTAGAGATCATATATGAGTTAGAGATTATCCATATAAGTTATAACTTATATTTATAAGTTGTAACTTCAGAAATGTTTGGCAACCAAAATAAAAAGAAACTTTGATATTGCAAGGATTGAGCATTGCTATCTGGTTTGACTTTGAAGTTTATATAAACTTTTTAATTTATAAACATTATTATAATGAAAATGTTATCTGAATCATTGTCTGAGGATTTCCTGAAGAAAGATATGATGATGAAGAGAAAATGTTTCCTTCTTCATTATTTTCTCCTAGATTTAAAAATGTAGCAATGTTTATTGTTATGGTTCTTAGCATCTTAGTTGTGATGAATAGACCAGACCTATATCATATGTATCTGAGTCTTACTGTTTGACTCTATTTAGTCCAGTCACTTTGTGTATAATGCATAGGTATAGGTTTCAAGCTCATTGTCAGATTAAAGTATTTCTATGTGTCAAGGCTTGAGAAAATTTATTATATTTAATAATTTATAATGAGAGAGGTTTGAGGTGTTGACTAATGTAATGAAATAATCACAGTCAATGATTAAATTATAATTATAGCTGATTAATGAAGATATTGGAATTTTTAAAAAGAAGTTTTCATGAAGTTTATTACTGTCATGGAAACGGAGCAGTAGATTCACCAGAAATTTTTTTAAATTATTATTCTTACTTTGATTGTCCTGCCAAGGCCACCCAACCAGCACATAATTGCAGTTAATGCTTTGTTAAGATACTAGTCTGAAAACATGACTAAATAACCCACACCTCATTTCAACATAGCAGTTTAAAATTAGAAATGTACATTTGTTATTTTTTTTAATGAATTTGTTTTATTAAGTTTGCATGTAAAACCAAGATTTATAAGTTTTGTGCATTTATCTGTGTGCAGTTTTATCTCACAATTGTATTTTTTAGTGAGAAGAACTGATTATAAAAGATTGTTATATTTTAAATATTGAGTAAATTCAGTATAATATATTTTATTAGCACTTGAAGTACACTCAAGGTAGCTGACTTGTTTATATGTCTGAGGGTAGTAGGAAGTGAAATTAATTTCTTGTGCAGTAAAGTGTCATGCCAGTGGGGAAGAATCTTGAACTTTGAAGGACACGTGCATTACGTGATGAAAATACCAACTCAGCAGAATTTTTTGTAGAGCTTAGAGAAGAAATAAAAGGGCAGTGAAGTTTGTGTTCAAATTCAGAGACAACAGAGATAAACACAGTTTTTGGCAAAGGAGGGGAGGAAGACCTTTTCTTTTCTCCGCGTCTCTCGTCGCCATATTGAGTAGCCATTCAGTTACAATGGAAAAGTAACTGGGCAACTTAATACAGTGGAACGAGAAATCCTCACTATTTTGGCAAGACATATAGGCCATTATAGTGTGGAGGTAAAACAGTCGGTCAGGACACCTAACCCAGGGACACCAGAAGCTTTGAACCAGTCTATGGGTGGACTATTTACACCCCAGCAGACGAACTGATGGAGGGTAATACCATGCCATGATGACACCCCACTGACAGTGAAATGCAAGATCAACACGTCGCAGAATAGCAATAGTGAATCCACTCAACCCAACCTACAATTAGGCGGTCAACCTTGTGGATCTGAAGCACGACATCAACTTGTCATAGAATAATGGTAGTGGAACCGTTTGATCCAACCTACACAGGCTGTTAATTCATGGATCAAGATGATCCTTTGGCACTAGTATTGTGTCAAGAGAGGGGGAGGCCAAGTACAAGCAACCCTGTGCCTATGCTTACACTACTGATTCAGTTGTTTTCTTCATTTTATTCTTCTGCACAGTCGATTGTAACAACGCTTTCATCAAACTCACCCTGTGCAATTTTTGAGGGTATAAAAACAGTGAGTAACCAAAACTTAAACTATCTATAAAAAAAAAAAAATCTCAGTGCACTAAGTTAGCTTTGATTAGGTAAACTTTATTATGAACTTGTAACTTATTTGCTCAGTTGTCATGAACCCAAGTTTTGCATAAGATAATTAATTATTGTACTCAGTTCTAATGTAAATTATTTGTTTCATTCAGTTATCATGATCTCAGGTTAATTTTGATTTTATTAAGGATTTGGAACTTAAAATTATTATTCATCCATTCATCATTAACTCAATTTTAACGTATATCAGTTTGATTCATTTTATTGTCATTCTCAAATTTATTTGAGCATGTAAGCTCAGTAAAGGGTTTAAAAGTTGAAATTATTATTTACTATGGAGCTGATACTCCAGGACTTTGGCTGATATTCTTGAAACAGGTTATTGTGGCTGATATGGTTATTGTTAAGTGGAAGTTACTCTTTATTTACTTTTTTTTTTCCTTCATCATTTATCGTTATCCCATACCCCAGAGAGTATGCTTATAATGAATTGCAAAATGAATGATTAACCCTGCATGAAAGAGAGCCCATAGAATAATAAACTTAAATTATATTCATCAAAAACAATAGCTTATCTATTATTGTTTTGAAAGGGCAAGTGTTGTGTTCATGTTGTATTGTCCCTTACTGTCTACACTTTTCCATTCCACAAGCAGTCTCGCATGCTAGCACATTAGTACACATAATCATGCACACAGAATAAAAAGAGCCAGACAAATATCCATGGTGTATGCATGTGGATGCTATGACAAACACCAAACAGGTCCTGCTTTTGGAGAAGGGAGTCATGACAATTACCCAAGTATATATATTTATATTAATAATAATTTTTAAAAACTTTAATATTGTGATATATTAATATCTGCAATTAAGCAAAACTTTTACCTAAAGTGAACACTATGTAGTGAATTTAGAGGCCTTGTTTGCCTGTTTGATAGGCATGAGCACATATTAATTATTCTGACCCAACTTTGTAGTAAACAGTAGATATACTAAATAATTATTAATAGCTATAGTAAAAAAAATATTCATAAGATTGAGAGGTTCAAAATTGACTGCACTGATCTTTTGCTTTTTCAGCACTTCAGTAATCGCTTTAGAATTAGAGACTCAAAATTATATACATTTTCATAAATATTTTTGTGAAGGCCTCAGATAAATATATAATTTTCTTTTTAAAATTCAGGTTAAGATGGTATTATGTGCTCTGCAGTCCATGGCATATTTAATCATGTTTTATTGAATGTTTCTGTGTAATGTGTGATTTTCCAGATTACACCCAATAAATATTAGTTTAGAGCCCTACTTTTCAGTAAAGCTCTGAAGTATTATAGTTATAATAGTAATCATATTTCAAATGAAATATTTCCTCATGTTTCCTGAAGATACCTGGCAGTTTATGGGTACAAATTTTCTAAAGAAGACCATCTCTGCTTCATTTATTTGATGTTTGAGCTGACAACAATACCTAAAATGGAAATAGCTTTGGTACAGAAATTTGCAAGAACACTTTGTCTGCTTTTGAAGTAAGTTGTATGCTTATTTAATTTTTAAAATGCAGCATTGGATTTAAAAAAAAAAAGAAATGGTAGAAATGTCAAATCAGGACTGCTTAAGGTTCACATTTTGTATAATTTATTTATTTTTAAAATGAACATATTGCTTTTATTATTACTATTTTCATTAGTTATTTTTATTGCTGCATTTTGAAAGTGATACAATGTAGACAAAAATTTTAATTATTATATTATTTTTTTAAACAGCTTTATAAATCTTTGGCAAATAATGATTCAGACCTATTTAACTGTTTTACATCTTACCAAAAATGAACACAATTACAGAAACTAATACATGTAGCTTTTTGGTGAGTGAAATTGATCTGAGAAGTACAGTTAAGTGCTTTGTTTTTCTTACAATTAATAAATATTTTTAGAGACAGTTATCTGGTTTATGTATTCCTATTTACCATTCATTTATTCAGTAAAACCATTTATGTTGGTGTTGTGGTCATTTTGATGTGAGTTTAATGATGACAGCAGAGAGACAGCAAAGGACTGCATTTGCAAAGAAAGCTAATGATGTTTCCCTAAATTTATTAGTGTAGTTTCTTAACAAAACATTGACCTTTAGTTATATATGATAAACCTCACTTTACATGCTTCAAATTGAAATTCCTGTTTTTATTTTACAAGAAATCTGTTGCACTTGTAGGAAGGAAGAACTGTTGTCAAGAGATGACCTTGTATTGCCATGGAGACCTCTGTATGATCTGATGGAGGACACCATTTATTCACCACTGGAACAACATTTACTGCAGCTCTTTCCTGCGTAAGGTGCCTTTTTAGTACACAATGCTGTGCTTGAGGATTTAGCCTATTGGTGCTGGTTTATTAAATTTGGCTAGTAAGGTATTTTGTTTGCTTTTCACTTCTACTTTTATATATATATATTTACAGTATTCATTCACTGTAATCAAAATTTGGAATAATTTGTTATTGTTTGTGAACTTCTTTTTGATATGCATTATTTCAAATCATCACATTTTGAATTTTTCAGGAACATTGATAGTTCACTGAAAAAATTGGTCCGTCATTGCCGTTTGTGAGTATTTTGGTTTAATTTAATAATTATCAAAAGTAATTATGAATATTTACTCTAAATTTTTTCTTAAAGTTACTTCAAAAAAGTTAAAATTAAATTAATTTCCCATGATTGTTCTTTCTAGAATAAATGATTTTAAGTTAACATCACTACTCATAGCAGAATCGATGATTTCTCATTCATTAGTATTTGTAATGTCAGCTTGAGAATTTAATTTTTTTATAACTTTTCATAAAGAAAAGGGTAGACATGAAGTCATTCACTGTATTTATTGTCATTTGTTTTGTTTATTGTTTTGGTTTCATAATTTAGTTTTAATCTTCACCAGAGAAATGCTTTTTCTTCATTGGTAGTTCTTTTTATTTTTCTACAGATATTTTGCTGATGAATCTACAAAAGAGATGTTAGAAGAATGGCGACCTCTCTTGTGCCCTTTTGATGTGACTGTGTTTCGAGGCTTGTCCTACTTTGAGGATTTTTTGCCCACCAATTTGCCACCAGAGAAACATCACATGGGATTTAAGTATGCATTACCTTTGATTAGAGTTTGTTCAGTTGAACATAAGAATTGATGAACAGTGTTTGCTCCAAGTCTAAAACCAAGAGATAAGGCCATTTATCACTCACAGTCATTGCTCTCAGAAAAATTATTGGATTTTATAAAAAGCCAAAAATGATGAATGAATATGCATGCATTTGTAGTATTGGATAGTCCCACTCATTTTTTTCTACTTGATATTACGACGGAAAACGTGCTTTTGTTTCGTAAAATTGCTTACAAAACGCAACAAACTGGAATATTCATAGCATCATAGCATAATCAACTGATGAACAAAGTATATCCAGAATGCATATTATTAAATCATTTGCTATGTAGTTAATGCCTATTTTTTTCCAAAGGCATAGTAATAACAGTGAAGAAATTATTTGATGCTGAAAATAGCCATTTCAACTAATTTTAACCAAAAAAGAGCAGTAACCAAGTGTTATAGGGAAAACATAAAAAAGCAAATTGTCATATCTCTAAAACTATACAACATACAGAGCTGGTTCACATATCAAAATGATCAGTAAATTGTGATCTATCTAAAGTTAAGTTATGTTTAATCATTTATTTAATTTACATTTTTAGTTTTATTATAAAATTCCTATTTACGAAGAAAATGAAAATGGATAAATTGTCATATCTCTGTAGGTAAGACCACTCACTATATGGAGACTGGAGACGTCACTTTTTGACTGAATTCACTCTTTTTCAAAACTGTCTATCTCGGTAATTAAAAGAAAGAAATGGTTGGAAATTGTTTTAACAAATAAAGGAATCTTCCAACGTTAAATATAAGTTTTAGTTTGTACATTTGAATGACGTATTTATTACGTTTTGATCGATAAACTCTCACAGTCGGTAAAGCGTACTAAAGTACCCGTGGCGAGATTTGAAAATGGCATACCTCCAACATCGTTTTTGGGTATGCTCACATAAAGCGCTATAGCTTTTTTGAGATTCAACCAATAAAAATAAATCTTATATCAACGGAAAGCTAAGATAATGACCTTTAACATAAGCATCGGTTGATTTAATTTTTTAAAATTTTTACTGTAGAAAATGATAATCCAAATTATGTGTTATGTTTGACGCATTATAACTTCGAAACCCATTATCATCTGTTCGCCTACTTTATACTGTTGAAAAGGTCATCTTTTGCCCTTTAAAATGGTATATAACATGAACCGGAAGTCTCTATAACGGAAGTTCTAATGGCAATGAACGCGGGAAACCCTAATAGTTTTATTCGCGCCCATGCCGAAGTTGACGAGAGCTCGCCATCTTGGACCACACGTATATTAAAATGGATCAACCAGACAACATTTTGCATAAGTTTTAACAAAAAACTATTAAATTTCATCTAAATATTGCTACTGTAAAACGCTTATTTATTATTTTTAAGTTACGATTTGTTAGAAAGTTTTATTTTGATCATTAACGAGGTTAGCTAAACATTGGCCATTTAAAGTACGGTTGCAAGAGGGTGATGATTTGTTAGGACAAACTGCTTATATTAAAAGCAGTCCTATACAAAAAATACTGGCTGCAAATGATTAAATGATGATTCATGATGAGATTTATTTTTTTAGAAAATATTTTAATTAATCGGTGATATTTTAAATTAATTTTACAAAGCACCAATCCAAAATAAAGAACGACAATTTTTAATACTGGCGGATTTTTGTCTCTGTGGTTAGTCTGTAGCTGACCAGTACTTTTCATTATTTTATTATAATTCGGGTCTTAAGAAACAATCTAGTAAATGATGAATGAGAATTTGTCATTGAGTGACCGTTCAAGGTAAAGATATATACTAATATAGTAATAAGTGTATGTGTCAGTGAGTGAGTGAATTGATGTATGGTAAAAATTGAGATCAAGACAAGGATGAGTAACATGCTACGCACATTACAGACATACAGTATACACTAATATAATAGACATATAATAAGTAAAACTATGAAAGACTTTAGCTTTCAATTTTCAAGATATTTTTAGAATGTTAATGTCTTATATTATGAAACAAATAGACACCTTTTAAAAATAAAGATACTAATAATTACAATTGCTGTTGAAGTGAACTAAAAAATAAACTGCAAATAGACATACACTGATACAGTAGGCATGTAGTTAAATATATGTGACCTGTCACCACAAAAAGATACTTAAGTCGGATTTTGGGGGTATTGAGATATATATATCAATAGAAAGAAAATTGAAAGGGCTTTCTGTTATAAAAATAAAGAGTGTAGGACAAAATATGGAAAAGTTATGTTTGTTTGAAGTGCACTACTGTCTGGACGGCCATTTTGAGAAAATCGGCCTCAAAGATTGAACACATTTCTGAGAGGTTTTTCCTTAGCAACCATATATTAATCTGCTTCATTTGCAATCAGAGTTGAAGAAGACACAATAGCTAACACTGTAATAACTATAAACAACAAATATATTGTTACATCATTTACAGACAACAGTCTTTTTAAGCCATAACGATTAGAATTTCTGTATGCAAGAATGATTATTGTGGCTCTGGTGGTGTAGTGTCGATCTGTTTGCACCCACATGACCAGTTTTCACAATCTTTAAGTTCACTGTCTTCACTAGTTTCGCCTGGTCCGCAAATGCTGACATCTGGCTCTTCTATTTCAGTATCACTATCAGTTAGTCATTAGATAACACACTTACACTGGCACCGCTTGTGCCACTGTCGTCTGCTTCGTCTTTTTCGTTGTTCGATCACGCGATTCGCTGTCCGTGTCACTTTCAGATGAAAATCCATCAGCTACATCCTCATTAACAAAATAATCAGATATCAAATCTTTAATCTGAATGCTTTCTTTTTCTAAGATGTTGCTTTCTTTACATGAATTCAACAAATTAGCGATTCGTTTCTCCATGTTTACATTACGCATTACAGGACGAAACTGTCTCCCTTGTGTGCGTTTCAACCAATCGCGACCGTCTTTTTATGAGAGCATGCTTGGTAACCTTGCAAGCTTTGATAAAACTGTCTGCGGATTGGCTGACGCTTTTCACTTTGTTTACGCCAAGCACAGCCTTATAAAACATTCTGATTAGACGTTATAAATAAATAAATAAATAACCAGTGTCGTCAGCATAAAAATAGGCTTTTTCCTGAGCATTCTGATATACAACATGATGAGGTTCAGCCAGGGACTCTACCGTCTACGATCGTCAGATTATAGCACTTTTGGGCCATATTTTTCCTTCGAAGTTAGACAGTAGGTCACAAAAAAATAATAATAAAGCTATTTCTAGTTCGAATTAAAGAAAAACACGCTAGTAATTTGTTGTTCGATGGTTTGGGAACACGCTAAAATGAAAATCTCAATTTCACCCATGTAGACCCTCACCTTCGTTTTTGCCGTTTTTCTCGGCTTAGCCTTGCGCGACTTAAGTATCTTTTTGTGGTGACAGGTCACATATGAAAGACTTTAGCTTTCAATTTTCAAGATATTTTTAGAATGTCAGTGTCTTTATTATGAAACAAATAGTTCATAACAAGCAAAGAAATTGACTGAACAGGATTTACAGGGCTGATGTAGGTACACAAATGGATAGTTCATGTTATGACATATGGTGAACATTATTCAACTTATTCAGTTATTGCTAAATACATGCACATAAGTATGCAAAATATAATTTATGACTTTATTTAGGTTAGAATGATCATGCTGATTAGAAACACTGTATTATAATAATAACTGTTTGTTTGACCTATTTTTCTCTTCAACAAGTGAGCGTTATTTGTGATTGTTTAGCAAAAAGCTATATTTTTCATATGTTATATTTATTATTTCTATATCTATTAAACAAGATTGTCTAAAACTTCACCCTGGAAATGTCTATACTCCAAAGAGCAAGTATACCAAATCTGGATGATGTATATGAAGTAGTTTTTGTTTCACAAGACTCCAAAAGAGACATTCTGTTTTTGACCACTTGCCGTTTGAAATTTTGAACAAAATGCTATTTTGAGAGGACTGTATTTCATTTTCTATGCATCTGTGATCCTTAAAAAAAAATCAGCAGTATAATTGTGTTACAGAGAGTTGAATTAGCAAAGATGAACTGTGTATGTTTCATAGTTTTTGTTTTGTGGTCATTTCAAAAGGGGGTTTCGTGAAATCTGAGTTTTTCTGCAATTACATCAAACTTTGAACTGTCATAACTTTTTTTCTATTAAAGCTAGAGCTCCAAAATTTTGTATGCAAACTTACTTTGAGGTACATAACATAACCTGCAAATATCAGCTTATTTGGCCAGACTTAAAAATTTGAGTGGTCTTACCTAATCTCTGAAACTATAATAACACAGTTATGGTTCACCTATTAAAATGACCAGCAAGATGTTATACATGTAACTAAACAAAAGATTTGTTCAGCATTTTATTTGTTTTACTATTTTATAATACAGAATTTAATATTTAAAATCTTAAAACCGTATTAAAACTGCTTGATTAGCATAAAAGCACTCTATATCTCTATATGTATCACAAAGATACATAAAGATGTTGAACCCATGCCATTGCTAATTATATCACTACACACACACACACTAAAAAATCCAAATCATATCGTTTTATTGTGAAGGTTTGACAAGGTCTTAACTCACTGAAACTTGTGAAAGTGTGCATGAAAAATTTATTCTTAAATTAAAACAGTGCTCTGTTCACATGTACATGATTTAAAGAAATATTAACATATTTATATAATTATAATGTATGTTATGAATAAAAGATCATTTCATTTTTGTTTTATTATTTCAAATAATGAATATGCACAATAACACACAGTGACACACATACAATAAGCATCATTTGGTAACAAAATATATGTTTAAATTAATATTAATTCTTGAAAAGAGGTAATGTATTTAATCCCAGTAACTTCATATTGATAGAAAAAGTAATATACCAATAATATAAGTAATATCCAATACATAATTTTATAAACAGAAAATTCTTCTTGCAAAACTCTAAAGTCAGCAGCTGGCCAGGTTCTTCCATAGGTTATCTCCATTGTTAAGCCCCATTTAAAAACAAACTTGGCATTCACATCATCACAGTCTATGCTATCACACCACTTCAAAATATTCTTATTTCTATACTGCTCCATCAATATTATTTTGCACTGTGAACTTCTAATGCCTCACTAATCATAAATCCATTATCATAACAAACAGCAACATCTTAGTTTGTAAATCCACCATCTTCTTTCAGTCTCTTTGGTGGTTGGCTACTTGGAAAGTTATCTACATTAGTTGTTCTTGCCACTTCAGTTTCATCTAAGCTACTACCTGCATATAGTGCATTTACAACTGGTCAGCATGTGCACAATCAGATACTGGAGTGTCTTCTAGCAAATATTTGCATAAATTATTTTATCAACAAGGGTGTTGATGTCTTTACCTTTTATTTTTATATTCAGACTTTTAGCACCCAAATCAACCTTGTACCTATGATTACTATGGAGTACTACTAGTGCTATCTTTATTTAAAGACTGAAGCTCTTTGCAAACATTTTCATTCATAGACAAAGCAAGAATAATTTGACTATATGGTTTTAAATGAAAAGTTTAAAGAACAGTGCACTGCTTGTGTTTTTAGTGATTCTGTATTTTATGTTTTTGCATTTTTGAGAGAAGGGCAAAACTGAACAAGCCACTCATTCAGACAGCAATCTTTCAAACTTATTTTCTTGGCAAAAATTTGAAGTAGTCAAATCAGATTATCAGAAACTTCATAAACAGCTGTTAATGAATAATGAAAAGCATCTCCTGACTAATACCATACTTTTCACAAAAAGTCCCATCACTAAGTTGTAATGCTTTGGAAAGAACAGTTTCCCAGTTGTTACAAGGGGTGTTCTTAAGTTCAGTCATAACCCTGAAGATAAGTTAGTGTACTACTCATCAGCTAAAAAAATATTCCACAAATGTTCAACCCTTAAAATTTTCTTTATGCAAACAAGTATGCTGTAAATAGGATAACTATTAGCTGCATACTTTTAATAACTTGCTTTTAATGTAAAGAAAAAAGTATACATTGCTTACCAGCTAAAAGAGTGAAAGGATCAAACAATATTTAAATAGTACTCTTTAATATAAAATAAAGTAAAATATGAAGAAATATTAAGTTAGCTATAAGATTAAGAACAAATGTACAGCAGCCTGCTGTCTTTATTATTAAAAAATGAAACAACAACCTTTTAAGTTAGCTATTTGACTATTTCTCCATTTATGTAGAACTACTAGAAGTGTAAAGAAATTACAAGTCAGGGGAAAAAAAAGATTTTTTACACTGTAAAACGATGTTCAAATAAGAAACAAAATGGGAAAAGAATTTTTTTTTAAATATAAGCAAAAACGAAATAATAAACTTAATATTAAGTTTGTGTTACAGTACACAGAACGCTTGAAAGAACTGAAATATTTCAGAGCGATGTTTTTCTACAATTTTAGCATCTAGAGTTATCTTTTCTTGTTGAAATTAATGATGATTTAAAACTATTTTTTCTACATAATAAAATTGTCACCCATACCTAAAATTAAATGAGCAAATAAAACAATATTCACAAATATGATCTGCGTCTTTAAAACGAAATATTTCAAGAAAATAGTATATTTTCACATATTTGCAAGTCACTCCGAGATTGGCCTATATTTGAACGAGTTAATTCGAAAACTGTCAATAATTCTACTTCAGTACTTGAAAAATAATAATAATATGCTTACAAAAAAATTCAAGAAAATGAAAATAAACTTTAATAAACACTCACAAATAGATCTGACTGATTAATGGTTTCAACTGATTGTATAGGGCAGAATAATCAGCATTAGCGTCGGTACACCTTGTCTCAGAAATGAAAGCCTTGACTGTGGCGTGAATTGAGAAAGACGCTACGGGGTTTTGAATTTAGCAAGAACCACATGGACTAATAATCCCGTATTGTGTCGTGTTTTTAGAAAGAGGTTGAAATGCTGAATAAAATGATATGTTTTCCTAGTTTTTGTGAAAAATTTGTCTCAAATTTTTAACTTAAATTTTTTTTGGTGTTAAAATACAATATGGAAAAAAATATGAGTGTATAGAGTTATCTCTCTTCTTTTTAAAGGACCAATCAGAATTTCGCCAACCTATCAATGTGTCTTTTGCCCAAAAGTTAAAGTATAGTACCGAAAAACGCGAATTTTACTTTTTCAGCTAAGTTTATGGATACAATAATAAAGTTCAGATGAAAAGCAAGAATATACTTGAAAGATGAAAGATAGCTCTTTATTTTTTATAATTATATAAACATCGTTAGTCCAGGTTTAGTGTGAAGAAAACTGCTGTGAGTCAAAGTTCAGTGAATTTGCGTGCAAAAGACTGTATGACCCCAATAAAACAGCAACGGTGGGACTCCCTAGTAGTATCGTTTGTGAAGTTATTCATGAATGAAATTAATTTGAGGAATAAATAAGTGGGCCTGGTAAAATTAAATCTGACTGCAGTCTGAAAATGACAGCTTTTTGATTTGCTAAGTTTTTAAACTATAAACCACAGTTTATTAAGGCTTTTTATCTGCATTTTGAGTTTGATTAAAATAAATGTATCAATATCTTGTAGTCCATCTTATCTTTGACTGAACTCATTAACTGAATGTTACTGACATACTTCACTAGAGTTTTGATGTGCAGCTGTTACTGTCTTTATCAGATGCTTTGAGAAGACAAAGATAACACAAATTCCCTTTTGCTGACTTTGTGATTTTATAGTATGTCTTTAAGATAATAAATTCAGTGAGTTATTGTGATGCTACTCTTTTGTGGATATAGGGAGAAGATTGCTGTATCTATCCACTTCTGAAAAAATTTAATGTTAAACCTATCATGAAGTTTGCTAAGTGTAGAATTTTCAGTGCACATGCAAAAAGAGTAATAAGAAAAGATGACAGACAGGGTTTATCAGATACCAGGCAACTTCTCACAAGTGTTAACATTTAAACGTAGCCAGAAGTTTGCTAAATGTAATATTTTCCATGCATCTGCAAAAGGTGCAATTGCCACATAAACTAAAAGTCAAGATTGTAGACACTTTAAAAATCATATAGAATAATATAAAATGTTGAAATGTGAAAAAAATATTTCTGGTGAATTTTATATGCCATTATCTGCAGTTATATGCAATATAATTTTTATTTTATAAGTGCATGTGTTTTTTTATTGTAAATGTATATAAATTGTTTGATTTACATTTTAATTTCAAGTTTGTGTATGATATAGTAGAATGACCATTGATGTGAAAGACAACTGCTGCTACTGTCAATCTATAATAGATTGTCAGAATTGCATGAAGAATAAATTTTATATAATATAACACAAACAGTGAAGCTGATATAATTATTATCAATTAAAGAACTCATAATTTTCACATTGGTGAAAATGTACAAATTTCTTATGATAATTGTAGCAGTTGTCTGAATGTGATGCAAGTTAGAAGATCAGTGATTTGGTATAGTGACATACATAATTCTTTGTTGTAGACATCTTTTATAATTAAAAAGTCAAATAAAATGTTTAATATTAAAAAATTCAATAAAAAAATCTTCTAAAATGCTTTTATCTTGAACATCGCTCACATTTTCATATCTGAAAACACTAATGCATGTATGCAGGATTCCCCATTTTTTACTTCACTTGCCAACATGTTTTGGATCACAAAGAGCTTCATATGATCAGCATGGTCAGAAATAATGTAATAAAATATTGAGGGATATCAAATTTGATGGTCAAAAACAAGAAATCTACATCTGTCATTAAACAATATTCTGAGATCATAAACTGTCATATTTTCTCATAAATTCTGAAGAGATCAAAATCATCATTATTCTGACCTCTACTCATGGTTATTCTATACTCCATGACAGTCTATTTTTCTGTTTGTTTTTATGAATTCTCCTCAGTTATCTTTTGTTATAAAAATTTTGCAAATTGCCTTTATCAGTCATTTGTGCATATGTAAACACAAAAATTTGAGCTGTGGGAAATATTCTTTCTGACTCACAGCACATTTACGAGCATTGCATTAACTTCTGTTTCAACATTATGTGCTACTGTGCATTCACTGTCATATTTCCTCATAACAGTTTGTGATAATATTTTTTTATTGTATTATTTTTCTCTCATGCTAGAATCATCAAACTGGCTGAAAAATATTTCTATACTTATTTTGTTTCAGATTGTGGTTTGAAGAAGTTCTGGACTTGTGGTATTCATTTATGAATTCCCCATCATGGCAAGCTGTAAGTATATTGTCTATATACTATGCTTGTTTAATTAGGTATTCCAAACATCGCTGAATGGCTGATTGGGACGTTTTGTCAATTTTTCTACATTTTCAACACTCATGTTTCCTCTGTATATTGAAGCTTTGTAAAATAAAAGCACATGAAACAAAAGTTTGTTCTCTGTTCTGTCTTTCTGTGTTTTTTTGTTTTAATAAATAATTGTGAAAAAGTAATAAGAAGTTATTCAGAAGTTGCCAACCGAACGACTTTTTTACCAAGCCGCCATAACTTGTCCGGCGGTAGCGCTTAACACATGCATCAGATCGTCAGCGGGATAGTAATCTAAAAATAATAACAGTTTTCATGTAGGGGAGAGAACAAGGTTCATTTCCATACTAAATAGTGCGCGGGAATTTCAAGATAAAGTGAAGTACGGTTAAACTAAAATTTTCTTAAATTACGTTCATGGTGATTCCGATAACATAGCAGCTTTAAAAGATACCCCAAAATAGGAAAATCCCTCATCTATAAGTCTGTATAGTTTGTTTGAGATAAAAAATACTGCCCACAAATTGAATTGTGTTGAAAGAACTGTGGTCAATTACCAAAATCACTGAAGACCGAAAACAACAATGGCGGACGGTATCGAGTACTGCAGTGATCAACTCAGCGACTTTGAACCAGTTTCCACTTTGCATTCTCGTGCATCACTCTGTTTGAGGACGTTATTTGATAAGTTAAATCAATTTTTTCACTTTATAGCATACATTTTTTCGTTTAAAGGTTTATTAACCAATAAATAAGAATTTTCAGTGTCTATAGGCCTACGGTAGCGTTCGTCTTTTAAGGCGTTGAGGGTGAACACGGAAAATAACTTTGTGAATTTATGTCTGCCTTATCCATAGCTTAAGTTTTGCATCATTCAATAGGGGAAAGATTTATTTGCAATATATTTCGTTTATTCGGATCGCGTGTTATTTGTTTTTAATTCTTTTTATTTTGTGGTCACGTGACCACTTTTTTTCGTCCATTACTGCTTTAGCAGGGCACAGTGTAAACAATTAGTAGATTGCTAGATGTTTTTTTTAATTTTAGTTATTATTTTTACCAGATTTTCTTTTCTTTTTTTAAAATTCTGATAGACACGAATGAGTTATATCTTTATTTGTTGTATTTTGCAAGCTTATTTTTCCACAAATATAAGAGTGAGTCGATAATGCACATTCTATTACATTTACAAGGCCTACGGTACAAAATTTAACTTTGGTGGTGGTAGTGGTGGTGGGTGAACTCTGAAAATGACTTTAGAATTTATATTCCTTATCCAAAGCTTAAGGTGGCACACCTAACTGAAATCCACTAAATATCAACAACATAAATTGTATGAAATAAATGAGGGAAATTTTTATTCAAGTTTTCAGAAACTGATGAAAAATGTTCATGATTCAAAATATATAGGCCTACTCACTTTTCTTATGAATTTACTAGGTTTTGTAAATAATCATATTTTCCAAAACTTGTTAATTCTTTTTGACAAGATTGTAAGAAAACCTTAAAATATATAGACAAAATATTTGGTAGTCAATTAATATACTGTAATTTCTGGTTATTCACATTGTGTAGCAATCATTCAGCTGATGGAGCACATATTTTATTTAAATAATTTTTTTTTAAAATTTAATTAATTATAATTCCATATCTACACTATATTCAAATAACTTTTTTATAGAGGTTCAGAAGCCAGGTTATGTTGTCCTTAGAACTATGTTGAAAATTCTTTGCAGATATCTTTAATAGTTTTTTTAGATGTGGTGCAAAAAATGAAATTAACGACTGATTTTCAGTTAACTTTTCAACCATAAACATTTCCTATGGTATACTCCCATCTTTGATTGAAAATATCTTCAAAACTATTGTGATTTGTTCAAAAATAAAAGCAGTTTCATAAAATTCAGCTATTTTTCTATCAGAAAAGACCAATAACAATCTTTTTTTATTGAATTTTTTTTCAATTTTTCATGCTTTTTGAGCTAGGTATGCACCTTAAGAGATTGTACCATTTAATAGGGGAAAGATTTATAAGGTACAAATATTTTTTAAAGCATATCAGTGGAAAGACTGGCTGAGAAAAGATGATGTATAGGTAATAAATGGATGTCTTTTACTGCAACTATGAAATTATGTCCGTGTCCATTGAAGGCAGATTGTGGAATAACGGTCTACCAGCAGATTGAATTGCTTATTTAGGTTAAGCACCACAACATGAAACATGCTGTTGTGTAAACATGTAATTGTGTGCATTCAACATATAAGAACATTCCTGAAAAAGCATTAAATTAGATGAACGATTGGCAAATGTCTGAGTGTGTGTACAAAATATGAAGATTTCTTTACTGTCTGAGTGCATTCTTAATATAGATCTTTCCAAACTGAATCCAATGGTACCAAAAGCATCTCTGTAGCTCAATTACAAGCAGAGTTATTACAGTTTTAACGTTCATAGCAATTTTGTCCTTTTTGTGTTAACTGCGTTAGAGCTTTTTCCAACCCGAAAATGAATAAATTGCTAATTTTGACTGACAATATATTTGAAAATAACATTGTAAAGCCTCTTAAAAAAATTCTGCCATATTTGTATGTTGGATACTACTTATATGGAGAGTCTGAACTATATTGAACATCATTTCTTCATTTTGTGGACCTTCAAAGTGAGCTATTTGTACAATTTCATTTTTGAGCGTAAAAGTTTGCGAAAAATTAAATATTGAAAAATTCGTAACTTTGGTTGTAATTGAGGTACAAACTTGATTTTAGCATTATTGAAATCAGCAGGAAAAGTTCAATCTGTCTATATACATTTAAAGTATTAGTAATGATTTTGAAAAATATGTTTGGAATACCTAGTTTAATTATGAAATAAAATTTTGTCCTAATTAAAATAATTTTGTCCTGTCTATTTACCAGATGTGCAAGTACAAGGACTATAATTTAGTTCTTTCTTAGAGCCCAAGCAAGTAATTTGGGTATATTTGTATGCTTCTCTGAAAACTTCTTTTAGCCAGGTTGACAGGTAACTGGCTGTAAAGATTAGTGCCTGAACGGAAATCGCCTCAGACATTCGCCTTGGCCAAATATCCCGTTTTTCCCTACTTATCAGAAGTATTCATCTTGGCAAAAATTATGCGCACAAATGGTTACAAGTAAAATAATTCAATAAATATTGAACTTTTAAAAAAAAGTTTTTTAATGTATAATAATTTAGTTAAAAATAAATTATAATTACACAATTACTTAACATTCCATTGAACTTCATGAATCATGATTGATGTTAATTTATTTAACTCAATTAACTTTAGTAATATCACTAGAATTCCCCATGTGGTGTAACTTTTCTGCTTCTGGTAAATATTTGAGTGTAGAGATGGTAATTGTAAAAAAAATCTTAACAAAATTTAATTATTATGTATACAAAATAAAATTAATAAATAACAAATATATATATTAAAATATTCATCAAAAAAATGTCTACTCCGAAATTAAGTAGCAAAATTTGGAACTTTTTCATAAATGCTGTGAATGAATTGAAGACAAATTGTAATGAAAGACTAACATGAGACAGCAACGTTAATATGGAACTTCAGCTCTAATAAATCACCTTCGATCCTTCCATCACTCTATGACGAATACACCAGATCCACAAAGAGTCACAAAAGAAAGAGAGATGATGAAGATTTCACAAGGAAACACTCAAAGTAAGGTAACCTCGATTACTTTATAGAGAAAATGGCACCATTCAGACAAAATGAACCATGCAAGCATGCAATTGGAGAAATTATAGCAGTTGATATGCAACCGTTTTGTTTGTTGAAGATATTGGCTTGACTCATGAAGGGGCTGGAACCATGATATAAGCTCCCTTTGGCCATGTACTTTTCTGTACTATAATACCTACATGCTCGTCAGTGAAAGCCATCTTCAAGAAATGGTTGACAAAGCACTATATGTAAGCTTCACAAGTGAGGCATATTTGTCAGTGAAAGCCATCATTCAAGAAAGGGTTGACAAAGCTTCACAAGCAAGACATGTACTTGTCAGTGAAAGCCATCATTCAAGAAAGGGTTGTTGTGAATGGTACTAGTGTCGATGATTACCCAATGCGTGATAACATTCAAATTTTAAATAATTATCGTTCCACATTCAATTCCTCCTGCAATCATACACTAAGTCCACGACAGGGTCTTTGTCTTTCTGCAGTCTGTGAGTGACCAAGTCAAGCCCTGGGGTACGTCACTAATTACGTCTTCCCTCCAGGTGTTACTCGTCCAAATAACCGGCTTTAGCTGAACTATTCTTGTCAGTCTCAAAGTCGTTATCAGGCCCTCACAATTATCTCCCCAATTAGATGACGGACTTACTCTAAGAAATGTGTCTTTAGACTGTCTTTTGTCATAATGTATTACGTCAATTTACGAGCCCCCATCGTCACCCTCTAACACATTTGCCTCTGTCACGTGACAAGAGTGAGTAAGTTAAAATAACAAGAATTTATTAAGAAGAAGAAGAATAAATCAATTACAATGAATAACAATTAGTTTACACTCAAGGCGGTATCAGAGATTCGCAGATCTCTTATAACTTATTAATTAGGAAGGAATATTTTCCCATCAATTAGTCTCTTTAACAATTAATAGGACTACAGTCGTAAAAGAATAATCTCAATATTTCTAAACGATTATTTGGAAAAATATCATCAATAATTTCTAGTTTAAGAATGAAACGTATCAAGAACATTAGAATAGAAAAGGAAGTTTACATTAAATCACAGAACAGATTACAGAACGTACAATAAGTATGACATGAAATCACCTGGTTTTCCAAGCGTAATTCTCTGTCCTGGCAGCTTGCAATGCTGGTCGTCTGCATCAAGTCTGGAACAGTGTCTTTATTCAGCACTCTGCTAAATGTTCACACAAATTCAGTTCCTTTAGAATTCTGATTTAACTCAGGTACTGTTCTTAACACATTCACAGTTATTGTAATCAATGAAGAATGTTCCACAACACACTTAACACTTTTACACTGATGTAGATAATCAACGTTAATTCAGCTCTCAATACTTTAGTCACTTCTTGTTCTTGGTATGTCCATTCGTCACCCTTCACTTATAGAACTTTATCACAGTGAATCCGTAATTTAGCACCTATCTCTCCGATAGCACTATCACAAATTCTCTAATTTGCATCACGCGAAACACAGTATGCATTCTGTCCTTCCATAGACAAGTGGTCCTGGCTTCAGACGAATTTCTACTCGCTATCCATCTGTTGTCTTCCCGACGACTAGGATTTCTATGCAGTAGTTGAAAATACCAAGTGACACTATACTTCAGACCAGGGTAAACTGCCGAGATCTCTAAGTCCCAATTAAAGTTGAGCAACGTGGTAGATGGAGTTTTCAAGTAACTTCACCTCTCCTGGTTGGCGTTGACTCTTGACTTTTACCTGTTGGCTGTTGACTGTTGACTTCCGAGACTGATAAAACATATAAAGATTTGTGTGTGCATCAGCTCGTGTCATATTAACCAAAAATCTTGGTCCTCATATTAAATTCCTTTACATATTTGTTTGTTTGAATCTATTTTTTATATACCAATACAAGAATAAAAATGAAATGTAGGAAAATTGTAATAATTATCTTAACATAAAAATCATTATTTACAAAGATAGAATTTTACCATTCAGGCGTGCCTATTCTCGTCTCTTTTTCCGTGGGAAGTCATAAGCACGGGAAACTGATTTTTCTCCAGAATAATTATTTTGGGCTGAGTCGGGTATTTATGTGTTCTGCGTTTTGCATCGGGCATCGCCCTGACTTTTAACCCTCAGGCAAAATTTACTCCTTTATTCTCCCTTTTGTGCAATAGTCATGGCCCAGTGGTCGCGCACTATAGACGGCATTCCTATGGGGGTTTTGGTCCTTACAGATGACAACCGCGATGCGCTGGTCGTCATTGTCTGCCTGGTGATGTGAGAGTGATTATGTAGCTTGGTTACTCGCGTTGAGTGTCCCCCCTCTTGCACCCTGTTTATGTCGGCCCTTTGCTAACCAACTTCAAACCTATTTTGTTCTTTTGTTCCTGGCTGGACCAAAGACGGTTGCTTAAATGCCTTACCTGGCTTTCATGGCAAAAATTCAGTTAATTTTTTGTCATAAGAAAACTTTTAATTTTAAAGAAAATTTAGGGAAATACATTTAATTAATTTAATGTATTGTTTTGCATTTTCCGCGTTACAGTTGTCAAAGCACAATATGTAAGCTTCACAAGCGATGCATGGACTAGTGATAATAATTTACATGCATTTTTAAGTCTAACTGCTCACTGGATAGACAGCAAATTGGAGAGACACTATGCATTTTTGCAGCTTTGTTAGAAAGGTCGCATACAGGAGAAATTCTTGCTGCTGAATTTTTGTCCATTATGGAAGAGTAGAAAATAGTCGGTGATAGGAGGGGAATTTTGGTAAGAGATAGTGGCTCAAATATGGTAAAAGCAGCACATGTGGTAAAGATATCTGACTTACGATGTTATATTCATACTCTGCAATTAGTACTTGGTGAAAGTCTCAACATGCAAAGGTCAGTTAAAGACGCAATTGCAATATGTTGGTCATTTTAGACACTCTAGTAAAGCAACAGACCATTTAAAAAGAATTCAGGAATCATTAAATTCCAGTAGGACTGATGACGTACTTGACGTTAGAGATCAACTTCTTCCTACTCATCCACTCATACAGCACATATTGACCAGGTGGTATATACCTACTATATCTTAGAGAGATTGCTGGAACAAAAGCGCATGATTGGTGTATACAGCCAGGAAGCAGACATCAAATCTTTAACCGCCAATCAGTGGAGCCTTGTGGAGAAGGTTTTAAACACTCTCAAACTATTTGAAGAGTAGACTAAGCAAGCCATTTTGGCTTCCCCACATGCCGGAATGATTATTCTTGGTGTTCGCCTACTGGAATGATGTCTACAAAGAACAAAATATCTGGCAATGTTACTGGGATTCAAACTATGCATACGGAGATATACACTGGTCTGCATGCTCAATTCCAGCACCTTATGACCAGTAAAACTTTGTGTTGTTGCCACAGTACTGGATGCAACTTACAAACTGAGAGTTTTTGACAATGATGAAAAAGCAAAAACAAGGCAGATTCTGCTTGAAGTAGCTCTGAAAGAGATTTCCAAATGCCGATCTGCAACTACAACAGTGACTTCAGCATCACAATATATTTCAGAGAAGACGGATTCCGAGGTAGTGGCTGCTGATACCGATATGAAACTTGATGCTTCTTCCATTCTCGATGATTATTGGGAGGATTTTGATGACCAACAGCAAGAGCACACTGCAGGTTTTGATTCAACAATAGATGAAGCTCTCTGCTTCAGGGAACTGGATGCTTATTTGGCTGAACCAATTACTCCTCTGTTAGATTCCATAGAACAGTGGTCCCCAACCTTTTCCTCGCTGCGAACCGGTCAACGTTTGATAATTTTACCGCGGCCCCGATGATGGGGGGGGGGGGACGTTGATTGTTTATAGTTTAGATTGTTTTGATTTAATAATTAATTTAATTGTATTTAAACGTGCCTTCAAATTAAAATACAGTTACACCAAAAAATGAATATAAAGTGATTTAACATTTTAACTCACTAGAACGCTAAATCAATGAGAACCCTGAGCTTCTTTCTTTGCAACGAGACGGTTCCATCTGGGGGTAATAGGAGACAATTACACCCGAAGTGTGTTGCTTATGTCCAGTTTATTCCGTTGTTTTGTTTTGGTTGCTGTCACTGCATAAAACCCTGCTTCACACAGATAGGATGTCGGAAATGGCAATAGGGATTTAAGTGCTGTGGGGGCCGTTGTTGTATTGGCGGGTAAGGGGGTTTACAGAGCCCAGGCTAATACCACATTGTCTGTACTTAATGTGTATGTGCGCCCAGGATGTTCACCAGTGGTGTTGTTGTTGATGTCCCCGGTATCCCTTGGGCTGTATGTAGGTGGGTGTTGGCGGCCAGTATATGTGGTCAAGCATTAGTTGAATTAGATCCACAAATATCCACACTGCATGTGATGTTGCTCCCTGCGCTGCCACCGTTGTTGTTGTTGTGGCTGTAGTAGATGATACTGTTGTTGTCGTCTGATGTGTTGTGGCAGGTGCCTTCTTCTTGATTTGGGGCTCCGTTCTGTAGTTTTTCCTTGTGTGTCTGTGGTTGTCTTTGTTGCAGAATCAGGTGGTGACTCTGGCTGTGGATTGGTGGCACTTGGTTTAGTCGTTGTTGTTTCTTGTGGTGTAGTTGGAGCGTTGTCGACTTCTGTTTCGGTCTGAGCGTTAGTTGTCTTCACTTCTTTTTCTGTTTGTATTTTTCTTTCTTGCATCTTGATATGTACCATTTGTGTGCTAGAGATTTTTTAGCGTTTCTTCTTATTTTCGGTGGTAGTTGTTTTAATTTCTAGTTGCTGATAGAACTTGTAGTCTGAGTTTCCTTATTATCCTTTGAGGGTTTTGGAGTTTGTGAGAATGCCTTTTTGATTTCTTGTTTTGCTGTTTGAGTTGAATTCACTTTGGCCGTATGTGGAATTTTCCAGATGATGTTGGTGTTTATTCCACTTTCTCTCTTAGCGGCTTGTAGAGTTTGGGTGGAAACGTGGCTTTTTCCTTCAAAGACTGTTTGAGTTGTGCCGTCTTCCTTTGTGGGTTTTCGCGTTGTTTCCTCCTTTTCCGTTTGTGGAGAGTGTGTTTTTGTTGTCGGCGTTATTTTCCAGATGATGTCTGTCTGTGTTTCACAGTCTGTTGATGTAGTTTTTTTTCCGGTTGTCTTGTCAGGTGCTTGTTTAAAATCTTGTGGAGACCAATTGCGGTTAAGATGGCTTGTTGTCTAGTGGTAAGTTCATCTTCCGTTTTTGTGTGGAAGAGGGTCAACAGTAAATTAGTGAATGCATTTTTAGTTCAACGTTTTTAGTTTCTAGTGTGAAGGTGAAGGGGGTAACTTTTCGTATGCCCCCATTTTCGGTTGGTTTGCTGATTTCACAGCAGTATTTTGTCCAGTTTTCTCCTTTGTACTTCTTAATGTTTGCACCTCTTCAAACCTCTTTTGCCGTATCCCTGTCTCGGCTGGGCTATGCGCTCGTTTGTGAAACAGAAAGGGCCGTCCGCATCTTCTGTTACTGATTCAGAATCGCTTGGTGGAGTGGGCAGTAGTGGCATTTTTGCCATCACTGAAAAGGTTTGAGGCTTGGTGCTGGCTTGTCTGGTGTGGCGCTTTGACATGACTCTCCTACCGGCGGTCCAATGGGTGGAGTGCGTACGTCAGTGGTCCGAAGAGAAGTGTGTTGGTGTGGTTGGGAAGTAGAGCTCGAATTCTTTAAAAGCAAAGACAGATGATCGTGCACCAACTGGGAGAATGAATGCTCAGACTCAATCTCGTCCATGGAAAGTCACACAAACCCGAGAGAAATACACCACAGTAAATAAAATTGGGCGGCCTGGTACCATTTGGTCCATGGACCGGTATCATTTGGTCCGCGGACCGGGGGTTGGGGACCACTGCCATAGAATACTAGTTAAATCAATATAAATAGGAAGTTAAATCAATATAAATATCCTATTTTGGCAGATTATGTAAAGTCATTTCTTGCAATACCTGCTTCCAGTGTCGAAAGTAAATGTTCACTCAACAGTGCAAGTGACATTTGCAAGGATAAACGTTCAAGCTTGGCACCATACAAACTATAACCACTGTTGTTCTTGAAGAATAACTTGAGTTTTGTTAATTTGGATTACTAACAGTAACAAAATTGAGATGACTAAATTACCAATTTTGGGGGAAATTTATTCCATTTACTAAAATATTACGTTTTATTATGATTTTATTGTCATTTTTTAGTAGCTATAAGATTTTAATTATTATGTTATTTAGTATACTTACCGTCTGATAATAATAGGTATTTTGTTTGACATCTTTTGCAAAAGACGGAGTGGGAGGAGGAGGAGGAGGAGACGGAGGAGGAGGAGGAGACGGAGGAGGAGGAGACGGAAGAGGGGGAGACAGAGGAGGAGGTAATGCCACTGTTAGTTATTGCACATTTACTAATTTTACTCCAAAATATTCTGAAACTATATAGTATTAGTACTTCATTTTTAATTCTTTATTTCTGAATTTTGATTGTATGTATATATTTTTTTCCATTACTTCGTATAGTTTTTCAAATAAATAAACATAATATACTATCTAGTAGATAGAGCACAATTTACTGATCATTTTGATATGTGAACCAGCTCTGTAGGTTGTATAGTTTTAGAGATATGACAATTTGCTTTTTTACATTTTCCCTGTAACACTTGGTTACTGCTCTTTTTTGGTTAAAATTAGTTGAAATGGCCATTTTCAGCATCAAATAATTTCTTCACTGTTGTTGCTATGCCTTTGGGAAAAAAATAGGCATTAACTACATAGCAAATATTTAATAATATGCATTCTGGATATACTTTGTTCATCAGTTGATTATGCTACGATGCCATGAATATTCCAGTTTGTTCCATTTTGTAATCAATTTTATGAAACAAAAGCAGGTTTTCCGTCGCAATTTATAATAAACTTAAATTTCGATTTTGCATTATGACTGTTTTTTCTTGTTGTCTGTGATTATGTTAATTTAAAATGTTGAATGTTGATCAGTGTTTTTATATTTTACTTGTACTGAACTTGACAAACTGCTCATTCGTTATGTCTAAAAAATGTTGATCACAAATTACGACACTAAATTGACAATATCTCAAAAAGTATTATAGCTATCATCATAATTTTTTCTGTACAACCTTATTTCATCAGAACACACATTTTGAGCATAAAACATTTGTACAATATCAAGTAGAAAAAAAATTAGTGGGACTACATACTGATAGCATCATGACTGATATAAGTATGTTCATCTTGTGGTTACCCCAGCTGGTATTGTGACTTCCATCCCAGCTAACTTAATTGTTTTAACTACAAAGGTGAAAGGACATGCTTGTTTGTGAATGCTGGTTGAATACCATCTGGGAGAAATTAGCAAACAAAAAAAACCCTCACCCAGCTTCTCTTTTGTGTACTGAAAGTGGAAACAAGAAATGGGTGTGGTCACAGTTACAGTAAAAATCATGCAGCCACATTTGCACAGGCAGTAAGAGCAGGGTTCAGAAAATCTTTGTATTCCTGGAGTTGTCTTGAGAAAGAAAAACAAGAGAGAGGGTTGATATTTCGTGTGAGGGCATCTTTGGCTAGTGATGTAATAATAATGGCTACATTTTTCTTCTATTTTTTTTTTACAGAAATGAAACTGACATTCACAACTATTAATGATTTAAGGTCCCTGCTTGCTGATGTATTCAGACATAATGGATTTTGTGTATCTATCCTCTGTCAGATATTTTGGCCGACATGGAAAATGGAAATCTCAAACTGTTTCCTTGCTTGAGATTAAAGAATAGTTTTGAACTATTTAAATTTTGACCTTTTTGAATGTCTGAAGAATAAAGTTTTTAAAATGTAGTTTTTAAAAACTTTTTTTTTGTCTAAAATGTTAAAAGTTTAACAGTGTCTCTTTTAAAACCCTGGTTTTGGTGGCCTTAGTATACAAGATCTGGGTAAACAAGCTTTTTCAGGGGATTCCTCAAAATATACTTTTCTTAGCGATGCACCATTCACTGATTCAGATTAGTTACAGTTACAAATTCATTCTTTCTTGCAAGGAATAGACCTCCTGACCAGGGATTCTATCATTATTATCTCTCCCATTTGCCATTGTCAGACAATAATAACTTTTATGTTAGTCCACCAAAATTACAGTTGTATAGAGGGGGGAACGCTAGACTACTTCTTCCCAGTTCTCTTAGATATAATTATTTGTAGTCAGCCTTTGTAATACCTGAAGCATGTCATTAGAGAGTCATATAACACTCTTTGCCTTGATGTCCATGTTCTGTTAAGGTCCATGAAATTAGAATGATTTTGTTCAGTCTGGCATTTTAGAAGAGTGTGGGTATGGAGGAGATTAGTGGGTTGTTGGGGGGGGGGGGTGGATCTTTTCCTTGATTCTGTCTGTAAAAGAAGAAATTTATTTATTATTGGAAAATTCTCATTCTGTACACTTATTCCAATTATAGCAAAATTCCTATTTCTTTTGTACATCTATTTCTGTTGTCAGATACATGTAAAGATTTGTATTCTATTTTTTAGGTTTTTAAAATTAAAAAAATATCTTTCATACATTGCCTTTTTATTGTTTTTGTTTATTAGAGCATTGTGAATCTTCTGTCAAGGCTGGCCCATGATAATATTGGCTATATAGACTGGAAGCCTCACCTGCCCATGGTAAGATTGTATGAAAAAGTTTATTTTGATATCTTGTGTTGTGAAAATTGCTTGCATAAAGACAACTTCATGAAAATGTTAGTTCTTTTTGAGATCTTAATTGAAACATTGCTCGTATTTTTAACATCACTTTAATAGCTTATGTTGTCTGAACATTAGCTGCATAAAATAAAACTTTTGTGAAAATATAAGTTCTCTTTGATATGTAAACTCTACTTGCATGAAAGACAACTTAGTGAGATGTTAGATCTGTTCGACATCTGGTGTCGTCAGCATTGCTTAGATTAAAGACCAAACCTTATGAAATTGTATGAAAATGTTAGTTCAGTTTGTTATTTAATGTTATTATTGTTGATAATAAAAACCCCACTAGATAAAATGTTTTATAATCTTATAAAATTTATATTCTGTACAGTAATTACACATTAAAACACAAGGTGTTTATATAAACTATTTAAAACACTGAAGAAAACAAACGGTAATATAACAAAAGCAAATGAATCTACAATACAAAATGATAATATATCACAAATAACTATCATAACAAAAGAAAAACACAAATAAAATTTTACAAATAGCATAAAATAAATAACTGACTGTACAGAAGAGATACATAAATTAAAATGATTTTACAACAGACCAATAAAAACATTAATAAAGAGACTGCTTAAACTTGCTGATGGAAAAGATGTTTTTTGAGTTTGTTCTGAATAATTACTATGTTCTCTTTGTATCTCATCTCAAAAGAGTGCCTTTCAGACAGATGGAACCTGAGAAGCAAATGACTATGACAGACTTGCTTTTAGAATTTGAAATGCATGTCTGTTGATGAGACCAGATTTCTAGCAGGTTACACACGAGGTCAGATAGTTACATAGGGCTGGAACCAGAAAATGAAGCATAACAAAGAGAATAAATCTTATATTCTGCTGCAGACTATCTCTCCTTTATTTTTAAGCATTTAAAACTATTTCATTTTATTTCTCTAAGCTTGTGAATTATTGAGAAATCTTGGCCACTCACTAGGGGTAAACACTTATATTTCTGTAAAATTCTGAAAGACAAATCTGAAATAACATGCTCACCATGCGTACACTTACAAAAACTTATACATCTCGCACGCACACACACACCCATGATTAACTCCAGTAAATAATAGTAATTTCAGTTGTGATAACATTCTCTCAGCAGAAATTATTTGTAAAAAAAAGTACTCAGTTGGATGAGCAAGTTTTGAATCTGGGCATAACAGTAATCTGATAATCATAGCTTTTACAAATGATTTCTGGTAACAGCTTGAATATATACATAAACCTTGTAATTTTAAATTTAAAGTTTCTTTTTAATAAAAATAGTCCCAAGTATAAACATTGTGTGGAATATATTATTCACAAATTATTTCCATCAAACTCTGCAGCTGAGTTGTTTTGCAGTGCAAAGGGGAGTAAGAGATTGTCTTTTTGTATTGAATAAACACTCATGAAGGAAAGTTTAAAAAACATATGATAATTATTTATTTATTTGTTTATTTTTTTGTTGTTGCAATATGTCTTTTGTAATTAAACAGAATTTTATAAAAGATAAGCAACACATTCTTTGTTATTGTGTTTGTCTGGATTAAGTACTAAAATGAGATTAAAGATAAAATTTTCAAAAAGTATGACTGGTTCATGTTGTTCTAGGAAACCTTTAATGATGTGTCAGCTAAGTTATCAACCATTTTGATAAATAGATGAGTTTCTTTGAATAAAATTTTTAAATATTGTAATTTACTAAGAAGTGAAGTGCAAAGTACATAAATCTATCGGTAAAAGATTTGTTATTGAAAAGCAATCTCCCATAGCTGTTACCAACTTTCATCTACAAACATTGCATGAATTATTCAGAATTTAAAAAAAAGAAATTGTTGTCTTGATAAGAATACATATGTAAATAACAAATCTCCCAAATTCTATCTTTCAGATTTTTACTCGTTTGCTTCGCAGCTTTAACTTGCCTGTTGGAACTTGTATTGTGAACTACTCTCGTGGCAACAGTTGCTATGACATTGGCACCACTACTCAATGGATAACAGCAATGCTGGTACTTATGTTTCTGTCACTTTCTTTAAAGTTATAATCAGTAATTTAATGTGTAATGACTTGTTTACAGTGACATTTTCTTAAGCAGTAAATCTGAGTGTTCTAAAATACATATTAATAATGCTTTTTGTAGTTGGCATAAAATTGGTACTTTTTTGTTGTTGTTAAAGTTAGCATTTAGATTTCGAAATCATTATTTGAACCTTTCGATTTTAAATAAATCTGTTTCATGCATATTGGGTATTTACTTTATATATTTTGTTTTAGGATATATGGAAGATTTTTTCTCTACTTTTAAAAGTGGAGAAATTGACGTATCCGTAAGAAGTAACGTTTTTTGCTAAGAAACTAATTTATCAATAATGTCTTGCTTGAAAAATTGTCTCATCAGCAGGCCTGAAAATGGCGACTAATTTAGTCGCCATGGCTAGTGAAAAAAAATTGGCGACTAAAAAAAAAACTTTAGTCGCCAACTGCGAGTGCGCTAAAATGAACTTTTTTGTGAACAACTATGGGTTTGTAAATTTTCCTATCCGTATTTTTACTCAGCCCAGAAGTCCCCAAATTTTCACTCTTCATTTCCTGTACAAAGATCAACAATGAAGCGATCGGCAAGTGGTGCCCAGAGATCATTCCTCCCAAAGTGGAAGCATGAATTTTCCTGGTTAATTTTTGATGAGACAAGTAAGAAAATGACCTATGCGATCTGCAAAAAGTACCCAACATTGGTGGGAAAATGCGACTTCATCATGGGCACTGACAATTTTAAAAAAGAGACGCTGCGTGCCACTCCATTGGCAAAAAGCACATTGCTGCACGCAATGCTGACCTGTCTAGGCAAGGTTCAATAGTGGCTGGTCAGAGTACAATCCATGCGGCGTTTGTTCAGCAACGAACGAAACAGACTGAAAAGGACAATGTGGACTTGAAGTGCAAACTTAACACTGCATATGTGCTGGCAAAAGAAGAGCTGCCCTTTACAAAGTTCAAACCGCTTCTTGATCTTCAAAAGAAAAATGGACTTGATATTTCGTCCACCTATGCAAACCACGTGATGGCAGCAGAATTGGCACACACCATTTCAGAAACCTTCAAAGATGAGGTTACCTTCTATTTCATTTTTACATCGAATTGTGTTAACAATAAACTTAGAATTCTAGCATGATTTATTTACTTATAATGTAATTTCACTTCACTATTGGCAATAGTAGACACAAATCAAAGCATTTTTTTTTAAAATTAGATAAACAACAATTGTATCAATTAATAGTTCTAACAAAAACATGCATAGGCAAAATACAGATTACGTCACCCCCTGTATACATGCTGAACCTTTTGCTCTAAACATTAACATAAATAGCAACATGGTTTTTATCGTGATCATGTGCCATTTTAATAACGCAGCCCGGAAAAATAACTCGTAATGCACTATCGGGATTCAGCCGCCAGTTACATTTCTTCTAGATCTAAATTATTTGGTAATACTATTTATAAAAATAAAAATTAATTAAAATAAAATAATACATTATAATAATATGCAAATATATTATGGATTAAAAGTTATGCACATAAACACGGTTTTTATCATTCGTTTTTCTTTTGCATCTATTCTGAATGCTGATAAGCTAAGTTAATTTAACCGGTTTCCACCAGTAGCACTCTAACTTGCATCACATTGTTTGTAGGTTGGTTGTACAGTGAAGAGCAACAGTTACATCAGCATAATGATTGATGGTGCAACAGATAGCTCTGTGAAGGAAAATGAGGCAATCATCTGTCGCTGTCTTCAAGACTGGAAACCATTCAACAAATTTCTTGGGCTTTGGGAACTTGAACATTATGATGCAGATGGTAATATCTCCTTCTCCTCTCTCTCTCCCTCTCCCTCTCTCTCTCTCTTTCTCTCTCTCTCCCTCCCTCTCTCTCTCCCCAACACTAGTAGCTTAGATATATTACTTAAAAGTTGTTAGACATAACATGTATGCATTATTTAAATAAAAAAGCACATACACCTAAATAAACACACACAGAGACGCATAAGTCGAAAAATAGTAACTTATATTAAAAAAAATTATTTTTTGTTTCAGGTGTCCTCACTGCTGTCAAGAAGGCCTTTTCCTCAATTGACGACCCTGAGTTTTTGCAACGTCTGGTTGGGTTTTGTGCTGATGGGGCCAATGTAAACTTAGGCAAAGACAATGGTGTGAAAGCAAAACTAACAAGAGACTGCCCTTGGCTTGTCTCCATATGGTGTCTTCCTCATCGCTTAGAGCTGACCGTCATGGGAATGGTGAAGAACTGCAGAGATGCTGAGCAAGTGATTGATGTTCTTCACTGGATTTACAAGACCTACCACTTCAGTCCAAAAAGCAGAAGAGAGCTAAAGAGCTTGGCCACTGAACTTGGAGTCAATGTCCGCAATCCTGCCAGGGTGAAAGGCACCAGATGGACTCCTCATCTGCAAAAGGCTCTCCACATCTTGCTACACAGTAAAAGTCACTCTGAAATTGGGCAGTATGGGGTAGTTCTACAGCACAGCAAGCATGTTGCCAGCACTTCCAATAATGCTGAAATCAAGGGGAGATCCCAGAATATTGCAAAGCGACTGAAAACTTTCTCATTTCTGACCATGGCTCATTTTTTACTGGATTTCTTTGAAATAATCAGCACTCTGAGTGAAACCCTCCAGTCAAACAAGACCATCTTTTCCACTGCTGTTTCAGCTCTGCAAAACACCATCGCCAGACTGGACAACTTGATGATCAGGCCACTACCTCAGGGCTATCTTTATAAATTTCTTTGCAATGTTGCAGCCAACCCTGAAGAGTTTCAGTTTCAAGGTGTAGCTCTCAGCAATGTGCCTGCTAATATTCAAGTTGAGCCCACAGAGATGATTTCTAGTCTGCCAAACTCTTTGAAGGAAGACATCAAGTCAACGGTTACCCACACAACGAAAGGAATGAAGACCAGAATGAGTGCCCTTCTTTCATCTGATGTAGAGTTGAGTGGTGAAAGTAATGCTGTTGCAAGCTTCAAGATCTTTAACCACGATTCTTGGCCTTCAGATGACAATCACCTTGTCGACTTTGGTGAAGAGGAGATCAAAACACTCTTGGACTGGTTCAAGGAACCACTGGAAAGAAATAAGTGTGAAATAGGAAAGGTGCTTGGACAGTGGTGTAGCTTGAAGATGCTGGTGGTGAGGGAGTTTAGCGACAAAAGCTACTCAGCATTGTGGGCTACTCTGCTAACCAAGGAGCCATACAAGTCTGACTATAAGGACTTGCTGCACCTCGTCCAGATCCTCCTTGTCCTCCCCATCAGCTCAGCTCAGTGTGAGAGGATCTTCTCCGCCCAGAAAAGAATCAAGAGTGATGTCAGGAGCTCTCTAGCAACTGAAACCCTGGAAGACCTCATCAGGATCTCAGCAGATGGTCCTCCACTGGAAGATTCCAGCCTGAGAGTTCTGCTGCCAAGTGGACAAATTCATCTGGCAGGCCTAGAAAGTTACAATACACTGAGTGGCCGGATGTTCTGATCCCAGCAGATGATGATGATGATGATTGATTATTGATAACTTTATCAGATTAAGTTGAAAGTAAAAATAAAAACATCACTGTAAAACAACACAAAATTGAGCTTTCGTTGTAAAAGACCTTCAGAAAATTAAAAAAAATTCAAACTGAAATATGAAATCACACATTGATTTGTATAACACTGACATCATTCGCTCTCTTTCTCTCTCTCTCGCAAACTTCCCCCCCCCCAAATTATCTTAATAATATCTAGCTACTACTTTTATTAATAAAATTGACACGATACTATAGCTAATAACCACATGACCACCCAGATTACCTGAACAAAACAGTATTTTTTTATGTTAGGCTATTTTGATTGTCTAGAAAAAAATTAAATTGGCTAGTAAAAATTTTAGTTTGGCTAGTAAAATTTATAAGTTACTAGCCAAAGGCTAGTGGGACTTTTTTTTCATTTTCAGGGCTGATCAGTAAGTGATGCATTGTGGATACTAATAAAGATGAATATCTTTGGTCTCATTTGATCTGGGCTTTTTATGTATCTGTATAATTATGTTAAAAGTATATTCAGGATGACCCAATAAAAACCACTTACCAAATTTCGAAAAGACATAACTTAAGTTTTCTTTCAAAATGTAACTTTGGCATAATATTGAGAAAATATTGATAGTTTTCTTTTAAAAGAAAACATAAAAATATTGATAAGGTCAAATGATTAAAATTATTTAGGGTACTTAAATCAGTATTTTTTTTTTGGGGGGGGGGGGTCAAATATTGTATATAATTATCCTAATGATTTGGATACAGCTTATTTTTACACTTTTTAGGGAGATGGCGATGCAGCGCTTGAACATATTCAGAAGCTATTTGGAGCCTTAAACTCTTACTTCCACCCTTCTAATGTTGGCCACTGGACGGTAAGAAATTTACTGTTTACGGTGAAGAATAATAGTTGTATGTTCCCAAAGTGACTTTAAAATTTCATGTGAACTATCCTAATTTATTTCCTTCATGCAACCATAGAGCCATTACCATTGAGAATTAATTTTTATTTTGAATATTGTCAAGGAAGAGACAATTAAAAATAAAGATTTCAGAAATAGGAGAGGTAAAACACAAGGGCAGGTTCTTCCTTATAAACCAAATATCCATCATTGAATAATTATTCAATTAATCAGTATTCTGCATCCTCTCTAAGGGGAGTTAATAAATGAAGTTCTGTAAAGCAAAATTGATCTGCCTGTCTCCCACAATGTCATTCAATCTTACTTTCATTGAAACCCTTTACATAAATGCACGCATATGTATATATATACACATGCCCACAAGCTGGCCATGTTACTGTCATTTTATTTTATTTTTTAATTTGTTGAGTGACATTCACTTTTGGCTTTATTTACTTATCAATATTGTCTGTCATGTTTATGGTTAACTTGTACAATTCTTGTCTTGATCTGTTGTTTTCTAATAGTTCTCTTGTAAAAGTTTGCACTTCTTGTACTGGGAAAGAGTGGCTTTGACATATTCATTAAAAGGAATAAAGTAGTGACTGGTAGGTGTAAATGTGTCTTCTACATCAAGTCAAAATTATTTACTGTGAAAAACCATGAGCTCAGTTTTAATTATTCAATCTCATATTTCCCGACCTGATAATTTCCAATATTCCTCCTGATTGTGCTAGTCTGCCCAACATGTAGACCCTTCAGTTAGGCACAGATAACTTTTACAATATTGACACCAAAACTTATCAAAATTGATACCAAAATTACTCCACTTTTTTTTAGTGTTTGTCCTTGTAGGCCATGTTTGGTAAGTCATTTGACATGTTTGTTGAATGTAAATGTACACTCAACACAAATATTGTTGTCTGTAGCTTGTGGAGACACTTGAGAATGATATAAGTACTGGCATGTTTGTTGAACATAAATGCACACACAACACAAATATTTTTGCCTATAGCTTGTGGAGACACTTGAGGATGATTCAAACCCACATTATGCAGCCTCTATGTGCCCGACATATTTGTGAAGCTTCTTTGTCACTGTTCTGTAATCACCAGACTTCATGAACATAACAAATGTTTTGTAGCATCTTCCATTTATTTTGTAGGGATTGTAGAGATTCTTAAGTATTTAGGCATTATTGCATCTCATATAAAAAATTTCACTATGAGATGTCCAGGTCAGCGATAAACAAGTGTTTTGTTGAGACGACTTACTTGGTCATTGACTTAGCAGCTGCCCATGAAAGAAATGTAGTCAGTACAAAGTTGTGTTCAAACATCTAAAGTTGTTCCATCCTTGTTTTTCCTAACAGTTTCCATTTTTGGGGGGTGGGTTTATGATAGCTTGATATAAAATAGATGGGTGTTTGGTCTATCCAGATAAGACACGCAGTGTTAATAGACAAATTCTGATAGCCCTCTGCCCATTCTCTTCATTCTTGCCAGTTCTTTTGGATAATATTTCCAATTTGACATTGCTATCCCTACTGCAAGAGTTCTATAATTACTGTTCAACTTGTCAAACAGAATTTCACTGTTATAGAATCTGTCCATGACTATAATATGGTTTTTGTTTGCCATATCTGAAATCAAAATCCTGATGATACCTTGCCAACACCACCAAGTTCTGAAAAAACAGACGATGTAAATTTCCAAATTCAAAACACAGCCTAAGCTTGCTTCACATGCCATGTAAGCCTTTATTCCCAATTTTATGGGCTTTGACTCTATGAACTGCTTTTAGAGGGGATCATACCCTCATCTAAACTTGAATGGTGTGAGGATATATAATAATAATCAAGATCTTGGAAGCAACATGTGCAGCATGAATCTTACTTTATCTACTTTATCTAGTTTATCTACTGTATCTAAAGCAGGGTTCTCTTCATCAACAAGATGAAGAAGCATCGATATAGCAAAAATGTGATCGCTAACCAGAATTTCAGAAATTTGGATGAGCTGGACCATTACTCTTCCTAAAATAGTTTATTCATAACTGCTGCAGTCCAAAGAATGCTTTCAGCTCTGGCACATATTACATTTGTATACTTTAGTAGCTGGTTGACTTTTTGTTTTTCACTGGCATAGTATGTTTATTTGCTCACAAAGATTGTGCCAGAAATTATTGTCAAAGGAAAAGTTACAAAAATCCAATGTCTTTACTCTCTGAAGAAATAGATTCTGATGTTATTCGGGCCTGTCTGTTCCACAAATGTTGTGTCTAATGTAGATATAGGTCTAAATATATTACTTGATACATTCCATAGCCTGATCCCCCAAAGGATCTGAAACAAGACTAGATCTAGCTTAATCATCATCCGATAACACATTTCATCACTCAAATGATCATCAGATTCCATTTCGATGTCACTTTCACAATAATCATGATCTAAATATAATTCCTCCTCCAAATTATTGAGCACAATTTCAACAACTTGTTCAGCTGTTAGAATTTTAGAACTGCTGTGTCCCAGATTTTTAGTTCTCCTTTTTCCCAAGAAAAGGATTTAAAAATTGCAAAATTAATTAAATTTATGGGCGCCACCATTAAGTAACTTACTGCAAGAGTAGTACATCATGATGTCAATATTTTTCACACATTTTCATATCCAGACTGCTGGTAAAAGGTAAGATGTGTGTGAGACATAAATACCATTTGCTCAGGAAAGATTTTTGCATGTGGACTGAAAAAGCATGATCTCGGGTTCAGATGGTTAATACAATCAAAGCCTGAAATAAACAACACTGACTTTCTGGTGTGAGAATAAGATGGATAGGAGTGACTTGTTCAAATTTGTCAAGTCGAGAGATAATCCTAGTAGTGTCATTGCGAATAATCTGAAAACAAATACAGGACTTTTGCAAATAAGTTTAAATCATTGCATTGATTCTTTCTCTCTATTTATGATTCATTTTGTCTGTTACGAGGTTCTGTACAAAGTTTCTGTCGATACTGTTCAAAATTGTGTTCCTTCTCCAAGTCCTCCTGCTCTCAAATATTTTTAAATAAGATTTTTTTATTGAAGACTTGTATATTTTAAATTTTCAGATCCGCCTGTCATCTTTCCTTCAAGCACTTCCAATGATGTTTGTAAAACGGCTACATAGGTAAATTCTTACTCTATATAAATGATATAGAGTTGAGGAAGGAATGCAAAAATTAAAGTTATAGTTGAAGTAATATTTTTTAAACATGTTGTGGCAGAGTAAATTTGCCTATCCCTATTTCAATACTTAAGAATTATATCTTTGTTGCCAGTGTTAATGTAACCCTACCTTGGGCACTGCTTATGATAATATTTTTGGAGTAAACAACTCAGGTGGAGAATGTGCTAGAAACCTGCTGATGTAATCTAAACCTGTTTTAAGTGGTTGAGTAGTTTTTATTATCCAATGTTCAGATTTACAAGAACAAGAGAAGGCCAGTGGGCTGAGATCAAAAGTTTACCTGTTGAAAAGAATTTATTTTCTAATCAATTTGAATTTGGTGTGGCAGAGTCCAGTCATGAAAGTCGACCGTTAGCCTTAATGATGAATTAACTGACTGGTTGAGAGAGAATGGACTTAGAAATATTTCATTCATTTTTGCTATTTATATATTATACTTGTGTTTTACTGAGAGATGTATTATGTGAGTAGTCTATTCTACAAATTGTGAACTATGATATTTTATGTAGTATGCTAAACATTTGACATTGTTTCTAATAAATCTGTTCATAAAATTGTTATGTTGTATTTATTATGCTGAATGAGTGTATACTGTTGCAGGAAACTGTAAGTTGAGACTTGAATGTAAGAAAGAATGGAGTTAAGAGATGAACAAACTGGAAACTTAAGAGTTTGTTCCCTGATATATATTTTACTGGGAAAAAGCGGCCTTTTTTGTTTTCACAAAGAGATCTTTGCTTACTGATTTATAAACCACTTCGACCGTAGTAGATTTGAAAAGTATCTACCACCATTATGTAAATAAGTTAATATACACTGCACTCTGCTGATGTATGGTGGCAAAGTATGCTGACTACATCGTGGAACTTTAGTACAAGGAAGACTGGAAATTGCTACGTTGTTATTCTGCTCGAGGGAACTAATACGACGAAGGAGCAACTTATTAACCTCGAGAGAATAGCAGCTCATCAGTGTTCCACAGTATGCAAGAGAAACGTGGACCTGACAATTCTATTGTGACAATGAACTTGAGACTTTGTTATGAAAGCGCACAAAAGCTATTGTGGCAGTTATCTAGACAAGGTTATGTACACACTATTGGCGTCTATCTCTGATAATTCCATTTCTGCTATCTGATAAAAATTACACTGTGATTTATAATGACACTAATCTGTTGAATTGTGTGTTAGGATATAAGAATGTATAGGTATTGAAATTATTCGAACGTGGAAATATTGATGTCAAACAATCTTTTCATTGTATTTGCTTTATGTATATTTGATTGTTGATTTAATAAGTTTATTGTTAAATTTATTGACCTTCTTACACATATTTATAACCATATGTTGGAAAGATAGTAGGTGGATGGGGGCTCGCTAAAAATAGATTAAAGATGAATTTATCTTCTCCTTTAGTAAGAAGTTTTCACTTATGGAAATATTGTGTGACAGTGAATGTTGGTCTTTAATGTTGTGGAAAAGAGAAAACGTTTACAGCACACACATATTCACCAAGTAAAGAGAACTACTTAAGAATATTCATTATGAAGAAAATTTAGGGATGGAGTAATATTTTAAAATATGTTTTCCCAGCAGTTATACTTCACTTTTTTGTGACAGAGGTGCTTGCAAAGTAAAATTTACTGAAAATGGACCTGTTATCTTATTACTTAAAATGTTTCTATAAGTACATGTACACAAAATAATGATGGACCAGATCTGTATATGTTTCTATTTTTAATGGTTTTTAAAAAGTCACAGTAGCACTGATTGCCTCATAAAACTGCTTCAATTTATAGTAAAGATTTATCAGCTCATATGCTTCAACAAATGCACGCAGAACTGGCAATATACATATGATTTCTGTTTCCATTATAATTTTAAAATCATGTTTTTAATTTAATGCAGAGAACGCTACAAAAAACCAAGCTGGCTCACTGCTGTACCAAAATCCCACTGCCTAAAGGAAGAGCACATCACACAGTTTGTGGAGATCTTAAAGCCGGCCGTGTTCACTGCCATGTTTGGTAAGGCTGGCAGTCACGATGTTGCAGTTCGACATTTGGCAGCACTGAGGCCGGAGATAATGATCCCTCCTCTGCTAGAAAAGTAGGTCTTTATTGCCTTGACAGTTTTGCTCTTACATTCTTTAGAAATTAGCAGATCCTTCCATGTTACTGCTCAGTTTAGATTCTCCTACTAAATAAGTTTTGTACCATGCTCTGTTCAACCACTTTCTAGAATTGTAATATTTATTTTTATGCTGTCATCTTCCATAGTAGTGTACTTTGCGTATTGCGTAGCTGCAGACTATTCAGTCACCAAGCCTGCATTCCACCACCAGAAATAAATAGAAAACAACATATATTTAGACCTTTGATTAAAAAAAAAAGAGTATTACAGTTACCTGATTGACGCTGTTTCTGCATGCGCTGGTTTGGTTTTTGAAACAAATAGCATCAAAGATCTAAGAAAATAAGGAATGTAACAGAAAAAAGGGAAAAAAATGGAATTAACTCTCACAACTGTATCACCAATGCAGTTCTGTGCACTAAATGGTGAAATCAGAATCTTCATGCTGAGTATGTAATGGTCTTCTCCTATATAAATGTTTGCATATAGAAAATAATGTTTATTTTAGTACTTCATGTTGTGTGCACTTTGGATGATTTACATGATATGCATCCCAGTATAATAAAAAGTAACACTCAGCATGCTACAGTAATTTAAAAGAAATAATAAAAAAATTGAAAACATTTCAATCTACTTCGATTCATATTTTAAATATTTATAACCATGAACTGAGTGTTTTTTTGTAGTAGGCTTTTCCAGAGTTGAAAAAATTATTATAAATACTGAAATACAGTTACATTGTATATTATTAATTATTAATCATGACTTTTTGGTTGATGAAATTTGATGTGTCTCATTTATCTACTCTCATTGTTAAGAATCATCCTAGTTGAAAATAAACTGGTTAATGTGAGAGTTAAAACAAGCATCAAATCACAGTGTTTTTTCACTGAGGTTTTATATATTGATTCAAAGACTAAAATTATGATTAATAGAAAATAAAATAGTCATTTGGCAGTATCGGTATGTACACACGGCTGCAAATCTTCAAACTTATTGAGCAAGCAGTTTGCACACATATTTGATGGGTAATTTAACCACATAGTTAGTATGTTCCAAACTTTCCCATATTGCTGTATGTGCTTTTTGTTTAAATAAAATGCTCTGATCTAATGTTGGAGTTAGTCTCTATTGTCTTTTAGCTTTTTTATTTATATCATATATTAGAATGAATTTATCACTTGATGCACCTTAGATAAGTAACCTCTAATTTATTGAGATCGTTGAACTCAAGTTGACAGACAGATATTTATGGCTGACTCCAGTGTTAGACCAGAGCATTTGTTCTGTACAAAGTGTGTAAAGGAATAATATTAAAATATGTATCTTTGTAACAGTAAAGTTTGCAAATTGTCATTTGTGATAGGTAGCTTAAGAAAAAAAATCAACTTTAGATTTAAGTTGATTTATTTTTAGATCTGTTGGAAATGGAATTACTGTTTAAAACTTATCATTATATAATATTTTTCTACTCGCTTTGCAGAATGTATCCAGCAATGGAAACCTTGACAGAGCCTCATCGGCTTATTTCCTGCTTATTTTGTATTGCTGCTGCAGCACGTCCAATGCTGAGTTCACGCATTTGCTTCCCAAAAGTTACACCACTGTTACAGCTTGCACTTCCTGGCATTGATCCAAATGATTTTATGAAGACTTTAGTATGTTTTCACTTTTTTGGTTCAATGTTATTACTTTAGCCCTATATTCCTTCGTTCAACTTGTGGGTCAGTAGCATTCCTTTGTGTTCTGATTTTGTACATGGAAGATTCAATTACACATTTGATACTTTTCAGGTGACTTTTCAAATGATCTCAACATTTGCAACAATGGTGCCAATTGTAGACTGCTCAGAGGCCCCACTAGTCCGCAACGATTTGACACCGGTGAGTTTTTTTAGGTTTCGCCCTATATCATTTAGTTTTCTATTTGCTATGTAAATAGAATAATGTGAAGCAGGAGTGTGTTTGTATGTGCATGTACATGCATGCATTTCTGTGGAAGTTATATGATATTGAGGTTAGTTAATGTGATATAATTTATAAATATATATATATTCGTATTTTTAAAACTCAGATTGTTATACGCATACACATGAATGCTGTTTGTTCTTTTAATTTGTTCACTTTGTCTTTTTATGTACATATTGTATCATGCATATTTTATTTTTATTTCTTCTAGCTAGAGATAGAGCTATGTTCAGCAACTGCACAGTTTGAAGATTTTGTCTTGGAATTCTTGAACAGGTAATTATTGTGAAAATCATTTCATTCAAGCTATCCATTTCAGAAAATACCTAACATTTTTTTTTTTAAAGCAGACAACTGTTTTCATCATTCTTTAACAACGTGTATCTGCATTATACATACATTATACATTATACAGTTTTCTATTATTGTTGATATTACTTAATATTTTGCTGATAACAGGCCTAAGCCATACTGAAAGTGAATGATAGCACAGGGATACCCCTGGCACCCTCCCCATTGAGCCATTCTGAGACATAGTAACACCTTTCCATCTTGAACATGAGTATTATTATTGTGACTGATACAACTCTCAATTATTGTATTATTGCTGCATGGTTTTAATATTCAAGTTTTAATCTCAGCTGATAAAAAGAATATTTCCATTTGAAGTTGGATTGTTTAGTAAATGTTTTATGTATTAAGAATATGTACTTGAATGCGTTAGTGAGCCTTGTGCATTTAACCACAACATGTCTCAACAAAGTGTGATACAGTGCATAAACGTGTGCTTGAAGAGGTTAACCCATTCGCCGTCGGCTTTGAAAAACTCTCGCGACGTCACGGTGTCAGGCACTTTTGCCGCCCAATGATTTTTTTAAAGGTTACCCTAAAAAAACTTGAAAAGCGACGGTCATTTTACAAGGATATTCAAAACGTTAATTGAAAATTAATCTAGACAAACTAATTAAATAATAAAGTAATATTTTTAATTGATTTAAAATTTGAAAATAAATAAATAATAAAAAGTTTTCTTACCTTTTCTTGAATGAGAATTTCTGCATCAAGGTCGTTTTCCTTGAAGGCTTTACATCCTCACAAGAAGAATGTTTTATTCTCCAAGTGTTGTGGGGATGGTTTGGCGATGTTTAGGATATTTAGGAGAAATATCCAGGGTCTTGCCTCATCAGAAGCCTGACCCAAAACTGTTTATTACTTGGAACGTCAAGCACACAAACACCACATACTTGTACTCAATGGCTACAGTGTCCGAGATATATCTGATGAAAGCTTTTTGAAGTATAAGTCAGTTCAAAGTTCCAAAAGAATGATGAAGAGAAATTACTGAAATTATATATTCAGCTGAAGTAATGATGGATGTAGTCAAAGATAATGAAGCACAAATCCAGATGCAGAAAATAAGTTGAAAAGTTCCAAAGGAATGATGAAGTAAAATCACTGAAATTATGTAATGCCAGCCCCTACCAAACAAGAGAAAAGATATGAAGATTTATATCTTATACAAATGTAGAACAGGCAATAAAATAGTAGTTGTAGTCAAAGTATGAAGCACAAATCCAACTGATGTCCAGAAATATTTTTTAACATGTCCACTTGAAGAATACATTTTGTTTTCACAAATCCCAAATGAAGAAGATAATTTATAAATAATCCAATTGGAAATGTAGTCAAGGTTATGAAGCACAAATCCAACTGATGTCCATGAATATTTTTTCACATGTCCACTTGAAGAACACATTTTGTTTTCACAAATCCCAAATGAAGAAGATAATTTATAAATAATCCAATTGGAAATGTAATCAAAGTTATGAAGTACAAATCCAACTGATGTCCAGAAATATTTTTTCACATGTCCACTTGAAGAACACATTTTGTTTTCACAAATCCCAAATGAAGAAGATTAATTTATAAATAATCCAATTGGAAATGTAATCAAAGTTATGTAGTACAAATCCAACTGATGTCCAGAAATATTTTTTTACGTGTCCACTTGAAGAATACATAGAGAGTGAAAGAAAACTTTCTTGTACCAGTTTATTGTTTTCTCATGCTTGGATATGCAGTTGTGATACTGTCACACAAATCCACCCCTCGAATGTATTTGTTGTAATCACAAATGCATGCTGGTTTCAGAATTGGTTCTTTTGTTTTGTAATTAGTTTTGCCTGTATTTTTTATTGTACTGTCATGATGCATTGTGCTAAGCATGAGAATTAGTTTCTTGTCTTGCCATGCAAAACAAGAAATGCCATCACTATGAAGAATTGAAATTTGTCCTGGTGTGAGTTTAGTGCTTGGATATTTTTTTGGCATGTCTTTTCTGTTCCCCATAACAGTTCCACAAATGTATGTTCTTTTCCAAAAGAGCGCATGCTAGGGTGGGGCTAGTGAAAAAGCGATCTGTGTACAGCTTCCCTAGCATGGGTTCCAAAAGTGTTTGTACCACTTTCTCACCCTGATTCCCCTGTGTAAAAGTGTCTTTCCCCATGTACATAATAAAATCGAAAACATACCCTGTAGTACTCTCGCAGATTTTGTATGATTTGATTCCAAATCTAGCATGTTTCGATTTTATGTACTGTCTAAAACCCAAAAGACCTTTCCAAAGCATCAAAGATTCATACACACAAATATTTTCACCAGGCACATAAATTGATGAAAATACTTGTCTGAAATGATCAACAAAGAATTTGATGTTTTGGATACTGTTGCTAGGTTCAAGGACTCGGTTATCTGAAAAATGTGAACAGCTTAGCACAAACGAGATCTACGCCTGTCGGGACTTTACGAAATGTTTCATTTGTTGTAAAGTAATGATCAATAAAAGGTTTTCTATCTATTCCCGTCAAAATAAAAAAAACCAAAACCTGATAGAGTTCACTTACCTCTGTATCTCGCCATTGTTTGAATCGAACCTACGAAGGAAGGATCTATGAAGGAAAGATCGGTCGCATTACTTGCATACCGGCATAAATATTAGTGTACTTGACAATTCTTTGCACAAAACTTTCTGGAGAAAATGCTTGAAAAACATTGAGAACTGTAGCATTTTCTGCAAATGGCATTTGTACTCCACTGCTGACTGTAATAAGGGGATTCTCCATGCGTTGGTCACAGATGCACGCACCACGCAGGCACGCTACGCCATGACAGACCGGTTTCATGCTGGCCTCATGGTCACCTTCATGAAAAATTTCAGTAGGGGCTGGAATTTCATCTTGTGATAAAAAATAAGCTTGCAAAATACAACAAATAAAGATATAACTCACTCGTGTCTATCAGATTTTTAAAAAAGTAAAGAAAATCTGGTAAAAATAATAACTAAAATTTTTAAAAATCATCTAGTGATCTACTCATTGTTTACACTGTCCCCTGCTAAAGCAGTAATGGACGAAAAAAAGTGGTCACGTGACCACAAAATAAAAAGAATTAAAAACAAATAACACGCGATCCGAATAAACGAAATACATTATATTGCAAATAAATCTTTCCCCTATTGAATGATACAAAACTTAAGCTATGGATAAGGCAGACATAAATTCACAAAGTTATTTTCCGTGTTCACCCTCAACGCCTTAAAAGACGAACGCTACCGTAGGCCTACAGACACTGAAAATTCTTATTTATCGGTTAATATAGTATGTATGTAAAAATGTATGCTATAAACAGAAAATAATTGATTTAACTTATCAAATAACGTCCTCAAACAGAGTGATGCACGAGAATGCAAAGTGGAAACTGGTTCAAAGTCGCCGAGTTGATCACTACAGTACTCAATAAAATCCGCCATTGTTGTTTTCGGTCTTCGGTGATTTCGGTAATTGACCACAGTTCTTTCAATGCAATTCAGTTCGTGCACAGTATTTTTTATCTCAAACAAACTATACAGACTTATAGATGAGGGATTTTCCTATTTTGGGGTATCTTTTAAGGCTGCTATGTTATCGGAATCACCATGAACGTAATTTAAGAAAATTTTAGTTTAACCGTATTTCACTTTATCTTGAAATTCCCGCGCATTGTTTAGTATGGAAATGAACCTTGTTCTCTCCCCTACATGAAAACCGTTATTATTTTTAGATTACTCTACCGCGGACGTACTGATGGACCAAGAAAGAGTGCACGTGTTAAGCGCTACCGCTGGACAAGTTATGGCGGCTTAGTAAACTTCTGAATAACTTCTTATTACTTTTTCACAATTATTTATTATAACAAAACACACAGAAAGACAGAACAGAGAACAAACTTTTTGTTTCATGTACTTTTATTTTACAAAGCTTCAATATACAGAGGAAACATGAGTGTTGAAAATGTAGAAAAATTGACTAAACAACGTCGTGATCAGCCATTTACCGATGTTTGGAATACCTAATCTGTGGCTTCAAATTTTCCAACATCAACATCAAAAGTTGCCATGGCGAATGAAAAAAATAGCATACACAATATCACAAAATGAATGTACACAATGGCTGCCAACTTTGAAGAAAGAAAGTGGGGTGACGCTACCAAAGGCAGGAATTCGGTCGCATGAGCATTCTCATTACAGTATCCAATGATTTAGAACAAAATTGGATGCTGAAGCAACTCACATACTTTCTTCCCTCTGATTGGTTACTTTAATTACATATCATGTGTCGGACTGAAGATGCACGCCCAGGGTAATACAGGTTTACCTTTGACGCTTGTACATCGTTTTTTTTTAGGGTAAGGATTACATACTAATGATTGTGACAGACTTCTAACCAGAATTCTTGTCATGAACTTATGACCCACATCCGAAACTCGAATATCATATTCGAATTGAATTCCTTTGTTAAGAACCCTCCCGTCATGCACCGCATGAGGAAAACAATAGTGAGTTCATCCCTTGTTATGCAACTTTAGCCAACATTCGAGAAGAGTTCGAATCAACAACATACCTCGTGATCTAGTCACGTGATGCATTCATGCCCTACAATAAATACTCTTGACGCGGTAATATTCTTTACTCGCCACCCCAGACCGGCCGATATACACACGAGCACCTCGCTAGTCGCCGAAATCTTGCCGAGTCGGAAGGAACCTAGAACGAAAGGAACCCGAGTCTTGTACAGTAAAGTCTACTTTAAGAAGGTAACACATCTACTTCTTACAATGATATTGCATTTTACTATTTGTATTTTTGTATATGAATTTATGTATGTATTTATGCGAATTATTATAATTTCCTCCAAGCATACGTGATTCGATAGAATGCCTAAGCCTAAAGATTTCATTGTATATAAATTAATTGTAACTTTTAACTTTAATTTGTATAAACCTTAATTCTCTTGTGCCGCAGAAAACGTCTGTGCACTTTGCAAATTTCTATGTAATTCAAATGATTCTCTTGAGTATAATTTCATTGTTAATTCGTAAAGCGCTCATAATTGATTTGAATTATAATTTGTTCTCCTTGTATGAATTCCATTTTTGATGAAGTAAATGTTTGGAAATTCATACGTTCATGTAATGTTAAAAATAACACACATGTGAATTATATTGTATCTTTTATGAATATAAATCTATTGCAAAAGACACGATAGTCAAAGATTTAAAACTAAGCGCATTGTATCAGTCACACATGCTTGGTTGGTTTGCGAATGTAACCGCAAATCACTTATAGAACCACGCTATCTTTCAGATCGGGTTTTGGTTTCTTCTTCTCTGCCTTATAATACGTTTACGTATTGTTTGGATGCCTGATTGGTGAACGACGTACAATTCCGTGTCGCCATCGTTGTTGACGCTATGCTATGACGGTTCGTCAGTGTGACAAGTCAGGAGACGACTAGGTTGCTGAAAACTACAACCGTACTACGCAAGCATCGCTTGATACGTGGAAGGATCGAACTATCTTTAGACCACGTGTGCATCAAGACTACTGAGAAAGATGAGTAACTAAACCGAACTCTGAATCAATCGAAAGTGCTGGCAAAAATAACTCTAAACAGTAATAGTCAAGCGAATTGAAACTTTGCCTTAGTTTAGATCTGAAGCTGTGTCTTCGTAATTGATTGTATTGTTAAATATTAACTATTAAATTCTTTATTTGTTAATACCTCTTTCGTAGTGAATTTTTATGCATATAGACCTAATTCGTGGTTTGGATGGGGGATCGACTGAGCTAAATGAACCTTTGAATGCATACAAATTTAAGAGAGTGTTAACGGTTTCCAAACCGGCTATTGTACACAAGTTGTCTGTTCGTGAATCTGTTTGTCTGTACTACAAAGGCGCATTTTCATATGAGACGAAAGATAATTTGAGCAACCAGTCTGTTTAGGGAAAGGGGAGAAATTAATTTATCTAATTAAATTAAAGTTTCTGTAAAATTCCTAAGCAGGGTCTTTAAATAAATACTGGACATGTAACAATGATGGTCAATGGGTTAAGAAACTTTTGATATATCATTTGATAGATCTATTGAATGAGAAACCTTTGAATATCCTATTTGACATTGGTAATAATTAAGAAACTTAGGAGTCACAGTTTGACTGATTACATGATTCTCAAACAAACTGTCATTTTGTTTATTTTATCTTAAGTGGCACTGGGTAAATCCATCTTTAAATAGGTAAGCTCATTCGCTATATAGAGACTGGAGACAGTGTCACACATTGGCTGATTTCACTCTTTTTCAAAACCATCTGTCTTGGTAATTATAAGAAAAAAATGGGTAAAAATTGTTTTAATGAAAAAAGGAATCTTCAGATGTTAAATGTGAGTTTTGTTTGTGCATTTGAATGAGATATTTGTAAAGTTGATCGATAAACTTACAGCAGGTAAAGCATACTGAAGTGCTCATGGCAAAATTTGAACATGACTGACATCTGGCATTGTTTTCGGGTATGCCCACATAATATATCACAGAATTTCTGGGATTCAACCAATAAGAATAAAGCTTATATCAGCCGAAACCTAAGATAATGACCTTTAACACAAGCATAGGTTTCTATCAGTCAGTCAAATTTTACACTAGGAAATTCTAGTCCAAATTATCCATTATGTTCAACGCATTTTTCATATATTGACCTCCTTTATATTGTTGAAAAGACTTTTTTTTCCTTTAAAATGCTATATAATATAAATTGGAAACAATTATCCTTGAAGAGCTCATGGCAATGAATGTGGGAGACCCCAATATTTTAATTTGCACGCATGCCAAAGGTGAAGAGATCAGTAATGGAGATTGACATCTTAAACAAGATGGTTTTAAAATGGATCATCTAGACAACAGTTTGTGTAAGTCTTAACAAAATTATTAAATTTCATCAAAATATTGCTATAGTAAAATAATCATTCATTATTTTTAGGTTTAGATTTGTTAGAAAGTTTTATTTTGATCACTATTGAGGTTAGCTAAACTTTGGCCTTTTAAAATATGGTTGCAAGAAGGTGATGTTTTCTTATGACAAACTGCTTCTATTAAAATAATCCTATAGAAGAAATATGGGCTAGAAGTGATTAAACAATGACTCATGATGAGTTTCATTTTTTTTTTTAAACGTATATTAACTAATCGGCAATATTTAAAATTAATTTTATAAAGCACCAATCCAAAATAAAGGACGACAGCTCTTAAATTAATGCTAAATGATTTTTGTCTCTGTAGCTGACAAGTACCTTTCATTATTTTATTATAACTGGGGCCTTATTAATGATGAATGAGCATTTGTCATTGAATGATTGATCAGGCTTAAGATATATAATAAATAATAAGTGTCTGAGGTGATGAGTGAATCGAAGACTAGTAAAAAAAATTTGAGATCAGGACAATGCTAAGGAGTAACATGCTCACACTACAGACATATGGTGGGCATAAATGACTTTAGCTTTTCAGTTTTCAAGATATTTTTAGAATGTCAATATTATGAAACAAATATTCACATTCAAAAATAAAGATAATAATAATAATTTCAACTGCTGTTGAACTACAAAAAATAAACTAAATAGTAAAACTATTTTATTAAACTAAAGACAGTATCAATATTTTTAAATTAATAAGTTGCTATTAATACTTTGTTATTAATAATCAATTAAATAACTTTGTCAGTAAAGTCTGTATAGTACTTTCTCCATATACATTAATTTAGAGATGATCCTTTTGCCTACTCAAGTACTTTGACAGCAATGTTGTGTCTGTTTTAATCAGGAGATGAACAGTTCTTTCACTTGAAAAGTCAAATAGGCCTGAAAAGGTCAAGAGTTAGACCATCAAATAAGGAATGCATCAACAACAAGCTCCTTCTACTGCTCAATCTTATTCAAACAGACTCTGACTGAACCTGGGATGTTTTTCAAATACTATTTGAAATCTGTTATAATAGGGACTTGCCATTGCGTGATGTCAGACTTTTAATACAAACATGACAAATGCTCGAAAACAGATGCTACCGTTTTTTGATAAACTGGTTGAATTTGGAATTCATTGGCAGCTTTTCAAGAAGACATTCCTTCACAAAAAAATCTCCTTTTTATAATTTCAGCAGGAGAGTGCCCAGTCATTCAACAAGTGGAATTCATTCCAAACGGACTTATATTGGAACTAAACATTTTTAGAAACAAAAAGTTTTCCAGTCAGGATTTATTACTGTGGCTGCAAACACTGTGCAGTTTCATACTTTGGTCATCACAAAACTTAATAAACTTGTAAAGAAAAAGTCCCTAGCCATGAAAACACTTCAGAAGGATTTGAGTCACCCAGATGGGCTTCAACATCTTACTGAATTTCTAGAAGCTCCTGTTTTATTGGAAGAAGTCCATGACAGTATTGAATCTGCTTCAGTTTCTTTCACCCACCTGAATAAATTACCAGCTATAAATACTATTTCACCAGCAATGTTTGTGCAGTCTCATAGTCCTACTTCATCATCTGTGCAGCCAACATCATCAGCATCCAATGCGCAATCAGTTTCTGCAGAAGTTTCAGGATTTTTCTAAATATCTAACCCAGTCTAGACACTTCCAGCTTGAAATTGCAAAAGGTGAGCTCCGAGCCTTAAGGGAGGCACTAACAATTGAAAAAGAGACACTTTCATGTTAAACTGTGCAATACAGTGTCTCAAGGAAGAAAAAGCTGCACTGACTTCAAAGTTAAAAGCTTCTAAAGTACAAGAAGCATGTTTGAGGACAAACTTGACTCATTCACAAAAGCTGTGTATAAGGCTGAGGCAGTCAAATGTGCATTGACAACTGGAGTGGCTGCAAAAGAAATACCTTCAAAATACTGCAGTGCCTACCATCTGTGCTTGAACAAGAAAGAAGGAAAAATGCCATCTTCAAAGGCAAGCCAGCAAGTTTGCTGCCCAAAACAAGCAACTATTGGAAGACTTTAGATTGGCAGAAGATGTAATCAAGCACTTGGTGATGAACAGCAGTCTGTAGCTGTGAAGTTCCTGCCAAGAGGTGCAGAGATGTAATCAAAATGGTGTCCGGACACTTTTGGGGCATGGATTTCAATGATGACCAGTTGTTTGGCAAGACAACCAACCTATGCTTTGCTGACCAAAACCACAATCTTGCCAAAAAGCAGGTTGCAGAAGCCATGTCCAGTCAACACTTTTATCTTCATATTGACAGGACTTCCAAAAATCACAAAAAGTACAGAGGAATGCAGGTGACTCTGGAAAGACTTTTTCTCTTGGCTCTGATCCAGTAGCACAAGGAAAGCTCAAAGCTCAACCAGTTTCTTTGCTTGTTATGAAGTGCATTGCCAATAACTAGTTAGTTAGTTAATTTAACATCTTTTCATTTTTGTGATATTAGATGCATTCACATAATCACACTTACATGGATGCTTCATATTATGACATATGGTGAGCATTATTGTTAAAGTACAAGCACATGTACAAATGTGCAAGCAAATATGCAGAATATAATTTATAACTTTATTTAGTTAGATTGATCCTGCTGTCAGTTACTAAATTAAAACACTGCATATAACTGTTTCATTTTTTTCTTTTCCACTGTGTTATGGGTAGGATGTATTGCATGAAACGGCATTTTTGAGATGTTTTATTTCTATATCTATACAGAAAGATTGTCTGAAAATTCATCCTATAAATGTCTATACTCCAAAGTGCAAGTATACCAAATTTGGTGTAAATGCAGTAGTTTTTTTATTTTATGAGACTTCAAAAGTGACATTTTATTCAGTTTTTGACTACTTAGCATTTCAAAATTTGAACAAAATGCTATTTTGAAAGGACTGTATTTCATTTTATATGCATCTGTGATCCTTAAAAAAATAAATAAATCAGCAATATATTTGTGTTACAGAGAGTTGAAATAGCAAAGATGAGCTGTGTACTTTTCTTAGTTTTTGTTGTGTGGTCATTTCAAAAAGGGGTTTTGTGAAATCTCTGTTTTCCTGCACTTACATTAAACTTCAAACTTTTAATTGTATCTTTTTTCTATTAAAGCTAGAGCTCCAAAATTTTGTATGCAAACTTAAACTTTGAGGTAGAAAATACAACCTACAAATATCAGCTCATTTGGCCAGACTTCAAAATTTGAGTGGTCTTATCTACATTAATGGCCCTTTGTAGTGTCTTCTTTGGCAGTGAACATTTAAGTGGAACTGGATTACCATCTTTAAAGGATCTATTTAATGTCTTCTTTGGCAATGAACATTTAAGTGACACTGGGTAAATCATCTTTAAAGGACCTATGTAGTGTCTTTTTTTGGCAGTAAACATTTAAGAGGTACTGGGTTACCCAACATCAAAGGACCTGTGTGGTCCTTTTATCTATCTATCTGTCCCTTAGTCTTGTTGACCATTGGAGTAACACTGATGATCTGACAACCAGTTTACTCCATTCCATTCTGATAATTATAATCTTAATGTATTGCTCAGTTTCAGTCCTGTCTACTCTGAGATGTTATCCTCCCATCTTTTCCTTTGTCTTCCTCTCCTTCACCCTCCTTGCACAGTACCTTGCATGATTATCTTGGCAAGCCCTATTGATCATGTGATATGCCCATACCATTTCATTTTGCATTTTTTCACAATGGCCAATAGCTCTTCATAGGGCCCAATGGCTTGCCTAATTCTGCTTCCCATTTCCTCATTCAAGACATGATCTCTATACAAATTGCCAAGCAACCTTCGAAAACATCTCATTTTAGTAGCTTTATGTCCTTTTGAGATCCACTGTTAGGGTCCTTGATTCACAGGCACATAAAAACACAAATACAACCAAGGAGCACATCAGTCTGATCTTTGAGCTGATTCAGATGTTTCTGTCTTTCCAAACTGTCTTCGACCTTGCCATTGCTGTTATTGTCATCACAATCCTGGACAATATTTCAGGTTTTGATCCCTTGTCTGTCATGACAGCTCATAAGTACTTGCATTTATTAACTATTTCCAATTTCTGATCACCAATCATGATGTCATTGCCAATGCCACTGGTGTTCTTGTTCATCAGTTTGGTCTTCTCTGCAATGATTTCCATACCAAAAGCAGTAACTGTTTGTCCAGTTTTTCCACCGAGCTAGCTCATTTCCTGTAAGGTCATCGATGTCATCGGCAAAGAATAAGTTCATTATTGTTCTGCCTCCAATACTGACAGTTATTACATGGTCTTCCAGAGCACTTTTGGAGCACTGGATCACTGACAGCTGAACAAGTGAATAGCATTGAGTAAATTTGGCTTCATGTAGTCCGCTTTAAAGTGAACATATAAGTAGTACTGAGTAAACCCAATAGTATTAAAAATACAAAAGTATGTTGATTTATTAATAATTATTGTGCTATAGATATATTTTGTTGTTGCTTGTTTTTGTACCTGTACCGACAAGCAAGAAGTTATTCTTTTCCTAAGATATTTAAACATTCTTTAACAACTGTAAGTCCTGTGAGCATTGAGTGAATAAATTAATGTAGAGCTCTGATATCAGTAGAAAGGAGTTTTCGTTGTGCTTGTTACTAACATTTAATAGTTTTATTAATAGCTTTCTAACTTATCCTAGGATTATGTCCATGATCGAGACAAGTTCCCAGGAAGCCACTTTTGGAGCACTGGATCACCTGACAGCTGAACAGAACATGCTGGAAGTTGGACTAGCTTCAACAGTGACATCAGTACTTCAGCAATGTTCCAAGCCTATCTTCATGGTGTGTCTTCATTGGAATAATATTGTAAAAGCATCATTTATAATGTTGAATGAAAATGTTGCTCAATGGGTTGGTAACAGACCTTGCATTTATTCAATGTAATTGTTTGAACACCTTTTTGTGTTGTTTTTTTTTGTTGGCACAAGCACCCCAATAAGTAAGGTATGTACACAGAGACTAGTAAGCCACTCAGTTTGGTAGGTTTAATAGGTTTTCTGCAATCATTATTTATATAGATCTGTTTCCTCTCATTTGGGATCTGGTTCAAGCAGGTTTCTGATTTTATGTTTTAATATTATCAGTTTATTTTTTAAATGTGAGTTAGTTTGTTTTTGTAAAATTTGATCACTGAAAATTGCTACTGTTGTAAAGTGAAAATTGATTATTCTATTGATGTTGATTGTGGAGATTATAAGATATTTTCATTTAGTTTCATGATGAGGATTTTGTGTAATAGGACTGAGGTACCCTTAAAAAAAAAAAAAAAACAACCCCCAAACCCTATTTTTTATCAATTCGTTTCTATATGTTGATTTTAGTGTATTTTACTAAATGGAAAGCTTTAAGTTATTTTGATGAGTTATCCATATTTTTAATATAAGAAAACAATTTAACAACATCATCATTATATTTGTATGAGAGGTTGCTGACTTGATTTTCAGAGTGCCTTGAGCAATATCCATGATTTTGTGGCACAAAATGTGTATGAAGCCAAAGTCAGTGGGAGGCTTGCTGCCAATCTTTGTGGAGCTGCAGCCAGAGTAAGTTGTACTTAACACTTGACAGTCAGGCTTTTATTATATTAGTATTAGGATTATATTAGTATTTTTTTAAATTAATATTCCTATTTTAAGAAATTAACACCCCATTCCATTGTGAACTGATTTTTCAGATGATAGTTTCATTCATTTCTAAGATATTAGTCTTCGCATAATGATTTATGTGTGTACATTTTGCATGAAGGAATTATTTGTTGTATACAATATGATCGCGGCATTAGGATGAAAACTGTTACTTATTTATCTAACTCTTGTTAACTTTTATTTTATTAAAATTCTTATTATTTTAACCTTGCTTATTTGTTAGTGAAGTAATTTTTATCGTTTGTTATCATAGTCTGAAATGATAATCTAATGATTACATCTTGTTCTCTGTTCATCTATTTATAAATGTCATATATCTATTCATTAATACCTATTCTCAGCTATAATTCTGTAGGGGCCAGAGCCAACTTGGCGGCATACTAGTATATCAGCGTAACAGTTGCAGATATACATTTATAACCAGTGACCCATACTCTGCATCAGCACTTGTAGATGTCTTGTATCATAACTAATTACAGTCAAGTCCGGATATGTCGAGGGCCTAGGGGTTTGCCAAAAAGTGTCGAGATAACTAAAGATCGAGATTACAGAAAACCAATATGGCGGCAATATATTACAGTACTATAACATGCGCTTGACATTTCTTTATGTACATGATGTGCGTTAATGAATGAGAATGTACATGCACGAGTTTGGTGATTTTTTACACAACAGCGTTGCCGCAATTTGTTTGATGACGCGATCGGCATGCTATAAAAATGTACATACATATACGTGTTTGCTAACAACAAAAGGTTTATGTACACGCGGTAAATATGGTTTCTGTACAAAGTCTAAACTGCTTTGTTGCTTTTTGCCTTTAACATTCTACTTGAAAACAAATGCTTCAATATTACATATAACGTGCTTGAAATTTCTTTATGTACATGATGTGCGTTAATGAATGAGAATGTACAATGTACATGCACGTGTTTGGTGATTTTTTACACAACAGCGTTGCCGCAATTTGTTTGATGACGCGATCGGCATGCTATAAAAATGTACATACATATACGTGTTTGCTAACAACAAAAGGTTTATGTACACGCGGTAAATATGGTTTCTGTACAAAGTCTAAACTGCTTTGTTGCTTTTTGCCTTTAACATTCTACTTGAAAACAAATGCTTCAATATTACATATAATGTGCTTGAAATTTCTTTATGTACATGATGTGCGTTAATGAATGAGAATGTACAATGTACATGCATGTGTTTGGTGATTTTTTACACAACAGCGTTGCCGCAATTTGTTTGATGACGCGATCGGCATGCTATAAAAATGTACATACATGTACGTGTTTGCTAACAACAAAAGGTTTATGTACACGCGGTTAATATGGTTTCTTTACAAAGTCTAAACTGCTTTGTTGCTTTTTGCCTTTAACATTCTACTTGAAAACAAATGCTTCAATATTACATATAACGTGCTTGAAATTTCTTTATGTACATGATGTGCGTTAATAAATGAGAATATACATGCACATGTTTTTGATTATTTAACAGAACAGCGTTGCCGTGATTTGTTTGATGACGCGATCAGCTTGTTTTAAAATGTACATGTACATTGTTTGCTAACAAGAAAAGGCTTATGTGCACCAACTAACAGCAGAGATTTACCAGAACATGTATACAATAAAAACATACAAACCTTTCATTATATTCTCCAACATTGCAAAAATAAAGATCGTTCACAAAATCACAAAAAATCTGCGGGGTGTACAGTGTACATGTAGTTCGTTTTTATAAAAGCTAACCAGTATCAAAATTAAATTCGCGAGTCATTTTGTATGTGTGTGTGTGTCTGTCTGTGTGTGTGTGTGTGTGTGTGTTTCACTCACACACATCAAAAGCTGCAATAGACCTTTCATCTTCATGATGTTCTCGTCTTGATTTGCTTCTTGCCTCCCGGTGCGTCTAAGGTGGAGGGCAGGAGGAAGGGGGTAAAACAGATCGCACCTATTAGGCGCACACCCTCAACAGCTCTCCGTCAGTGGGGGGGGGGGGGGAGGGGGCCGAAGCCGCCTCTGAAAATATCCTACAAGCGGACAAGCGGTTACTTCAAAAGTGGGCTAACATAAGTTCTGAACCAGTTGAAGGGCAACAAACAGTGTGCCTATTTTGCCTGTGGCAAACACCGCGCCCAATTAAGAAAACAATGCCCTTCTTAAGTTTAAGCTGCAGTTTTTAACAAGACATGGTCATTTATTGTTAGTGATTAGTCAGCAGTAGGGTCGAGATAACCAACTTAAGTGGCAATTTTGGCACTCTTTTGTGCCCGAGATACTAGGGTTCGGCAACATAAAAGAATCGACGTAACCGATGAGAAAATGCTAAGACAAAGAGGGAATTTGGCGGTTCCACTTCAAAAATGTCGACTTACTAGGGTTGGCAAGTTAACCGATGCCGAAATAAGTGGACTCGACTGTACTAATATTTGATATAATTCATTAATACAAAGTCACCCCAGAGTACATCAGTGACAGTCTGAATGATCTGATTCTGTAACTGATTATGTTAACCAGCTGAATTCAGTAGTAATTGTTCAAATTTGGGGGAAATTAATAATTTGGTTTCATCTACTCTCTTCTTTATTTTATACATTTTTCATGTATAATAATAATAAATAATCATTGTTTCTAAATGCCTTTTTTTTTTTACATTTTTAAAAACAGCAAATCCTCCCAGGTACATGGAAAATATTCTTATTAGTAACCAATTCTGTTTTTTTACTTTCTGATTAAAAAAAAAAAATTGCCTTTCAAAAAGTAATTATTGTAATATTAAATTAAAATTTGAATCTGAACAAAACTTCTGTGACAAAATAAATTGTTATTTTCTTTAATCACTTTAATTTTTATAAATAAAATAGACTGATTTACTTCCCGTCATAGTTGTGTGACTAGAGAGAAGATATCTTTAGCTATATTTAAAGGAATTTGTAAATTAAACAGCTTTCTTAAAATACTTGTCAGACAGTTTTTAAAAGTTGCTTTAGAAAATATTGCCAGCATTTGTTTCTAAAAATAACAAACATGAATTTACAAACTGAAATATATCAAATTTGAAGATTGGCACTTTACAATCTAAGGTTCGACCTGCTGAAACTCTGAAATTGATGCTGCCTTTTTTGTGTAAGAGTATTCAAGATTTTGCCAATGAACGTAAGTACATTTGCTTAAAGACCATTTCATCATCACCACAAGACAATCTTTTTCTCCCACATTACCCACTTGAATTTGACTGTTGAAACTGTAAAGAAATCAAATTCAGCCAGGCAGCTTTATTAGATAGTATTTCATCTTTCAGTATTGTTGTATGTTTGTTTTCACAAGTATTTCATCTTTCAGTATTGTTGTATGTTTGTTTTCACAAGTATTTCATCTTTCAGTATTGTTGTATGTTTGTTCTCACAAGTATTTCATCTTTCAGTAATGTTGTATGTTTGTTTAAACAAGTATTTCATCTTTCAGTATTGTTGTATGTTTGTTTTCACAAGTATTTCATCTTTCATTATTGTTGTATGTTTGTTTTCACAAGTATTTCATCTTTCAGTATTGTTGTATGTTTGTTTTCACAAGTATTTCATCTTTCAGTATTGTTGTATGTTTGGTTTCACAATCCTAAGCAGCTTGGTTTGGTACTAGTCAACATGTTTTATTTCTTTCAAAATATTCTCTTTTTTTTCAAGTGCATATTGAGATTAATTTAGATTTTACATCAAACATTTTCCAAATCTTTGACCTATTTTATTTAAGGCTTTTTTATTTTTTGTCTTTAATTTAAATTTGAATAATTCTGATCTGATTTGTAATGAGATAACCCATTGAAACAAACTCATGATGCGTATAGTTGACCCAGCACTGAAATACAAACACATAATCTGACAGACCCAGCATTGAAACAAACTCATAATCTATATGACAGACCCAGCATTGAAGCACAAACACATAATCTATATGGCAGACCCAGCATGGAAATAAAACATGCGATCCATATGGTTGACTCAGCATTGAAACAAACACAAAATCCATATGGTTGATCCAGCATTGAAATACAAATACATAAACCATGGTTGACCCAACATTGAAGCATAAACACATGCAAATGAGCAGTCCAGCTTATCATCACTTGGTGATATTTACACAGGTAGATGTTGTGGCAAGGTTACTGTCTGTTCATTGCTAATTATTAATTCATGATATTTTTTATCCATAATTAATACACAAATCAATAATTCTTTCTTGCAATCCATATACACAGTCACCCGACAGAGGTCTTTTGTCCTTCTGTGTCACAAGAGCGACTAGGTCAAACCCTGGTACAGTCTGCTAACTAATTAACTCTCTGTCCAAGTGTTACCTGTCTGGATTAACAGACTTTAATTGAGTTATCTTGTCAATCTTCTGTCTTTAACCCAGCCCCCCCACATATATGCTCTCTATCGACAATGGGAACTATCCTAAACATGCGCCTGACCGGCTTTCTATACGTTATTACGTCAATGGCAGCCACCACCCATCATCTTCGCAGGATCTCTCTATCTCAATAAAGAGAGTGGATAGTTATAAATTCAACAATTTATTAAAAAGAAATAAAAATAACAATTTAAATCAATTTACAATTAATTTCCAAAAATCACGCACTAGGCAATTTCAGAGATCACAAATCTCATAAAGACATCTCACAATGCAATTAATTAGAAAGATATATCATGTCTATTCCCTAGAACAATTACTAGGAATTTCATTTGAACAATGTTAATACACTTTAGTTTAGCTTACATAAATTCTCAACATCAATAAGCAAGCTAGATAGTCAACAATATAGTCAAATACAAGATTTTACACAGAAGAATCAGAAATAGATAAGGAATGAAGAATCATAGAAACATGTACAGATTACACAGAAAATTCATGGTTTTTGAGTCACCTGATTGCGGCCTTGTTCAGCAGTAGCCTTGTTCTCGGTAGAGTTGGCTGGCAATTAAATGTCTTGTGATTTAGCCTCGCCTGGTGAAGTTAATGAATGTTCCATATAGAATGTACACACAAATGTTGTCCAACAGAATTACAACACAGTATATAAAATCCTTCCACTGAATACCAGATAGTTAGAATTATTCACAATCCAGATCACACACTGGGCTGTAATGTTCGTTTCTGTAGTTACAAGAAAGTCAGACTCATGCTCCTAGCTGCGGCTTCCTTCGTAATACAGTCCTCTTGATGGACCCAGATACAAAAGGAATCCAAACAAGAATTTTACTATGCACTGGTCCCTTACACATTCAGCAGACCAAATGGCAATACAGTTGTCAATGTTGAAGTAAACACCAGTCTTCAATCGTCAACTCATAAGGATGTCGACATAGCCAATGTCGAGGCAACCAGAACAATGAGAAATATGTATAATACAGGTACGGCTTGAACTGCAACAAAAGAATGTAATGGGACGCAAAGGTATCATGTTTCAATAATCTGTAGTCTGTACTTCTATTCTCGTTTCTTCATTTACAATTCCTTTTAACAATTATTTTATCTGATTCTTTATTTAAACGAGAATAAAAGTGTCATAGTTTAAACTTGTTATAATATTTACAAGAAAGCATAATTCAAACAGATTTTAAAAGTAAGTGTTAAAAATCAGTTACAATGCAATCTCTATTTCGGACATACCTTTCTCTTCAGTTCTAACCATGAGCCGTGCATGGGACCCAAAGATGTGTAAACGAGCATAGAGAATTTTGAGTGCTCTTTTATGTGATTCTAGAGGTCATGGAAGTTTCTAGAATTTATTAGCCTCTGGCTATGAATTGTTTTCCTTCCTGTGCCTTTGTCTAAATAGTTATGGCTGAGTGCACGCACATAATAGACTGGGTGAATTAGATGCCAGAAGTATGCCCATGTTATGTAAGAGTTAGTGACCCATAATCATAATTCCCTTTATTTGTGGATGTGGGTCAGCGTTGTTTATGCCAAATCAATTCCACTCAGATTTGAATTGTGAAATTTGATTTTCAAATTTGCAAGAATAACGAAATTAATATTAATTAAATTAATTACTTAAGTGTAGTAATTAGCATTTTTCATGTCACAGATGTCACATACAATAATGAACAATCCTACATAATAGGTACAGTGGTATACAACTATATTTACACAGGTAGATGTCACATACAATAATGAACAATTCTACATAATTTTTAGGTATACAACAATACAGTGGCATACAACTATGTTTACACAGGTAGACATCTTATACAATAATGAACAATCCTACATAATTGTTAGGTACAGTGACAGACAACTAAGTTTAGACAGGTAGATCCATCACTCTCTCTCACACACATACACACATGTGCGCGTGCACACACACACACAGGGATGAGCAATCCTATTTATATACCAGTGTTAAATACAGGAGCATTCAACTATATTTACACGTGCATGTGCATGAGCAGCCTTACATATCACAATTAGATATAGTGAAATACAGCTATGTTTACACTGGTAGACTAATCACTGAAACACAAGCGCATGTTATAAGAATTCTACAGAGAAGGTCTTATCTGCAGCTGAAAGACTTAGAATACTTTGCTATGCTGACTTATTTACTGACATCTTCAGTCATCATCTTCTGGCACTAAAATGCAAAAGTAAAACTTTAAATATGTTCCTGTAGATAATTTGCATCATGACATCAAAGAATTAGTGTGTGTGTGTGTGTGTATGCGTGTGTGTGTGCACGCGTGCGTGTGTGTGTGTGTGTTGATGTTTTAGTCACTTGGACAAAATCATTTTATTAATGTATTGTCAGCCCAAACTTACTTTGTTACAGTCACTTGGACAAAATCATTTTGTTAGTTTATTGTCAGCTCAAAGTTTCTTTTTCTTTAAGATCCTGGTGTATCCAAGGAGGAGCACTTAGATAACAGCTTTTTGTGGAACATTCTCATGCTGTCCCAGGTAAGCCTTTTGTCTCCAGAGTTCTCTTCTCACACTCATCCATTTAATCAGAATAATGTTGAACTTTATCATGTAAACTTTAGTTATAAATTGTTATATGATTAAAATTACATTTTTATAATAGTAGACTATATTTTTATTGTTATATGTTTTAATGTTTTGTTATCTGTATACTTTCTGTGATGCCAACACCACTTAGTTAATGAAAATTATTATTATTATTAATTAATCTGTCGTAACTAATTATAAGTGATGAGAATTTTAATTTATTTTATTAATGATCCTCTGGCAGATACCGCTTGTCTCTTTCACTTGGTGGATATATGGGCACTGTAAATGTTTTCTCTCTTCCACAACATTAAAGATAAATATTGTTCCATAGTTAGAAATTTCATACTAAAGGAGAAGACAAATCTGACTTTATATTTAGCAATCCCCCAACCACCTACTTTCTTCTCTAATATATTATCAATATGCATAAGAAGGTCAATAAATATATCAATAATTTATTAAATCAACAATCAAATATACATATGACAAATATGATGAAATAGATTACTTGATATTGATATTTCTATGAATCCATGTTCAGATAATTTTATGATTACAGTCTTACGCATAAAATAACATTCAACAATAGAGTCATTACAAATCAAAGGATAGTCTTATCAGAGAACAGAAATGGAGTTATTAGAGATAAGCAATAATAGTCTTTATGTAATCTGATTCAGCACGGTTTTAACAGTCCTTCATGTGCTTTGCCACAGTATCACAAATTACAGTTCAATTCAATTTCCACATGTTTCTGTCCTCACGTTGAAACAGAATTATCGTTCATTCTCCCAAAGTCAACCTGGGCCTTTTTCCACCTTATCACTTTGTTCAAACAAGAGCATTTGTAGTAATTTCTAGTACTCCCCTGTACCAGAAATTTTCTCGATGTAGTGAGCATACTTTGCCACCATTCATCAAATAGTCTATCCTCTTTACACTTAACACACACCACAGCAGATGATTCCTGCATCTCCCCAATCACAGTGGCCCACAGCCAGTGAATCAGTAGATTCAAACAACAACTGGAAAAGCTCCTTGCTCACTGCAAAATATAATTAAGAAGCGAACGCTAAGATTCCAGTTTATCGCTTTATAACTCCATTCTTTCATTTCCTGTCTCAACTTACAGTTTCCTGCAACAGTATTCATTAGCCTGATACACACACACACACATGCATCACATGCACGTACACACACGCACACACACACAGCATGATATGATAAATACAGCATATCAAAACAATGTCAAGCATTAGCAAACTAATGCAAACAGCTTAGTTAAAACATTTGTAGAAATAAAAGTTAACTAGTGCATCTCCACATAAAACAAAAGTATAATAGATCAATAGCAAAAGTACAGGAAATATTTCTAAGTCCATTCTCACTCAACCAGTCAGCTAACTCTCCATCAAGCTAAAAGCCACCTTTCAAAACCAGACTTCTTGCCACTCCAAATTCAAAGTGGCAGGTCTCATTCTCATAAATCATGACCATTGGATAATAAAAACTACTCACTGGTTTGCATTACATCAGCAATTTCTAGCATATTCTTGCCTCTTGCATTTACTTCAAACTCTGACAATTTAAAAAATACATAAGGAGTGCCCATGATTGTGTTACTCTGACAATTTAGCACTTTATATAATAATTAAATTTTAAAATAGAGATAGGCAAATTTACTCTGCCACACTTTTTTTATCCACTATTATTTTAAATATATTATTCATACATCAGTAGACTTACTATTTTCTTTGTCAATCTGTCATTTTTATTAATAACTTTATTATCATGATGAAAGCTAATTAGCCAAATCATTGACCCTTGTATTTTTTTTTTGTCCTGTCAACCCAGTCACACATTGAAATTTTCATGTAGCCTTTGTTTATCTAGCAGTCATGCTATTTGTGTTGTTGAAGTTTATTATCTCTGTTTCAGGGTTATCTGTTCCATCATTATTCACATGTCTTTGTCTTTAACAGCTTGTTCAGTGTGACGGAAAGGAATTGCTACCCTATTCTGACATCTTACTGCAGACACTGAAACCAGTGCTGTCTCTGTGCAGTGTTCAGGGGAATGAAATTGCTGGTCAAGTCTTACGTTTCTTGCTGCGAGCTCTTACACTTACATATCCATTGGAATTCTGCACTGTGACCCAAAACTTGGACCAGCCTCTCACAGATTACCTCCCTATTCGGGTGAGGGATTTTTTTGTTGTAATTTTTGCTTACCATATCACTATCACTTACTTGTACTGTTTGTATGACTTTTTAATGTTCATGGCAAATTAAAATATATATATCAGCCCTGAAAATGAAAAAAAAAGTCCCACTAGCCTTTGGCTAGTAACTTAAAAATTTTACTAGCCAAACTAAAAATTTTACTAACCAAACTAAAATTTTTACTAGCCAATTTAATTTTTTTCTAGACAATCAAAATAGCCTAACATAAAAAAATACTGTTTTGTTCAGGTAATCTGGGTGGTCATGTGGTTATTAGCTATAGTATCGTGTCAATTTTATTAATAAAAGTAGTAGCTAGATATTATTAAGATAATTTTTTTTTTGGGGGGGGGAAGTTTGCGAGAGAGAGAGAAAGAGAGCGAATGATGTCAGTGTTATACAAATCAATGTGTGATTTCATATTTCAGTTTGAATTTTTTTTAATTTTCTGAAGAAGGTCTTTTACAACGAAAGCTCAATTTTGTGTTGTTTTACAGTGATGTTTTTATTTTTACTTTCAACTTAATCTGATAAAGTTATCAATAATCAGTCATCATCATCATCATCTGCTGGGATCAAAACATCCGGCCACTCAGTGTATTGTAACTTTCTAGGCCTGCCAGATGAATTTGTCCACTTGGCAGCAGAACTCTCAGGCTGGAAGTCTTCCAGTGGAGGACCATCTGCTGAGATCCTGATGAGGTCTTCCAGGGTTTCAGTTGCTAGAGAGCTCCTGACATCACTCTTGATTCTTTTCTGGGCGGAGAAGATCCTCTCACACTGAGCTGAGCTGATGGGGAGGACAAGGAGGATCTGGACGAGGTGCAGCAAGTCCTTATAGTCAGACTTGTATGGCTCCTTGGTTAGCAGAGTAGCCCACAATGCTGAGTAGCTTTTGTCGCTAAACTCCCTCACCACCAGCATCTTCAAGCTACACCACTGTCCAAGCACCTTTCCTATTTCACACTTATTTCTTTCCAGTGGTTCCTTGAACCAGTCCAAGAGTGTTTTGATCTCCTCTTCACCAAAGTCGACAAGGTGATTGTCATCTGAAGGCCAAAATCATGGTTAAAGATCTTGAAGCTTGCAACAGCATTACTTTCACCACTCAACTCTACATCAGATGAAAGAAGGGCACTCATTCTGGTCTTCATTCCTTTCGTTGTGTGGGTAACCGTTGACTTGATGTCTTCCTTCAAAGAGTTTGGCAGACTAGAAATCATCTCTGTGGGCTCAACTTGAATATTAGCAGGCACATTGCTGAGAGCACACCTTGAAACTGAAACTCTTCAGGGTTGGCTGCAACATTGCAAAGAAATTTATAAAGATAGCCCTGAGGTAGTGGCCTGATCATCAAGTTGTCCAGTCTGGCGATGGTGTTTTGCAGAGCTGAAACAGCAGTGGAAAAGATGGTCTTGTTTGACTGGAGGGTTTCACTCAGAGTGCTGATTATTTCAAAGAAATCCAGTAAAAAATGAGCCATGGTCAGAAATGAGAAAGTTTTCAGTCGCTTTGCAATATTCTGGGATCTCCCCTTGATTTCAGCATTATTGGAAGTGCTGGCAACATGCTTGCTGTGCTGTAGAACTACCCCATACTGCCCAATTTCAGAGTGACTTTTACTGTGTAGCAAGATGTGGAGAGCCTTTTGCAGATGAGGAGTCCATCTGGTGCCTTTCACCCTGGCAGGATTGCGGACATTGACTCCAAGTTCAGTGGCCAAGCTCTTTAGCTCTCTTCTGCTTTTTGGACTGAAGTGGTAGGTCTTGTAAATCCAGTGAAGAACATCAATCACTTGCTCAGCATCTCTGCAGTTCTTCACCATTCCCATGACGGTCAGCTCTAAGCGATGAGGAAGACACCATATGGAGACAAGCCAAGGGCAGTCTCTTGTTAGTTTTGCTTTCACACCATTATCTTTGCCTAAGTTTACACTGGCCCCATCAGCACAAAACCCAACCAGACGTTGCAAAAACTCAGGGTCGTCAATTGAGGAAAAGGCCTTCTTGACAGCAGTGAGGACACCTGAAACAAAAAATAATTTTTTTTAATATAAGTTACTATTTTTCGATTTATATGTCTCTGTGTGTGTGTATTTAGGTGTATGTGCTTTTTTATTTAAATAATGCATACATGTTATGTCTAATAACTTTTAAGTAATATATCTAAGCTACTAGTGTTGGGGAGAGAGAGAGGGAGGGAGAGAGAGAAAGAGAGGGAGAGAGAGAGGAGAAGGAGATATTACCATCTGCATCATAATGTTCAAGTTCCCAAAGCCCAAGAAATTTGTTGAATGGTTTCCAGTCTTGAAGACAGCGACAGATGATTGCCTCATTTTCCTTCACAGAGCTATCTGTTGCACCATCAATCATTATGCTGATGTAACTGTTGCTCTTCACTGTACAACCAACCTACAAACAAATGTGATACAAGTTAGAGTGCTACTGGTGGAAACCGGTTAAATTAACTTAGCTTATCAGCATTCAGAATAGATGCAAAAGAAAAACGAATGATAAAAACCGTGTTTATGTGCATAACTTTTAATCCATAATATATTTGCATATTATTATAATGTATTATTTTATTTTAATTAATTTTTATTTTTATAAATAGTATTACCAAATAATTTAGATCTAGAAGAAATGTAACTGGCGACTGAATCCCGATAGTGCATTACGAGTTATTTTTCCGGGCTGCGTTATTAAAATGGCACATGATCACGATAAAAACCATGTTGCTATTTATGTTAATGTTTAGAGCAAAAGGTTCAGCATGCACACAGGGGGTGACGTAATCTGTATTTTGCCTATGCATGTTTGCTTTTTGACGTCGTTGAGTTCCGTGTCTTTTTATTTTAGTATTACTATTATTATTTTATTATTAATATTCTTTTTTATCTCTTGCTGCTATTGTTATTGTTGGAACTATTAATAATACAATTGTTGTTTATCTAATTTTTAAAAAAATGCTTTGATTTGTGTCTACTATTGCCAATAGTGAAGTGAAATTACATTATAAATAAATAAATCATGCTAGAATTCTAAGCCTATTGTTAACACAATTCGATGTAAAAATGAAATAGAAGGTAACCTCATCTTTGAAGGTTTCTGAAATGGTGTGTACCAATTCTGCTGCCATCACGTGGTTTGCATAGGTGGACGAAATATCAAGTCCATTTTTCTTTTGAAGATTAAGAAGCGGTTTGAACTTTGTAAAGGGCAGCTCTTCTTTTGCCAGCACATATGCAGTGTTAAGTTTGCACTTCAAGTCCACATTGTCCTTTTCAGTCTGTTTCGTTCGTTGCTGAACAAACGCCGCATGGATTGTACTCTGACCAGCCACTATTGAACCTTGCCTAGACAGGTCAGCATTGCGTGCAGCAATGTGCTTTTTGCTAATGGAGTGGCATGCAGCGTCTCTTTTTTAAAATTGTCAGTGCCCGTGATGAAGTCACATTTTCCCACCAATGCTGGGTACTTTTTGCAGATTGCACAGGTCATTTTCTTACTTGTCTCATCAAAAATTAACCAGGAAAATTCATGCTTCCACTTTGGGAGGAATGATCTCTGGGCACCACTTGCCGATCGCTTCATTGTTGATCTTTGTACAGGAAATGAAGAGTGAAAATTTGGGGACTTCCGGGCTGAGTAAAAATATGGATAGGAAAATTTACAAACCCATAGTTGTTCACAAAAAAGTTCATTTTAGCGCACTTGCAGTTGGCGACTAAAGTTTTTTTTTTTAGTCGCCAATTTTTTTTTTCACTAGCCATGGCGACTAAATTAGTCGCCATTTTCAGGCCTGTATATATATGTATATTTAATTAAAACTTATGCTGAAAAATTTTCTTTTTTTTGTAGTTGAATCAGACTACTTTAATTCTTTATTTATCTTTTCTCAAGAAGCAATGACTAGGTACTTAGCAATTAGGTGGCAATAGTTAAGATAATTATAACATTTCATGTCAAAAATTGTTTATAACTACTTACCTGTCAGGTCGGATATCTTTTTTAGACATCAATAAAATAAGTCCCCAAAACTGATACATTTCAGTCACCTCTGTATCACGCCACTGTTTGAAACGAGACGAAGTAGAAAGATTTGCACATGATCGATAGTAGATCTGCGGCATAAGTATTCTGAACTGACAATTTTTTGCACAAAATTAACTGGTAAAAATGCTTCCAAAATATCGACTTCTCTAGCATTTTCTGCAAATGGCATTTGTATTTCACTATTTCCTGCAAAAGCATGTGGTTTTTCCATTCACGTAGCAGACGCTGCCATCCAAGCCATGCTTTGATCACGACCGTTTTTCGTAGTACTGGTACTGGCCTAGAGGTCAACTGCATCTAAAATTTCAATAGGGGCTGGTTGAACATTTTCATTTTCTGATGAGAAATCAGATTCATCTAATGAATCATATTCTGACCCAACTGTGACTTCAAACTCACAATTGAAAACATCAAAACTTGCCGATAAATCCAACACAAAATGTCTATGAGTCTTCGACAAAGACAGTGGGTTGTATGGCAAAAGGCGCCAATTCAAGCTCATTAGCATACTGATTATAAGTATCCAATTATAAAATTTATAACAGATTGGATGCGGAAGCCAAACATATCTTTCATTTTTCTGATTGGTTATTTTTAATAAATAGTTTAAAACTACACGCACGTATCCGTATGCCTGTGACACAACGCGGAACATAGTCATTGGTTCAATCACTTCCGGTGGTGACATAACTTGTCACCGGGACTGCGAATGGGTTAAAAGATGAAAAGCAGCTGTAATTATAAATGGATTTTAAAAAATTTAATTGCTACCTATGTAAATGTACTAAAGAATTTTAAATGTCTTATTTGAAAATTATTTAAAATTACAAAATAAATATATAATAAAAAGTTCTCTTACCTTTTCTTGATCTTGAATGATGATTTTCACAAAGTTTGCTCACATTGTTGAATTTTAATTAAGAGGTCTGACTGACACCCCCCAAATAATAAATTTTATAAAGTCTAAGTGATTTGGGGTGTTTCAGTGGTATTTTGGATAAATATCCAGGGTGCTACCTTATCAGTTGTCTCACCCATAAAAGTTTGAGATTTCATATGATTTGATACTAATTTGTGCACATTTATATTTTATGTACTGTCTGAAACCTAAACAACCTTTCCAAAGCATCAAAGACTCATCTACAAAAATATTTTCACCAGGCACATAAACTCATGAGAACTTTCATCTGAAATGATCAATAATCAGTATGATTTTTTGGATACAGTCACCAGTTGCAGGCATGCTGTTGTCTGAAAATATAAACAGCTTAGCAAAAAACGAAATGACTTTACGAAATAAAAGATGAGCATAAATTTCATCTTTTGAAAAATAATAATCAACACAAGGTTTTCTATCTATTCCCATCAAAAGAATAAGCTCTAAAAATTGAAAATTTTCACATACTTCTGTATTACTCCATTGTCTGATACAGTACTCTTCATGAATGTCAAGTTGTGCTAGCAGCAAGGCTGCATATTTGTGTACTTGACAATTTTTTGCACGAAATGGGTTAATATTGTTTTTTAATTGAAGAGGACATGTTGCTAATGATACACAGAGGTTTTATTACAAATGTAATTTGCTGAATCTTTGATGGTGACTAAAAGCAGGCTTATTGATGATGTCATAGGACTTGGCAGTACCTGGAGATATGGACAACCTGAACATCAAGTGGCATGTACCTAATGAGGAGGAACAAAAGTTAGCAAATACAATAGCAGAGACCTTCCTGGCTCCAGAGCTTGAGTACCTCATCAATGTGACATCTGACAGTGACATTGCCAAGTATGCTTCCTCTTGTAATGTGCAGCATTTTCAATGAAGTTTGCATGATGTTGCTATGACACATACAGTTTATATGTTTCTTATATTTTTTTTCTCACATTCCTGCAGAATCTCAGCAACGCCATTTAACATTTTTAAAGTTTACCCCTACTTTGCTTCATTGCAATCATCCTGACAAGAAACTTTCACATGTTAACCCTGTAGATTTTCTTATTTGAGATGTTCTCAGGTTCTTTTCTGTGTATGCTGAAACCAAGTGTAATTCAATCTTCAGTGCTTCTATTTTATGATCATTTATAAATACTTTAAAATTTACATTAATATATAATTTATAAAAAGTAAAATTTTCCTTTTCATGTGTAAGAATTTTTAGAAGTTCAGAACCAATTTTAAAGTAAGTATACACATTTTTTTGTTCATTATTATTTTGTGTATCACACACATGAACAGAGGCAGAAAAAAATAGAAATATAAAGGCTCAGTCATGTTCATAATTTTCCAGAATTAAGAGTCACATGAAATTATTAAGCAAAAATCAGAAATGTAGAATACAGATGGGTGCAGTGCATATTGAAAACATCATCCAAACATTTTTTTATTTCTATATTTTTAACTGCTACAGAGAAGACTTGCAAAGGCGTCTGCACATTGTTTATGAATTTATACTAGGAGCTGGATCTCTCCTTCCACGATGGGACAGCACTGCTACACACCTGTAAGTGTTTGATATTTGATTTTAGTTATTGTATTTAACATACTACCTGGTCTTAAATAACTAATGGCAAAATCTTAGGAAAGCAGTGTCTTTTTTCAATCACTTTTTTGTCAGTTTTCAATAATTATTATAATCTTGTTTTCATAACTATTTATTTACCATAAGCAAGAACATATGCAACAGATATGAGTGTACAAACTTAAAAGCATGGAATGGAAATACATGTTTAAATAAATAATTCAAACTTATTCATAATAGCAGATAGTAGACAAATGTCAACAAACCATATAATTATGATTAGATCTATAGTATTTTACTCCAAGCTTCTATCCATGCCAGATAACCACCTTTGCAAAATAGACATCAACTCTTACCCATCAGACATACAAAGCAAATTCTACAAGTTAGAAGCAACCTGAAACCACCAATTCTATCACTGAAATTCCAACACACTAAAACAAATTCCACATAATACAAAAAAATCTACTCAAGGTAAGCAAACCACACAACCCTCATCTAATTAAAGGAATGCCACACTACACAATTCACTATGGCTATCACAACTGGGCATTATATACACAGATGGGTTACATGACCCTATGTCAGGAAAACCAGGAATAGGAATACATATCCCAAACATTTCAAAATTCATGGCAATCATCTCATGTGACAAAATCCAGATCAAAAAAGACAAACTACTTGTAATCACAGACTCACTCTTAGCACTTAAAACCATCCAAAACATCAGTGTCTCCAGACCAGACCTCATATGTAAAATCAGACAAACTGAAACAGGTAAGCATAGAAACCAAATAATGTCGGCTCCATCACATATAGGACCAGGCAATAAAAAAAGCAGCTTCACTAGCCCAAAATAGCCTTACCGAAAATAATATCCAACTCAACATCACTCCAATGCACAAAGAACACTTAGGAGCATTTAAGAAACTCATCTTTACATCATGAGAAAAAAATACTGCAATGAAGCAAAAAGTAGACAAATAAATTATGAAAGATACCCAAGTGCTCAAAAATATAAATAGCAATAGGAGAGATCAACTGTAATAACTAAGATTAGGCAGCAAAATAACAGATACAATGAAATAAAGTGCCAATGTAGCCTAGAGCACATAATTAAATATAAATAGCAATAGGAGATATCAACTGTAATAATTGACTAAGATTAGGCAGCAAAATAACCAGATACAATGAAGTAAAATGCCAATGTAGCCATTGACTAAACCTAGAGCACATATTTAAATACAAATGTCTACTGACACCGGAAAGATACAAATTTACAATATATCTAGTTGAAAATGACATACCATTGAATATTATGAGTATTTTAAACTCATCCAAGGATAAATAGCATCAGTGCCTCCAACTACTAGCAGAATTTAAAAATAAACACCTCCAAAGGGATAACCTATAAATAAAATAGATATTAAGTAAAAACATTACTCTCAGTTAATAATAAAACAAATAGGAAAGTATCGCAAATTAAACAGAGTAAATCAAGATAGATAAAGGTCAAAGTGAAATGGAGGAGCAGTCCAACCGGCTCCTGAGCCCAACAAATGAGACACCAGGGGTATTAGCAACAACTGGCAGTAGAGAAGACCTGGTGTATGTCAGCTGGGGACCAAAGAGAAAGACTTGCTCTTGGATCTATCTAGGCATGTTTCAGAGAGGGAAAATCATTCAAAGGAGTGAATTCTGCCACTCCAGTTTTGATAGTTTAGTATTTACCCCACCCCCATACCCCTTTTCCCAGCATGAAATCTGCGAAAGTTGAAAGTGTCCCCATTAATCAGTAGTAGTGGTATCATGGATAAAGGCTTCAAATTTAAGTACTCATAAATACCCTACTTAATCAGCATCTTTCATCCCTTTGTAACAGTTATTGCAATTTATTTATAACTTTGTATTTTGTGTACTCTAAATTCTCATATAGATTTTATAGAAAATTATGTTTTGTGGTGTTTCCTTTTTTTCTTCTCAGAATGCCCAGCGAAGTTCCACTTACATGCTTCTCCTGCGTCACATTAAAGGTTAACAGAGGTTAGTTTTTCAGTAGTTCTCTTGCCAAGTCATTGTAATTTTATATAATCATTTTTGTAGTTTGGGTTTTACATATTTATTTTAAAAGTCTTCTTTTGGAGAATTAGGTTTGAAAACTTGGTTTCTTCATGTTAAACTCAGTTGAGAACTAATATCACTTATGAGTATCTGAATTTCAACAGCAAAATTGTGCATATTGTTTTAAATATCCTTTTTTTAGAATTTACTAATTTGTAGTCCTGGTGCCATGTGATGATAGATAAATGTCCTTTATACAATTAGGTTTTCAGCTGTGCCATATATTTACACTTAAATGTCCATTTAGTCTATAGTCTTTGTGTTGTGTATTCTTAAATGTCCTTTTAGTTTATAATCTTTGTGTTGTGTGTTTATTCTTAAATGAATTTTCCACAAACTCTGAAGATATCAGATATAAATTAGCTTATAATTTAAAAAATGAAATGCTTGCTTTTTAAATAATATTGATTCATTTGAAATAATATCTGTAATTAATTCTTATACAAGACCATGGGGTTTAGGTGATGTGTTTCCTGTGAGTGCTTTTATATATATATATATATATCTGTCATATGTATGTAACATTACCTTATGTTTGCATCTATTATTACATGGATATAAATCGTTTTTGCTTTCCAGACTTGTCCTTACCCGGCAGAAATATCCGTGAAGCGATTGCTGATTCTGTGAGACATTTACTGAGTAAGAATTCAGCTTGCATCTGAATTATTTTTAAACTTTTATTTTAAAATAAATCTGTTGGTTTTCATCTTACACTTAAAAAACTGATTATTGTTTTAGGAATTTTTGTTGGTATTATTTCAATAACCTATTTAAACATATTTAAAAATTAGATTAGTTACATTGTTTCCAGTGTTAATTATTTTATACTAATTTTAATTTTTCTTACATATTTATTGTATCAATATTTTATTTTTTTAAATTATGTGTATTTTAGTTATCAGATTTATTTTACTTGCAGTGGAAAACCCTTGTTTGGTGGGTTTTTTAATTTTTGTTTTGTGCAAACACTGATCTGGAAAACGATAAGACTAGTCCAATACTTTAGCTAATTTTAACTTATTAGATGTTACTGACCCCCGCTCTAACCAAGGAAAGCTTTTTCACAGGAAATATCACTACAAACCATCTCAGTAATATTACATGTGGACACATCTTTTAGAAGTAAGACAATTTTGTATTTCCATGTAAAATCAACCCAAAAGTGAACTTTTTCCAACTTGAAATTTTTTATTTCCATGAAACTTTCACCAAATGTTCATGGTCCAGTTTAATGAAGATCTGGAAAGTTTTTTGTTCAAAAACTTTAAGAGATATGACTATTTAACTGGGTAGGGGTCAACTGTAAATTCGCAGCAACATGATTTTAGTCATTTTCATCTTTAAGGAATAAGTTTGTTTTAGGTATTGTCTAAGTATATATACTTGCAAATAGGTATTGAACCCACCATACATCTTTGAAGTACTTTTGTGCCTTAGGAGCTCATTGAAACTGCTGTCAAATGCATTTTGGAGTAAAAAGATATTGATCAGACTAAGAAATGTAACTCTAGAAATATTTGTAGAAAAACTATTTTCTTCCATGAGCTGTGGAAATCTAAAGCGACCTTGTTTTATTGTAGGGTACCTGAAAGGATCCTGGATCATATTGTTCTTCAGTATAAGAAAAGAATTATTAAAAACTGTTTAATCATGATTAAATTTATTTTAATTTTCATATATTTACTCCCACCTGAGAATCATTCATGTGACAAAAGATTATAATAATTATAATTGTGTATATTTATAAACACTTCACATTAGAATAATAATTGTATATATTATGTATATTTATGAACACTTCATATCATTGTACATCTCATTGGTGCACAGTTTAACAGACCTGATAAAAATAAAGATAATGTAATAATAATAATTCTATATACTATGTATAATTATGACCACTTCATATCATTGTACATCTCATTGGTGCACAGCTTAACAGACCTGATAGATAATGATAAAAATAATAGATTAACAAAATAATGATAATATAATAATAATAATTTTATATACTATGCATATTTATGAATACTTTATATCATTGTGACATCTCATTTTGGTGCACAGCTTAACAGACCTGATAGGTAATGATAAAAATAAAATAATAGTAAAATTAATATAAACATTCTGATAGTAATTGTGTATATTTATTAATGCTCTGTACCATTATGATCTTTAAGCATTTTGCACAGTGCAGCAGTCCTGGACTAGGTACTGATAATAAGAAAAAAATATTTAATGATAATAATTATGTTGATTTATTAATTTCTCATATCATTATGGTCTCTACACATTTTGGGCACAGAACAGCAGTCCTGGAACTAGGTGCTGATAATAATTTTAAAATATAGAAATAACGATAATAATTATGTATATTTATTAATATCTCATATCATTATGATCTCTAAACATTTTAGGCATGGCTCAAGAATCCTGATGTAAGTATTGATAATAATCGCTAAAATAGACATGACAATAATAATTGTGTCGATTTATTTAATGTCTCATATCATTGGGGCACAACTCAATTAATAATAACATAAAATTATCAATAATGATAACACTTGTGTAGATGTGTAGATGTATTTGTATTATCATTGTAATCTCTACACAGTGGTACTGATAATAATAATGATATAATAATTGAAGTAACATTTTATGCACAGCTTAGCAATCCTCAACTAGGGAGGGGGTGTATCGGTTTAAAAGCTCTAATGACTGCTGTGACTGAGGTGGTTGAAGGTTGAACGTCATTTATACAAGCACACTGTGCTTGTGTAGTCTCCCAAGACATCAAACAATAGATAATTTCTTATTGTCTACTATGGCATTCCTGAACTTGGGAGCAGGTCTTTTGGTTTGCCTTGACAGTGAGGGGAGTGGGGTGATTGGAATTTTACGCATGACCAAACACTGAGCAGATCTGTCTCCCAACTCACTAAATAATAGACAGACTCTTGCATACTGTATTTTATTGCTCTGCTTGTTTGTTTATTTATTTATTAATTTTTTGGGGGGAGGGGTAAACTGAAAGAATAATTTGTTTTCATGAAATATAATCCAGCAATAAAAATTGTGTAGTAATGAAAATGAAAGATTCAGGCTCTGTAGAAACAAATATATTTATTTACCTTTAATATTTTCAGCCTACATGAATGAGCGGAGAGAAGATGACACAAAAGGGCTTTTAAAGATTATTAAGGTATTGTGGAACTGTTCAGTGTAATAGTGGGGAACTGATGAGAAAATAGGACTTTCTGTGTTTTTAATTATTTATGTATATTTTTTTTAGTTTAGTGTCCTTGAATAAGTTATTTGTCCAAGTAAAATGCTTTTGTTTTAATTTAAACATCCAGTTGAAATTTATTTTGATATATTCTGCTCTATATTAAAAGTAAAAAAATTAAGATAGGTTACAGAATAATTTATATTTTATGATTTTTCAAAAGTTTTTCAGACTTAATTTTTGGGATTGTTTTTATTAAAAGAGTAAAATTTATGTATTTGTTCTTATAGTACATGTTAATATTTCAGATTTACGAAGCTGTTTTGATGTTTTACGGTACTGAGAAGAATGAATTCAATGCTCGTTGGAAGAGTTTTCACGTTAATAAAACAGCACTTCAAAACTTGGTATGCTTTATTAAAATATAAACACTTCAAAGATTTAATTTTATAATTTAAATTATTTTTCTTAGTTAACTGCATGCATATATGTGTGTGTATATGTATGCATATAAATATTAACTAAGTAATTATTGAAACAACATGAGGTTTAATTAACTTAGAAAGGCAAAAATCCATGTCTATGAGTACTAGCATTTAAATTATTGTGGCTTGTGTATGTGTGCATGAATAAAATTGTTTGTTTTTTAAAAAAAATAAAAATTTATATTTCCACAGCTCACACACAAGAAAAAGCACACAAGACCTCTTCTGGTTGACAGAGTACAACTTCTTCATGAGGTTAGTCAGAATTTTATATTCTTAATATCTTATTTTATTTTTTTGTGTGAAAAAAATATTTTTAAAAAAGTATATTTTAAATTAAATTAAAATTAAAAATTTGGGGATTATGTTATTTGTTGAAAATATTAACTTGATCAGTCCTGTACAGAACATTTAATCATTAAAATTAATAAAGGGATCATGTTTGGTGGTTATATTTAAGAGAAGTAAATCTATTAAATGTGCTTAATATCACTGTTTAATTATTTGTGCTCTATCAGTTCATTCATATTTTGAGCTGATTTTTTTCTTTTATTATTATTTTTTAAGTACTAACACTGATCAAAAGGGTTGAAGTGAGGACTTAAAACACAATATTCATATAACGTGCAATACTATCAAATATTTTATCAAATAAGTTAAAGTCTGTGTGATGATATGGACAGATCATGGAAAATTAGTAAAGAAATTTTCTCGGATAAAGAGAAAGAAAAGAAATATAGAACAAATGCATTTGCATGCCTTTATGTCATAAACAGTCCTGTGAACGTCCATCATCTTTATGCAATTTCAGTTTTACTGATTTGATCTGATTCTACAAATTAAATTCATTGCATCTCTATTTTACTTTGCAGTTCTGATGAACAAATGATATTTCTTTTCTGTCTTACTGTGTACTTAATAATATAATATTTTTCTCTTACTCTGCAGTTCATATCCTACAAGTGAATTTCAATATTTCTTTTTCTTACTGTCCAGTTTCGAACTCTTCATGCAGCTCCTAGAGACATCACATCTCGCCACTTAGACATGATCTCTGATCTCTTTGACCTGGGTGTCAGCGGATACTGTGAGGTAAAATTTGTATTTCCAGTTTATAATGATAGGTTATTATGCAATGACATAACATGTTTTTATTTTTCCATCTTGTATAGGGTTTTCTTATAATATGAGAACGAATGTGTAATGAATATGTTGTCATCCATCTCATAACAGCAGATAACATGGGAATGAATGTTTTCATCTGTCTTGTAACAGTATGCTGTCAGCAAACAATATGAGCATAAGCATGAATGAGTAATGAATATGTTTTCATCTATCTATCTATGTAACAGTTTTCTGTCAGCAGACATGAGAATGAATGATTATTGACTTCCATCCTATAAAGATAAATGCTTTCAGTTGATAACAAAGATAGAAATTTGTACTCTCCAATATGTTGTCAGTAGATATCTTAAGGCAGACCTTGGTTATTATTTACAATAGGGCAGCAGATCCTGAAGGTAGAACTTGTTGTATGTCTTACTTTGTATGGCACATTCCAAGTTCCTGATTAATTAACTGCCAGTCTCTATCTGAATAATTATCTTTAAATTACACACAGATATGATTCTTCCATTCAATCAATTAATCAGTCATCGACAGGTTCTTGGTCTTGCGGTTGAGAGTGACTAAGTCAGGCCTTGAAAGTTCTACCCCACTGGTTATCTCCCCTCTCAAGCGTTACTTGTATTAGAGTAACAGATTCTACAGCACTATCTTGTCTGTCAATCTGTCTTCTAGCCCCCCACAATCTCTCATTCCGATGACAGGAACTATTCCAAGCATATATGCAACTGACTTTCAGTACGTCATTACGTCCTTTGGCTACGCCCCCACCTGTCATCTATATATGCTCCCCTCCTACTCAATAAGAAGAGTGAATAGTTTTAAAATTTAACAAATTTTAAAGAAATAAAATAATAAAATTGTTTTTCAATTTTGATAAAACCACACCAAGGTAATAATACAGATTTCAGAATTCACAAATACTTCTCAAATAAATTCAACAATTAGAAAGAATAAGAAAAATAGTCATTTAAATTTTCTCCTAAAACAATTATTAGGAGGATAAATGCAAATTAATATCAACACTTTTTCCTAGAACAATTACTAGGTTTCACAAATCAAGCATTAATATTTCTAAGCCCTAAACAGTTAGAATAAGAAAAGAATAGACATAAGAAATTACATAAATCATTGAATGAATACAGGTTTACACATGAGAAATGTGGGTTACGGTTCACCTGAAGTTTTGTGTGTGTCGTTCTCGGCCGGTTATCTCAGCCACTTGTTATCAGCTTCAGTCTGGAACGGTTTTTGTGATGAAATGTTCAAGTCCATAAGGTTCACAGTTTATTTATAAATTAACACATACTCTGAATCAACACAACATCCAGTGAAATTCAGTCTTGAAATATAGACTAGTAAACTCTCTGTGGAATACTCCAAATTCAAAGTTCAGTCACTTCACGTCCCAAGTTGATACCTCCGACATAACCTTTCCAATCATTAGTATGCCTAATCATATGATAATTCCCGTAGCGGCTAAAACAGTACAGCGCACTCCATAGGAAACAGTCACCTGACACAATGTTCAGTTGCGGCTCATACAACTCTCTCTGGTTTTCTATCTTCTCAGTATTGGTATGCAGTACCTTTAGTGACAGCAGACTTCCGACCTAGTCGACATCAGCGCCAAAATCTTCAGTCAAAATGAATTTGCTTTGTCTTGTTTGTCATGTGTTTCCTTGTCCTATAAACATGTGTCCCTTGAACCTGTGAAATACATAAGGATTTTCGCACATCAGTCTCGTGTTTCAATCTAACTAAACCTGTAATTTCATTCTTGGCTCTCATCTTTAATTCTTTTCACATTAGTTATTTACTTTCTTTTTCTTAGTACCAAGAATAACATTACAGTTACAAAATCATTTTAAAATACACTATTAGCAAAAGGAAAAATATACAATTTGTAATAAGTATAAAAATAATTCAATCTTTACAAAATCGTGTTTTACCATCTCAGACAATTCCTCGTCTTTGCTCTTTCCTGCTCCTCTCACCGCGGAAGGATGACACATCCTCTAGAAATTTGAGTGAGCAAATCCCGCCCGGTGGGGTATTTATGCTAAAGTTGGTTTCTATGCGTTAATCTCCCCCTCTGGACATAATCTCTCTCTTGTCTCACCCTTTATGCCATAGTCTCGTTTGGGTGACTACTCAAAAGGCTGCCCTGTGAGCGCAAGTCTGGTGCCTTTAGAAGGTACGGTCGTGTCCCTTTGATGTACGTATTGTTAGGTAACCTATGCGTTCTCCTCGGTGCATCTGCTTCGAGCACCTGGCCGTGCGGCTGTTTCTGTCGCCTCGACCCTCTTTGAATCTCTAATCCTATGTTGAGATCAAAGTTCATTATTGTCTAAAATTCCGAACACTGTTTTCTACATGGCATAAAGTAAGAATGGCTTTTGCAGTGGCTTACAATTAAAAGTTAAGGCATCAAAGAATGCGTGAGTGGTTCAACTTTAAAGTAGGAAAAATTTTCAGTGTGTCTGTTTGCATTTTCTGTCCCACACTTTGATAATTGATTTGCTGTCAACATATACTAAAAGATAGAACTTGTTTTTCCCCATCCTATTCTATAGTAATATGTCAGTGTTTTTACTTAAAATCTTTCTTCCTTTAGCATGGTTCCAGAGTAAACTTGTCCATTTCAGATATTTTCTATAGTGTGACCCTTGAACTAACCTGTTCTTAGTGTGCTGTTTGTTGGGGGAAACTTTCTAACTCTGTAACAAATCTTCTCAAAGGGATACTGCTGTTATAACATCTTTTGATAGAAATTAATAAGAGTGAAGAGTAGAATGTTGCTATCAGTCTGTAAGTTATTTTAATTGCTTTTATAACAAATGCAATACTCATACAGTATATTATTTTTTTTAATTAAATCACTACAGTTTATTAATTTTCAGTAAATTCTGTTAATATATATAATTATATTTTCTATCTGATCATTTTTGAAACATGTAAAATGTTTCTACATTTGGCTTGTTCTCTTCTCCTGACATAAATTAATTACATACTTGTGGATAGTTTAGAAAATTTTTATTCCACACTGAAGGAGTTAATAATATTGCAGTACCTTACTGTCTCAATGTAAACAACACAATTTTGATATGATATGCCATAATTTTTATATAATATATATTTCTAAATACTTTTTTCAGTTAATATTATTAAAATACTTTCAATAATCTATTGCACACTTCATAAATTTCTGTCACAAGTGTCTTTTGTAACTCATCACTTATCAATTACAATCTTTAAATAAAAGCTAATTCAAGTCTCCCAGCTGAAAATTATCAGCATTTGCATCAATTACCAGTTTTTTTGCATCTTTATCAGTCATTTATCATCCTTTCTTAACTGGACATAATCTTGGTATTAAGATTATCATTGATAAATAATAGCAGAATTTGCTTTAAATAAATGTAATTTAAAATTTAATGCAATAAATTCTTTTTTATCCTACAGCTAACTGATCTGGCAACATCACCCCTTTGTGAAAAACATTTAAACAATATAGGTCATCTTGATGACACTTCTTGAATGATTATCCAGTAGAAATTCATTTTGTATCTACAAAAATTCATTGATTTATTATAAGGACCATTAAATATACATATATATGTCAGTGCTACACCTTGGAGGACTGATATTCTAGACTTTGGTCTCTTGATTCAGGACTTATAACTCTTACTTTATGCTTACCAACCCTTTTTACCTTTATGAAAGTTGAAATCTTAAAGAAAGAAATAAACTTTGATTTATGTTGTTATTCATGTCAGGTTCGAAAACAGGCTCAGGCATGTCTCCAGTCCTGCTTCGACTGTTTCCCATACTTGTACCTGAGTGTGTTGCCAAGCCTTGTTGCAAACTTAAGGAATCGTGATGTGAAGGAGCACACCTTTAAGGTGAGTTAGCATCCTCTTCCAGCACCTGAATACATTACCATGCCTTGTTGCAATTTTAAAGAGGACACACCTTTAAAGTTTTTAAAAGAGATCGTGTTGTGTTTTATGATAAAGCATTATATTTTACTTGCATCTTTCATTGTTCCTGTTTCCTAAGCAGCATTTTTTAGTCTCATGATTTTTTCATATTTACACATCTTTTACACAATAACCATATTTGCTTCCAAATAATTGTCATATAATACAGTATTTGTTAGATTTAGTAAAATAGTGAGCACAAATGCTTAGTCAAATTATTATTTATTAAATGGTATGTGTTAAATTTAGTAAAATAGTGAGCACAAATGCTTGGTCATATTATTAATTATTAAATGGTGTGTATTAGATTTAATTAAATAGTGAACACAAATGCTTGGACATATTATTAAAGGGTATCTGTCAGATTTGATAAAATAGTAAACACAAGACAAGTGTAAAAGATACTCTGCCAGAAACTTGTGGAATGATCATGATCTGCCTAAATATTTGGAATATCACCGAAGGTAGGGATTTGCATTAATTAACCATATTGTCAGTGTGATGAGACATCTGAGATCAACAGACAGACCTCACTTGAACTCTTTACTACTGTCAGAATAAATTACAAATAAGAAAGTTTGCACAGACAAATGTAGAAGAGAAACACGCTCTAAAAGAACACTGAATATAAAACAAACAAGACATTAGCGACTTTTCATGATCAGAGTGTGCAGACAGTTTTGACCTACTCATGTATTGTTTCATTTAGTAGGAAATTCTTCGTAATGATAATTCTCAGTTGCACAACACAACTGTGTTTGAATGTCACTGAATCTACTTTTGCACTAAATGAGGTGTAAAGGAATCCTGGACATTGAGATTTTAGCTAATGAAGTGTGGTAGGAATTAGCTGGCACAGATGAAGACTGATGCGTCTTGTAAATGTTCTAGATTATTTATTGACGAAGACTGATGTGTCTTGTAAATGTTCTCCTATGTTATTCATTGACGAAGTCTGATGCGTCTTGTAAATGTTCTCCTAGATTATTTATTGACGAAGACTGATGCGTCTTGTAAATGTTCTCCTATGTTATTCATTGATGAAGACTGATGGGTCTTGTAAATGTTCTCCTATGTTATTCATTGACGAAGACTGATGGGTCTTGCAAATGTTCTCCTAGATTATTTATTGACAAAGACTGATGCATCTTGTAAATGTTCTCCTAGATTATTTATTAACGAAGACTGATGCATCTTGTATCTGTTCTCCTAGATTATTCATTGAATTGAAATTGTGCAGTGTCAGATTAGTTTCATCTTAAAAATAAAATGAATTTATAGTATAAGAAGCTTACTGCTGAGATGATAATGATGGGGTTTAGGGTGGAGGTGATGGCAGCAGTGGTGGTAGTGATGGTAATTTTAGGAGTAGCCTTTGTTCATGTTAATATTTTCAGGACAGTGGAAAGCTGTTTTTGATAGTGGTGGTTTTAGGAGTTGCCTTGTCTATGTTAACATTTTTAGGTCAATGGAAAGCTGTTTTGGTGGTGGTGGTTTTAGGAATTGCCTCATCTATGTTGATATTTTCAGGACAGTGGAAAATTGTTTTGTTTTCTTGTTTTCACTCATTGCAGGGAACTCTCCATCTGATTTTGGGTTCTGGCAAGAAATCAATGGCTACTCACAGAAACTGGGAAGTTCTTAGCCAGCTGTGGCCAGCTCTTGCTCAGGCACAACAGTTTGAAAAACCTTCCATTCTCCGAATCACTGATGAAATCATTGCCAAAGTTGTTAAGTCACAGGAAACAGTGGCCATCAAGTCACAGGTAAAAAAAAATAGCATTGCTTTTGGTATTTACTAGGATATCTGTGAAGATTGTGCTAAAATTACGAGAGTAATGTTAAAATTTGTAGTGTGTTTTAAAGATGTTTATGATTCACAGATTATTAATTGAATAAGTTGTGACTTCTAACTTGTGTTATGCAGCCATTGACTCATCTCTATACTTTGAATTGTGGTCAGACACCTTTCTGCATTGTGCACAAACAGGAATGTCATCTCTTCATGATGTCATGTTTTTTACAGACAGTCTCTCCAAGCAGGACTGACTCCAGAACACTCTCTATTTAAGTGGGAGAAAACAGCAATAAATATTTTGCTAGAACACACTTCATTTAAGTGGAGAAAAGACTGATAAACATGTTGTTAGAACACACGCTATTTAAGTGGGAGAAAATATTGATAAACGTTACTAGAGCACACTCCGTTTAAGTGGGAGAAGATGGTGATAACTTGCTAGAACATGTTCCATTTAAGTGGGAAAAAGCATTGATAAACGTTATTAAAATACATTCCATTTTAGTGGGAGAAGGCAACATGTTACTAGAACCTGCTCTATTTAAGTGGGAGAAAATATCGATCAACTTGTGCCTACCCAGACTCTCTTAGAGTTCATAAGATTAAGAGTTCTACATTTTATACAATTTTATAGAAATAATGTCACTCAAAGTAGTGAGATTTCTCTTGAGACTAAATCTGTTTTGCTTTCTCTAGAGTCAGTGTCTCTTTTATCTTCTCTTTAATTGAAAGTTTTCTATTATGTGAATTTGCCATGGAGATATATACTTTTTAGCACCAGACTTTTCTGTGGGCTCTTGCATCTTCTGGTGATTAAAAGCTTCTTCTTATCATTTTTGCTTAAATGCATTCCATGCATATATATTATTTGTTTTTACTCTGAAAATTTATAACTTGTTGTGATTCTCATGTGGTATGCCGGTATGCATGTAGGATAGAAAAAACTTTGTTTTTATAAAAATTTAATTAATTTTTTATCATGAATATTTACCAGATATATATACACATAGACCCTCTATGCATTGTAATAAAGGGTAGATTACTTCTGACAAAATTTCTTAAGAACTTTCATCTTTTATCCCCTATTAAGGGTTTACGCAAAGCTCTTGGCCCTGGCCTTTTATACCACTAAGACCATAATGTCTTCCCAAATGCACATCTGCTAAACATTCTAGAAAATTTTTTTAACTTTTTTGTTGCTGTTTTTCAGGTATCTTCAGTCAGTTTGGAGTTGGCTAACAAGCTGGTGTCAAGGACAACAAGTCCACCTTTATCTGCTGCAGACCTAGAACATGGAGAAATGACAGAAGCAGAAAAAAATGCCCAGAACTTGGAGTATGATTTACTCAGTATTTTATTTTTCTGATTTAAAGTTGCAGCGTGTTTTTTTTAAAAATATATACTTATGAATTTGTCTCAAAGTTAGACTTTAAAAAAATGTTAATAAGTCAAAATTCTTCCAAATTAGGATTTATAACGATATAAAGAGTGTAGAGAAAGTTATTATTTATTATTTTAACTTTTTATCTGGGTGATTACTAGTACTTGCCTGTATGGTATTCATCTTGATAGCAATGAGGTTGAGAGATGAGAAACTTCTCTCTTTTGGTTTTGAACTCCAGCCTATTTACACCTTCCACACATGTATAATTTACATCATTAATGACCAAATATCTAAGTTACATTGTTAATGGTTACATTTCTAAGTTTCTTCATTAATGACCAAACTAAGTTAAATAGTTAATAACCAGATTTATAAGTTACATCTTAACTCTGTGAACTCGAGATTCCTCTTTAGTGGGATTACCAGAAAATCGGATTTCCTCGGTTGCCCGCAATAGCGGGATGAACATATAAAATTATATCCCAATATACTACAACATCAGTATATGCTGACTTACCCTAGAAATAAACTCTTCCAAAGATTTTGTGTCTGCGTTTTGGCGTGCAAGTTCATTGTAATGAACAAGGCTAAATATGTTGACAGTCTTTTGATATTCTGCGTGCAAAGACTACCTATGCATTCGAATTCACAGCCGCTGTTGGTCAGATTATCATTCCAAGAAGGAATTTTGGCGATAAAAGTGTTTCACACGTTGAGTGGCTAACTGATTTCAAGTAGAACATTTTTTTTTAATATATTTTTTTAATATATTTTTTTAATTGACGTTTTTTGCTCAGGGAGCTCGGGTTAGGGGTTTGTTATGTACAGGCACATAGTGTTCAAATGTTATTGACCAAATAAAATCTAGACCAGTCTTTATTCTTCCCATCATCCTTTCTTTGCGCTTTTTGCATTTACAAATGAATCCTTCAATCGGTGTTAAGTCTATTGATGGATTATGTCTGATGCAAACTTAAACCTGGTTTTTGTGAACTTGAGTGAGTGGGTTCCCCCATCAATCATAAACTAAGATCCAGTAACCTTATCTGCAAGCCCATTTCAACAATTTCAATTGCCCCTTTTGCATCTGTGGAATTATTTTAAGATCAGGATGTTGAGGTTACTTCCCTAAAAAAGTATTAAGAAGTGTTGAAAGCACCAGACAGTAAGATTCTTATACTGCACATAATTTAAATTTGTTTTGTGTGTGAGTGTGTTTGTGTTAATGCAAGCAGGTTTCTTGATTTGTTTCTTGCTTGGGAAGTTCTGGGAAAGTAAAGATTAATTTACAAAATTTAATTGAATAAAACTGCAAATTTTACAAATCTAAAGCAGTAAAAATGCATAAATCATGTTTTGTTTTGTTTTGTTCAGAGACTGGTTTTGTTATGTTTTGTTTTATGTTTTGTTTTGTTCAGAGACTGGTTTAGTTATTCTGTAGTCAGTGGCACTCAGTGCTTTAGTAAATTGTTTTCAGAGGCTGGTGTTCTCTATAATATAATATTCTCTAGCCTCTGGGACCTAGTTCCCTTATAAATTTTATTATTGCATGTATATTTTTGAGATAACAAAGTGTTCACTACACTCAATACAGAATCATGTAATTCACATCATTTTTTATGACTATTACCTTTGACTTTTGTACAATCAGTGTATTCATCTTTCTGTGTAATTAAATTCATATAAATCATGAATGGCTACATTGTTAATATATGGATTCAATGAAATATACATTCCTAAACATGAACAATATTAACGTTGCATTGATTGGGAATTCTTTTTTTAAATAATGCATCAGTACATTATTACTATTCTCCACCTCTTCTATTACCAACTTTTAAAATAATAAAAAGAATATCCATACATAGGCTTTGCTTATATTAATTTTGTTTTAAATTTATAAGGATCAATTTTTGGTGTGTATGTTTTGACTTTTTCCAGATTGTATCACAAGTTAGTGGACGAGCTTGTGGCCTTAGTTGACAGTGGCAATCTGTAAGTTGGTCTGTCTTGTATAAGCAGTATTAATTTCTGTTCACATTTCAGTTGAGTTCTTGTGGATTTAATGCACACTTTCTAAAAAAACAAATTAAAAATAAGATGCACAAAGTTGTAATACAGGCATATATACAAGCGCTGAGTTTTTACTTAATTTTTAATTTTAGCTTTGTTTCAGAATAAAATGAAATAAGCTGATTTATATCGAAGAGTGATATATATATACACACTTAAATAATATTCATTCTTCAGAAATATTTGTATAATTGATTTATATTTCATGTTACACTTTTCTTTCTTTCTCTTTGTTTGTTTTTTTATTTTTCATGCATGAGCAAAAAGATTGTTTTGTTGAAATTCAACTATATCATATTTGATTTTTAGTTCTTACTCTGGCCAAAGCCTGTACTTCTTGTATGCAGCATGTGCCATTGTTACGTTCCAGTATTTATTTATAGACCCTGTTTCAGAATGAGGCTTTTAGATTAATTCATTCCACGCTCACTTATTCTGACAACAGACTGGTTCCCAAATTCACCATTCACTCATAACTAAATTTAACGCTTGTAGTTTCAGCCAACAAATTTAGAGACAGGCAAACTTGTGTCATAAAGGACAAGCTGGGGAACATTATACAATTACAACTAATTATGCATTCAATCATCTCATTCTTGACTCTAGCCCCAACCCAGTTCTTAATTGGTTTTTCTCACAATAATTAGCCAACTACTGTAATTGAATAACAATAAAAAAGAAGATTTAATAAAATTTAACAAATAACAAGATAGTTTAGATATTACTTTCAATATGAGGTCTCTATAGATGTCACGGGTATGAGAAAATATTAATTTTTTTTTTTCTCCCTCAGAGTGTCATCATACTCTAAACGATTAACAAATTAATTAAACATAGAAAGGGGTTAAAATGACCATTTTGTCAACAATGTGAAACCTACGGTGGAAACACTAGCTGAGGAAGAGATAGGTAGTTCCATGCCTGGGAATGGAAAGGTGTAATTAACTTTCGAGGACTGCACGCGTTTACCCCCTCTGTGGTCAGTGACGCTAGACCATAAATCGAGGTGTCACTGTACAGGTTATATGTGGTAGGCCACTGAGATGCTAATTTTGTCTGCAAGAAATGTTTTGAAATGTAACTTGTTTTAAGAATCACCACTAGTTTGGTAGTTTACATTTGATATTGTTATTGTGAAATTACTTGTTGAAATAGAATTTTGAGTTATTGGAAAGTTAAGATTTATATTACTATAGTTAAATGTGTTGGAGTGTGTGTACAACCCTTTCTTGCTATGACTAGTGTACTCTTGCCAGGTGGTGATGAGTCACCATAGTAACGTAGTTTAAAAAACAAAATAAAAATAGAACATGCTCTGAGATTAGTTTGTGCTCAGTTAGGTAGTTAGCAGGCAAATTAAATGTGTCAACTTGGAATTCGATACTTGGCACTAAATGGAAGTGGACAGTCAGGATATTCGTCAGCACATACGTGCAGTGCTGGATGGTGGTACTGTGTGCTGGAGAGGGTGTGTTCTAATCAGCTCAGTGAAAATGATGCACAAGAACTTTGTGCATAAAAGAGGATGACGGAGACAGAAACGAACGAGAAACACCAAGAATGTAGAGGTTGGTAGAGGGGTGAAAAAGACCCTCTGAGTTTCTCCCTGCTTTTGTACCAAGGACTCTGCGGGCTGGGAAGCAACCAGCTAGAGAACTCATGAACACTGCAATAGAGTGCCAGATGTCTACCCGACTGTATTTTGAAGGCGCGCCGTCAGGGCCATCAGCAGATCAAGATGGTCCAGTTGTACGGACAGTCATCTCAGGTTCTTCAAAGACTGTGCAAAGACCTCGAGCAAGCGACTATTTTCCATGCAGAGATGAATTCCTGATGGACGTTTAGTGTCACTGCGCTGGGAGATATTGCAGATGAGCAGTCGCAATCATGCATGGCATATCGCAGAAAAACAGCAAGGTTGACCATTAAGTAACGTGAAGAGAAGAAATGAGAAACGTAAGAGAAGAGAAGAAACGAGAAACGCAATGAGATGAGAAGAATGAGAAACGTTAAGAGAAGAGAAGAAGTGAGGAATGAAACGAGAAGTGATGAGAAAACGTAACAAGAGTTGAGAAATAGGCCTAACGAGGAGTGCAGCGAGAGAGTGAAATAGTAGCAGTGAGGACGGCTGTATTTGGGTTCCAGGGAGCAAACCACGACGTCGACGGTGTTTTTGTGTATCAGCAAACCCCTCCAGCACGAGGAGAAAATGACAATAACTATGTGAGTAGAAAAATACTAATTAGTGTATAAATCTCAGAGCACATAAACCTAAAACTTAAAACTAAAGCTTAGGATCTTAATTAAGAATTAAACCTTAAATTAAAAATAAACCTTAAATCTGCATTTATATGTGAAGAATCACTTTAAGATTAGTTGAAAATGCTTATGTGGCTATCTTGAAAAGGACTTGCAAGTCGAACGACATTGTTTTCTGTTGAACTATTGAATTTTGATAGAGGAGCAGTGGTTCCAGGACTTTTAAATAGTGACTGTTATTTTATGTTGAAAAATGCTTAGCCTATTTAGAAATAGTACTGCATGAAGAATCTTGAATTTTGTATTTCTTTTATTTTATTTCATCATTCATCATTCTTTCTTTCTTTTCTTTCCCCCTACCCCACGAGTGTGAGTTATGGATGGCTGACTAACCAACGTGTGAGAGGAAACCCATAGATCAATAAATTTGAATTTATACTTTGACATTGAGACTTTTCCTGTCTATGGTTTTGAAAGGGTGTCTGTGGTCGTTGTTAACACGTTGTGTCGTCTGTGCTGTCTACACTTCACCCTTACCTGTATGCAGTCACACATGCAAACATGTTGGCAATACGTAAACTACATGCAGATTAAAATTTGAACCAAACAACCATCTTGGTATTCTGTGTGTGGATTTGTAATAATAATTATGTAAGTCCTATGTGGAGTCGACTAGCCACCACCCTCCTTTCTTCGGAGAGAAGGGGACTGCGACAATAGACTATCTAAATTTAGCTCGAATATGGATTGCAAAAGTCAGTTAAAAGTTCCAATGTCTTTAGACCACTCTACTTAGCTGTTCATCCTTCAGCGATTATGGCTGTGCTCACACATTCCCAACGGTTGCATAGTTGGATACACGGATTCAGCGGCAGTCCGTAGACGTCAATCATCGATCCCCAAACTGCAGTCGTAAGATCAGTGTCCAATAACTTCATAAGTAGACACAACAGTTCAAAGATGCATCAACTATCCGAGAACTCAGGAGAAAACGCCAGGAAAAATACCCGGTAATTCAGGCAAACTGGAAAATCCAGAAATGCCAGAAAAAACAGAAACCAGAAACCCGCTCTGAAAATATAATAATTTCCTTTGAGCGACAATTCCTATAGATTTGCAATCCATACACCCGGCATAGACAATAGCATAGCCTATTTCATCGACCTTTACATCATAAATAAATCATTCAAAGAAAACATTAATATTTTACAAAAAAATTTGATATGTGAAAAATAATACAATTTAAAATCACGCACATGAGTGTTGCAATTATAACAAATATTACACATGCAAGTGAATCAAAATTGTTACATGAAAATTATAGTGAACATGCACAAACTTTCTTTGATTATATTCAAGTTATTTTAGCTTTACAAATTATTGTTCCACAATTCAACAATCAATTTAGAAGCAAATATTTCTAATTTAGCCACACTATTGTTAAGCCATGTGTTTGGAGAAAATGCAATAAAATACAATTTCAACAATGATAGATATGCAAATTCATACAATAAATGATAATAAAATACAAAGCAGTATTTCAAGAAATCGGTGTGTTTACCTTGTTTAGTACAACAATACTATCTAGCACAACGGGTCTGGCTGATTCACGGAATAATGCAGTGACTGGGCAAACATATCAGACCGTCTCTTCCTCGTGAATAACGAGTTGGTGGCAATATGCGGTATATAAAGGTTCGTATGAAATTATGGTGGAAAATCTATCAATCAGGCGTGGATATGACCTACTATTTGCTATTGTTCGAAATATTACATAATAAGAGTGAGTTCTCTTCCCCTTGAATACAGTGTGCGCACCAGAGCGTGGTAATTACATCACTTTTATGAAAAGAACTGTGTCAACCAAAAGCTAAACATAAATATACAACTGAATGTGGGTTAGGAGGTCAAGTATAATTGACTCCATTACAGCCATAATGTAACTTTATCCAAAGTGTTTAATGGAAACCTATCTAAGACTTAGAACTGCCAATTAAAATGCTATGTTATTGTTTGGCAGTACGAGGAAGTTTAGTCAGAACTGTATGGAGTTCTTGACCCTTATGCTAAGAGAAGATACACCCATACCAGCTGTAGTTGTCCAACTCTTCACTAAACATTGTGTCAGTGACATACTCTACATCAGAAAGGTAAGCAAGAATAACAAATTTCACCATGTAAAATCTTCCATTTCCATCTTTCCCTTCCTTTTTTGTATTTGTTCATTTCAAACTGCATTGTACAGTTTTTATGAAATATATTTGCACATCCCCAAAATAATTGTATTTGTTCGCTGTATTACATTACTTTTTAATAAAGTTTTGCAGTTTTCCTTTACAAAGGGTAGTTTTAGGTAGCTGCACCAAAAAATAAATAATAAAATCAAGCATTCAGTTTTGTTATTTTCATTTAAAACTTTTTAAAACATGAAAAATTAAAAAAATATTGTGAAGCTATCTCAATTGGTTCCAGAGATATGCTATTTTTAAGTTTCAAAATATGGCAGCAGTGAAAAAAATGGTTATTTCGACCATTTTTAGACTTGCTAAAGACTAACTAAAATCTAACATGCAGTTATGCAGTTTATTCCTTTCTACTTGCAGATAACAAAATGCAAAGTTGTAACTTTCTATATGATGAAATAACAAAATGCCTAGCTGCAGAAGTTAATAAAAAAAAACATCATCAGGATAGTTAGAAATAACGCGATTAATGAAGTTTGACACAGCAAATCTAATTCATTAATTGAAATATATCATTGAAACTGTTCACATATGTTCAAATGTATATAAAGAATATGCCCAATTTTTTCCAGGGTGTTATTTTCATTTGAATGCTCTACAGGTTGGCCCAAACTTTGTAAAATCATCGAAATGACTGACGACGGCACTTTTAAACATATTTTTTGCACAAAACTGGCCATAACATTTGAACCATTTGCATGATCATCATGAAATTTTGCAGTTTGATAAATATTACTTTGCTCATTGTGTATAAAAAAATTTCAACACCTTTTATGCACTAACATTTAATTTATGCATTCAAAAATTGCGCAATTACACAGAAATAGTAAACGCTTTTTCATATCATGTCAAAAGCTTGAGTTCTGATCTCTTTGTTTGCTCTATACCAAACAAAATTAGTTATTGTCATGTTTCATAAAAATGTTAAGATATTAATTACTAGGTAGCAACACAGTAGTAAGTAAGTAAGCCTGCAATAATCAATGTATAAAAGTGCAAATTTTCATTACTTTTCATTCACTGATTTCTCAACATCCAAAGCATTCTTTAATTCAAACAAACATTCAAAATCAAGTTTAATGTTTCTATTTCTTATGATTGTAAATTTGTATATCTTGCTTGTATGTGGAAAGTACATGGATTAAATAAAGTTGATAATTATTCACCTGTGTCCTGTTTTATCCAGCAGATTTACAAGACAGAATGTGTGTTTTGGCATACTGTGCTTTTTTACTTTGGCTTGTGGCAATGTGTGCCACACAAACACATATATTTGTAATCAAAAATAAAGATAATTAAATCCTGCATCCACTGCTATGAAGTTTGGCTTGGTTTATTCTGTACACATTTTACAAATGAATTTTAAACAATAGTTGGCAAGTAATCTACAATTTTCTTCATTAAAAAATGTTCAAAAGTACACCATTACTAGGCTTGAATAAAAATCTTTGCACTTAATTTTGTGCAATTTAATGTGTAATAAAGAGAAGACACATACAACTTCAAGGGGTAGAGATGGACAAAAGTTAGAAAAGAAATTGTAAAAAAAAAAAAAAAAGATCTATATGGATTAGGCTAATCAATTAGTCATACTACTGCACATACACTAAAGTTGAACTTTAACTAAGCCAGTGCTTGTACAATTAAAATAATTTCGGCTTTCTTACTTTAAAAAAAATACTTTTATACTATATTTAGATGTTAAATAGACCTAATTATTTAAACAGACAAGAAAAAGCGTGGAACGTCAAGGTTAGAAGTGAAAGTACATCTTTGAAACATGTAAATACTGATAGGCCTAATTAAAATAATTTCAGCTTTCTTACTTTTTCTGAAATAAACTATATTTGCACTATATTTAAACTGTTGAGATTTTAAGTAGGCCTAATTATTTAAACAGAGAAGTCAAACTATGAAACATCGATTTTAGAACAATAGAAGTGAAGTAGCGTCTTTGCAATAGATACATATATATTGATAGACTCCCTTGATTTTTGTAGTGACCTAATTCAACATCGATTTATGAATGAACCAAGTGACATCCAATACCTTTAAAATTAAAATGAAATATTAACACTTCCAAGTTTGTAATTCACCTATCTTATCTTTATAAAACTTAGTATATTTCCTATATTTTGTGTCGAATGCGACACGATTGTTCGCTCCCGATTCGAGGTCGCAAGCACGTGACAGACCCACTAATTTCGAAAGAAAAAACTGCTAATCATACTAAACTGCATAATAAAACTATAACCCTTTAAAAAATAGCAACTAAAGTACTTATCTAAAGCAATAATGCAGTATTAAATTTAGTGTAAACTTTGCGATTTCACTTTGGAATGAAGCGTGCTCGTTACAACGTTGGAAGCCATTGTTGTAAGACCGATCGTATTTAGTTTGCTACATTTGATTTGATTGCGAGTGTCCCACAGATCATGAATACATTAACCCCATACCTCATTCGAAAGGGTATGGAAAGACCTTTCATGCAAGCCTAGTAATTGTGTACTTTTGACCATTTTTTTACGATGAAAATTGCAGATTTCTTGCTGAAGTTCGCTTTAAAGCTAATTTTTAAAACATATACAAGAAAAAACCACACCAGGCCTATAGCACAATCGATGCAACATTTAATTATCTTCATTTTGATACCAAATCTATGTGTGTAGTGTGTTTGTGAGATTTCCGCCGAGGTAAGAAACAAGGTATATCAAAACGCGCATTCTTTTAAGTCACGTAAATCGGCAGGACAAAACTCGACACGGGTGAAAAATTAGTTAACTTTATTCAATCAGCATAGTTTCCACATACAAACAAGACATTCAAAATTACAATCATAAGAAAATAGAAACATTAAGCTTGATTTTGAATGTTTGTTTGAATTAAACAATGCTTTGGTTGTTGAGAAATCAGTGAATGAAAAGTAACAAAAAATGTGCACTTTTACAAAAGTATAGCGCTGGTGGGCGACCGTGCCGCTACCAAAAGTGTTTTTTTTTTAATGATTTTGCTTTACTTTTAAATTGTTCTGCTTTGGTTTAAATATTTAATACAGTTGATATTGAGATAAGTTGTAAAATTATTCTGCTTTAGTTGAAATATGCACTACAGTTGATGCTGAGAGAATTTGTAAAATTGTTCTGCTTTGGTTTAAATATGCTGTACAATTGATACTTTTATTTTAATAGTAACAAATTATTTAATTACTGCATTTTGGCCTGTTGTTTGAGAAACCTTGACTCTACAAAACCATTTCTTAAATTCAAATAGTGCACTACACCTTTGAAAGATGTGACTGGATGAAAATACTTGCTATCTATGACACCTGCTTGTAAAATCTTCTCAATGTGAACTTCCAAAATCTTTTTCTTCATATAAAGTGAACTCCAATAAATTAAACTTATTCCTCTTTAGGAAACAGACTGTTTCTCTATACAATTGCTGGAAGTTAAAAAAATTCACTTGTCAAGAGGAATAAACATAATTTGGTGCAAAACGTGTACTGACATGATTGTTAAGCACAAGTTTGGCAGACAAAATTCATTTAAAATATTGACATCCAATAGTGATTCACTTGAGTGAAAGTTATTATTGTGATAAAATATCGTTTCTAGTTAAAAATCAAATTTATTCTGATTAAAAACATAAAGAATTGTTCTATTGGTATCAAATTGCAACTCTGATGCAATTACATTTCTTTGCAAATCAAAAGATCAGCAGTCTGTGTTTTACACCATTTCATAACTTGTCATAGTAAATAAAAAAAGTAATTTCTTCAAGCAGTAATGTGCAAATGCAATGTGATGATTATATTTTACTTGATTTATTATACTTCTCAGGCTAATCAACTTATGAGATAAAATATGCAAGAATGATATGACAAACGAGTAAAACGTATCAAGAAGCTATGTTTAAAAACATTTCCACACTGATTCAAATAATTATTTTTTGCACAGTGTAATGATGTGCATATAGTATGATGATTGTATATTTCTTGAAATATTGGCATAAATTTACAGTTCAAAGACAATTGCACTAAAGGAGCAAAATAACACTGCATTGCAAAGTGACAATTTGGTCTTTGTTTTGGACTAAAAAGGTAACCTTGAATCGATGTTTCAGAACATTTCATGGCAATTCATATTATTATTTCCACATAGTGTTGCATGAAATTACAAGGAACAATGTATATAGTAAACAATTTTTTTAAAATTATATAATAATTATAGAAATTTTAATATTTTGTTTCTGCTTCTGATATGTACATTTGACATAAGCATAAAATGAATGCACTTTCCATTTAATCAGTTTATAATTATTTATTTTTAAAATCGTAATATAGTGCAATATGTATTTTATTTTGTTAACCATTTATATAATACAAAAATGCTAATGAAAAATCACGTTAGAGAATAGACATCAAAATAATTTAATAAAATTACCTTATGTACAGAAAAAAATGTTTTCAGTGATGATATATTACTTATAGATTCTGAACATAATAAGGATGCTAAATAAAATTTGAAAAATAACAATGAACACATATTCCTTGTTTTATAGTTAAATTTACATTTTTTATGCATTTTTCTCAAAATTTCTTGTGTTTTTTCCTCTGATTGTGTCAGTATGCCAGGAGTCCATTTGAATAATTAGTTACTCAGTGTTCCTGAAATTTAGTGTATGTATTTCTCTGATGTACCACTGAAAATAACTAAGGACTAAGATCTAAGTGGTTTTTTTGTTTTTTTTTAAGTTTATGTTATTTGCAGATTTTGATGAATATGTTTTTAAAAAGTCACAATGGAAATTATTTTTTTTAATATTGTAACATGTATGTGTAACTTTTTCTATGTCCTAGATGAAAATAAAGCTCATTTAAGAATTATGTCATATATATTAACATTTTTTACACATTTTTAAGAATTTTTAAATAATAAATATTTTCATGCAAATAAAATTAATAAAAACTAAACAAGTTATTTGTCTGATATTGCTTTCATGCATCAAAAGCCATTTATAAATATTTTTTCCCCATCTATGTGTGTAGTATCCGGCTTTAAATATAAGTCTCATTTTTTCATTCCATTGTTTCCCCCAGTTATCATTAGCAGCTGTTTCTGCCATCCTCAAGCAGCAAAAGCGTAAAAAGAAGAAAATTGAGGTGAATATTGCCCAAGTGTCTGGTGCCACACCCTGTTATCCTGACAACCCACTGGCTCCTGGGGATCGCCTGGATAACAAGTGGCACCAATATAACCCGTCACAAATACCGCAAAACAAGGAGGAATGGGATGCTTGCACATTTGTTCCCAAGACACATTTTGGTTACTACTGTTGGCCCAGGTGTGTTTTTGTTGAGATTTTGCAGAGTGATTTTTACATTTGTTCGGAATGTTGACTAACAGTTTCCTTTTACTTTAACATTTAGAGGGGCTCCTTATTGTTTTGTTGCTACTTAATGCTCACTTCCAAAATTTGCTGATTTCATCAACAAACTTTTATGTGCTCTAAAACAGAGATCTGATGAAGTATGCTGATGAGAGTCAACAGCCCAAGCTGTTACGCACTGCAGAGGAGATGCCAGAAAACGAGCGGCCCATTTTCGAGAGCTTTTGCCAGGCAGAGTTTGTAGAGGTGCTATTACACTACCTTGCTCTGGAGGAAGAGAAAGGCCAAGACGAGTTCCAGCTAAAACACCTTATACTTTTTAAGGTAACTGACCTTTTTTTTAGTCAGCTTGTACTTGGGCAACTGTCATAACATTAGTTTGCTACCACTTGCTTTACTCTGCCTGCAGTTTGTTGGTGGGAATTAAGAATGTAGTTTTCATATATATATTCATGAGTATTAAAAGTTTCAAGATTTGAGATCAAGAGAAAAGAGAGCACAATTTTACAGTAAAACATCCACATTCTTTACTATGACTTTAAGTAGCAAGGGATGCACTAAAGAATATTACTTTAGGCAGCAAGAGATGATATGAACCAAGAAAGTTATTACTTAGGCAGCAAGAGATGATATGAACCAAGAAAGTTATTACTTAGACAGCAAGAGATGATATGAACCAAGAAAGTTATTACTTAGGCAGCAAGAGATGATATGAACCAAGAAAGTTATTACTTAGGCAGCAAGAGATGATATGAACCAAGAAAGTTATTACTTAGACAGCAAGAGATGATATGAACCAAGAAAGTTATTACTTAGGCAGCAAGAGATGATATGAACCAAGAAAGTTATTACATAGGCAGCAAGGGATGCTGTGAACTGAGAGTTTATTACTGTAGGTATCAAGGAATGAAATAAACCAAGAGAGTTTATTACAGTAGAAAGATGATAATTTGTTTGTTTCAGGGTCTATTTCGCAACTATGGAGACAGCTTTTTGGAAGTGTTTAAACCACATGTAGAGCGTCTGGTTCATGACACGAGCCATGACAGTAGTCAGCGTTGTGCCATGGAAATCATGTCTGGTCTGATCCGAGGATCCAAACACTGGCCTTATGAAAAGGTGAGACAAAAGCAAAATTGTAAGCCTGTCCATGTCTTAATGAATTATTAAAAGTTGTTATGCACTTTTGAATGTGAAAAGTACTACTGGCTTAAAATTTGTGCCAGCAAGCTGTGACCAATGATTCCCATGGTCATATAAAATGTTTTTATGCTGTTGTTTTTGTCAGAACTAATTTTACTTCAATATTAGTACACCTTATTAACCTTTGGCTTGCTGCAGGCAATTTCACAAGATCTGGTAAAAATTCTGGGAAGTCCCTCTGGGTGTTTGAAGAACTTTGGATATAACTAATTTTAAAATCTGTCATATTCTACATCCATATTTAATCTCTTTCTCCAATTTTGAATGGATCTTGAAAAGTTCACTTGGATCAGAAATAATATTTTTGTGCAATTTGATTTTGTTCATTTTTTTCTGCATGTGGTAACAAACATTTTGAAAATTATTAGCAGACTCTCTCTCCAAAAATGATTTATAAAGAATTTATAAAACAGATAATTAGAGAAATAAGTAACCATGTAGTGAAGAATTGATCATGTGTTAGTTAATAAGAGGGGACGGTAAATAGATTTCTTCAGAATTTTTCAGAAAAAATAACTTTCTTTACAATCTTTAAAAAACATATGATCACATCTATGAATTTAGAACTTTCTACCATCAGGGCCTTTAGATTTGATTTATTTCAGTTAAGGTTGAAGATAATTTTATTCTGTTATTTCTTATCCTGTTGCATATTTGCTTGTCACACTTTGTGAAACCAGTTTGTCAATAATTTTCATCTGAAGTAATAATCCAGCATATTCAGATTTCAAAATGTGAATGTTCTGTAAGATAGAGGCATTTGGGCAGATTGTATATTGCATATGTTCATTTGATATTATTTTCAGAAAATTTGTTCTTTGTTCAAAAGTTTGTACAAGCTGATATTTATAAAAGTTACCTATCACATGGCAGCCTTGCCACTATTCTGCACACTAGAAGCTTGTACAAGCTGACATTTATGAAAATTGCCTATCACATAGCAACCTTGCCACTATTCTGCACACTAGAAGCTTGTACAAGCTGACATTTATGAAAATTGCCTATCACATAGCAACCTTGCCACTATTCTGCACATTAGCATCACACTCATATATGAATTTACTGAATTAGTGAAAAAACTTTCAATTGTGCCCATGTACAAACATTTACAGTTATCCAGACACTTGTACAGAATTGTATACCTCTCATAAATGTGTATGGGCAGGATATAGTTATTTAAGATTCATCTAAATATTGTTTATTATATAACCTTTTTATTATTATGTTATATACATATATTTATTATTTGTTTATCTACTTTTGAAAGGTAAACATTTCATGAATTTATTTTTTTTTTTTAATTTCTTTTGCACAGTGAATATACATTGCTCATTAATGCATTGCAAAAACGAATTCAGTGTGATAATGGTTAAATGAAAAGAAATAATGGGTTTTTTTGTTGACTTCAATTAAATGTATCAAATTGTTTTTCATATCAGATTGCATTGAGTTGGATTGAAAAAAACATCTGCTACTAATTTTTCTCACTATAATCTGTATATTTCTGTAAAAGAAATGTTTGATATTTATCATACATTTGCATGAGACATTTGTGTGCTGTCATTCATATCAGAACTGGTATTATTTCAATCTGAATTGAAAATTGAAAAAAGTCATTTGTATGTGTCATTTGTGTATGAAATGTCCCCATACTATCATTCATATCAGAACTAATGTCCCACCTGCTGATTAAAAGAAGAATGTTTTGCCTTTGTTATCTCTTCCAGATTAAGAAAATGTGGGAGTGGCTTCTCCCTCTGTTAACTTTCATTCTTAACAACATCAGAATTGAAACTCTGAAAGACTGGGGCACTTTTTTCTCATCTGTGTCGGTAAGATTGTAATGTCTGGCATTTCTTTTTCATTTGTTTTTCAATTCTTTATGTCTATGATCACATCAGAATAATTTATTTTTTTATAAATGCCTGCCTGCCGTAATCAAAATAATTTCATTTGTTTGGGTGTTTAGTGTTTAATGCCTGTTAATTTAGTAAGTCTCTGTTCATCTTTTGAAGTTTATTCTATTTTTTAAAACATTTTTTGTTCTTTTAAATAACAATACAAAAATAGTTTGTAAAAAATAATTATATTTAATTATTTAACAACAAAAAAATAACTAACACCATCTCCACACTTGAAGGATAAAATCCCTTGCCTATACATGTCTTGGCTGTAGATTGAGAGAGAGACAATCCTAGCTAGATGCCCCTTAAATCCTACTTCTTTTGAAAACCCTTGCAACACCCATTTTTGTTCTTTTCTCACAGAGTGAGAGTCCTGTTCTTGAATGTCATTTAATTTTAACTTTTAAATAACTGCTGTGTATTATGGTTATTTCCCTTTTGGTCTATCATTTCTCTAATGCTAGTACAGCAAAAATTGAAGTTATTTCTGTTTTTATCTGTTATTTCAGTTGTACTAGTACAGTAAGAGAAAATTGTGGTTATTTCCATTTTGTTTTATCATTTCTCTTGTGTTAGTACAATGAGGGAAAAGTTTTGGTTATTTCCATTTTGTTGTGTTAGTGAGTTAAGAGAAGGGGTTTGTTTTTATTGAAGTGGTTGGCACTGATTTGGGATTTCACTCTGTCTTGCTTGGCTTTTGCTCATCTTATTGTTTTATGTAGCAGACATGATGCATGAAAATGTTTGTTCTTTTTGTAACAATTTTTTTTCTGTTATGTTTTTTGTGGGTATTCATCAAATCAAAATTGAATATTTTGTCAGTTTTGAAATGTGAAATGTTGGGAGCAAGTTGCAAAGATCTATGTAAAAAGTAATTCAGTTTTGGTCCTTAGTATGAGTATCCTCTCTAAATCTGTTGAAAAATACTTTATAAGTTGATCCTGTCTTCATATTTGCTGAGATGATGTCGGTTTACAAGAAAATAAAGAACATACATAGTAACTAGAAAATAGAGTTTTGTATTTTAAATGCATGGCATTAGTTGTGTTTCATTAATCTTTCCACCTCACTTGATAACCATTAAGATTAGTATATCATTTTGTTTGGTTTTTCGGTCATGCCGTAGGATAGAATTCTGAATCCACCATTGCTAAATTTTCTCTCAAATTTCTCTAAATTTTTCTCCCAGAAACCTCTTCACAGCTTCAGGTTCTGTCTCTACTTGAATTGTGAATGTGACAGTTGGCCCCAATTTCTAGCATTGAAGGAGATTTTATTTGTTTATTCTCTTTTGCAGATTAGGGTATAGAATAATTTCATCTGACGGGGTATGGAATATTTCCATCTGATTAGATAAGAATATTTCCATTGGATGATCAGATGGAATATTCCATCTGATTAGGTAAGAATATTTCCATTGGATGATAGATATGGAATATGTCCACCTGATTAGGTGAGAATCATTTCCATTAGACGGGTATGGAAACATTTCCATCTGATAAAGGTATAGAACGTTTCCATCTGATACAGGTAAAGAATATTCCCATCAGGCTTTGTATAAATATTTTCATCTGTTTTATTCTGTTTATCATTTTGGATTCTTTGTGATATTATACTAATAAATATGTTCTTTTAAAAATAGTTGTGTTTTGTTTTTCTCTTTGTGAATACTAAGTTAAACATTATTTTACTAGAGTATTATAAAAGGGGATGGAGAGAATGTCGGGTTTCAGAATTTTTCAGTTTCATTTATCTCCCTTGGTTTTATGCAGGGTGTCTATAAAGCTACAGCATAGATTTGTATTGATAAGGGAAGTAATCCCATAAGTCTGAAAACTTTGTAAGTATTTCAGAGAAACTTACTTTGTGTTTTAAAAATAACACCAACTTCTGTGACCTAGGAAAGTCGAGATCCACGACAGCTTCACTGGCTTTTTGAACTGCTGATGGAGAATCCAATCAGCGGTGATGGAGGAGCATTTGGAGATTCCAGGTCAGTAGATGTTTATTTTTCTCAAATTTATGTGCTGACCAATTTGTGTTATAGTTTTGACCAAGTCATATATTACAATGCTGACAGTTTTTGTTACTGTACCTTCACTTTGTGTGTTTACTGTTGGCATCATTTTGTGTTATAGTGCTGATCAAATTATGTGTTTTAGTACTGACCCACTTAGGTGTTAAGGTTATGACAAGATTTTGTGTTACAGTGCTATCCTGGTTATGGGATAAAGTGCTGTCCAGGTTATAGGTTAAAGTGCTGTCCTGGTTAGGGTTAAAGTGCTGACCAGGTTATGCATTAAGGTGCTGTCTAGGTTATGGGTTAAAGTGCTGTCCAGGTTATGCATTAAGGTGCTGTCTAGGGTATGGGTTAAAGTGCTGTCCTGGTTAGGGTTAAAGTGCTGACCAGGTTATGCATTAAGGTGCTGTCTAGGTTATGGGTTAAAATGCTGCACAGGCTTTGGGTTAAAGTGTTGACCTGGTTATAGGTTACAGTGCTGTCCAGGCTATGGGTTAAAGTGCTGACCTGGTTTGGTGTATGTCTTTAGCTTGGTACCACATCAATGACTATATTTTAACTCATTCTACCCCAGCTGTACAGCTGCTTATCTACTCCTGCAGCTCACTGCTGCTGAGCCCAGTCATACTTGGGGCAGAAACAGTTGATGAGTAAGTACGGTTATAGCCATACCTGGGGTTGAAAGAGTTAAAGCTGTAACATTTTTCTTGTAAGCTGACTGAAAATATAATTTCTTCTACTGTTTTATAATTCTTTCTTTGTTCCATTTTATCTTTTGTTTTACTTTGTCTCTTTTTTCTCTCTTCGTTTTACACTCAGAATTTGTTCTTCTAAGTATGTGATTGCATTAAAATTCTAGTTTACTTATTCTGAAACTGTGAATTAACTTAATATAATAACTTAATAGATGTAATGTGAATAATATTAGATTCAGGAAAATTTGCATTGCAGTATTTAAAATTTAAATATTTTAACATTATTAATGTCAACCAATATTAATTTATTTGGCAGTATAATTAGTTTTAAAAAATAATAATAAATCTTAATGTTAGTTCAGCATCTGTTAAAGGTTGTTCAAGATTTTTTCTTCTTGAATTTGTGCAGAAGAAAAAGTATTATTTCAACACTGACATTTCTTTTATTTGCAGTCTCAGGTTATAACAGTAACTTAAATTCAGGATGGGGATATTTTTATTGTCAGATTTTAATGTAAATTCAGGATTGGATGCTTTTATTATCAGGTTTAAAACATCATACCAGAATTTTAATGCTGGTCTGAGATCATTTATCTCATAACAAATCATCAGTTGATATTGGACTAAGGTCATTTATTTCATAACAAATTTACAGTTGATATTGGACTAGGGTCATTTATCTCATAATAAATTTACAGTTGATATTGGACTGGAATCACTTATCTCATAATAAATTTACAGTTGGTATTGGACTGGAATCACATCTCATAACAAGTTTACAGTTGATATTGAACTGGGATTACTTATAATAAATGTACAGTTGATATTGGACTGGGTCACTTATCTAAAAGAAAACTGAATGATTGAAATTGTACCTGAGGTTTTTTATCTCAGAATAAATATATTTTAAATTATTGGATCTTGGTTCACCTATGCCAGAATAAATTAATATATTGACAGATATATTATATAATATTATGTAAAACAATATATAAAACATTAACAAGGTTTGTGTATGTATTGCTTATTCTTATCATTTTTTCTTGCAAATATCCATATATATAAACTATACAGGAAAAGGAGAGCCAACTTACAATAGCATTATATCCAAATTTGTATTATCATGGGACACATTAAAAAAGTTGTATTGTCATTAATTTATTTTAGTCGCCTATTGATGGTGTATCAAGCACTCATACAGCAAAAGTGGCGTGTGCCAGAACTCCTTCGCCACCTTTTAGTTGATGTACAGCCTCACCTTGCTCACCACTACAAGGCTGTGCGTGTTCAGCTTGGCAGGTGAGTGATGGCAGTGTTTCATTTGATTGTTCCATTTGTTAATTTGCAGTCTGATTTTGAAAACAATAATTACTTTTTAAAATTAAGTTTTAACTTCTTTTTTCGTAATTCTGAGTATGCTATTTTAATAAGAAAATATTCATAAATATTTTTATTTTACTTTTGGAAGGTGTCTTTATTAAATTTAATTATAATTATAAATAAACAAGTTTATGATATTTTGTAAGAAGTTTTAATTCCGAACTTTGAATCACAGTATATTGCAATGTTTGTGGGTGTTTTTGTTTGTCACAATTGTGTTGTGAATCAGTAATGTTAAAGGGGGTGGGTGGGGCCTAAAAAATGTTTTGATGATTTTACTTATTGTATTCCATATTCCCTGTTTTGTTATTAATGTTAATATTTTTTTGTGTTAAATTTTGTTTAACAGTTGTGTACTGTCACAGGAAATGAGGGACAGAAATTATATTTTATTTCATTTTAAAAAACCGCTAACAAAACTAATTGAAGTAATCCGAGTTTTGTTATTTACATATGTAGCATGTAACTTCCAGTAACGGTCACCTAAGATCTCTTTAGTAGACAGACGTTCGTGACGCAGTGTGTGTCAATTATCATATTGAATATATATATTAGTTTATGAAGAATATGTATATTAAATAAATTGGGACAACTGCGCACTACGGCCACATGTTGTTGACAAGAGGAATGGCCAGTGCGCATTAGAATTAACCACAGAAAAGCGTGCATCACGATTACCACTATATATCCAAGGCAAAAATCATGTCACAGGACATAGCTTCTGGAAGTTTTGGAAACCTTCAGTGAAGGCTATATAAGAGGCAAAATGAAGACTTTACTCTCAATGTTGAAAACGTCGATTCGTCTGAAGCCAGTCTAACTTCACGTATGAATTATCTCATGTACAGAGATTTCATAAAGGAAAGCTGCAATAATCTCTTTCCATCCGTTTTCCATCCGTCTGATGCCATATATTGAGTAACGAGGCAAAATTACTCAGTATAACTTTTGGCAAAGTGGAAAGTTCACTGTCAAGAAAACCGATGCATGTGACGCTGGTTGTATGCAGTTAACGACACGAGGGACCAAATTTGTTCTTCCCCCTGTCTGAGTACGTTTGGCAGCTCTATCCCGCAAATTGAGAGGCTAGCGCCGGAGATACATGCCCGGATTTCTACACTCAATGTAATGCGACGACACATCCCACTGGACGACTCCACCCGATAATGCTAAACGTCGTTGGCGTGTCCGTTTACAACGACCATTATCGAGGCTGACAACAGTCAGCAAAATTTCAGATTTCTCCCCCGTGATAATCTGAAAGTGGTGCCTAGATTCTGCAGAATCTTCACCTGTAATGCGACGCCTCAATTGCGTCCTATCTTCACTTTGAAGTGCCGCTTATAAGTGACGTGTGAGCTTACGTCGTCTCCTTGGAACTCTGACATTAATAGTGAGTAATAATTCGCACGGCTAACGCGCACATACTTAAGTCTAGGACTCTTAAAGAAAATGAACACTATTATATCGTTTGTGAAATTCGAACTGTAATGTTAAAATTAATGCTTATTCTATATGTCAACTATTGTTAAAGCGGCCCCATTTGCCGCATAAGAATTGTGTAATTAATCTTTATTTTATATTTTGAATTTCATCATTTTCATCTCCCCTTATTTCCCACAGAGTGCATGACATTGGAAAGTTGAATGAATGATTAATCACTGTGCGAAAGAGTAGTGCCCCTTTTAAATCGGGAAATAAATAACCTGATTTAAACATCTTTCAACTCTCTTGTTATTCATAGTTTTTGAGAGGGACGAAAGAATTTGTACTATTGTTTTGCACCGTTCGTCTGTTCGTCCATTTATTCACATTTATGATACACACTCACAACACACACCGCCAATAAAACGTTCCTTGGCATGACACTAATAAATTGGGCCCCACCCAAACATCAATGGAGTATGTCATGTGTGTCTATGTAACAACTTGACGCGACGTAGTACTGGCATACGTCACGGGCTTTTCTTGGAGGTGCACCGGAGCAGGCCAAAAATAGACTTCACCCCTTGCATCTCTGACTTCAGCTCGGGGTCGGCTTGTAACGAGCCTCCCGTTTCGTGACATGTACTGTGATTGTGAAAAATAAAAATATTGCTTGTAACTTCTGACATCTCGTAATGTCATTAATAGTGATTCACCTGCCAGATGTTTATATGTTATATTATTCACACATGGATGCACTGGCTGTTATTATATTTTCTCAAATTTCCAACATCACCACTATTAAACTATGAAAGGGTTGGAGAGAATGATCTGATTAACACTAGTATTTCTTATTTGTTTGGTTATAAGAAATGATTACGGTCAATTTCAATTACAGGCATTGGAAACACATTTTTTTGTTAAAGACCATCTTTTTACTTGTTGTGTAATTTGTAAAGAAAGACCTGAGCTTATGTAGTCGTTGTTATATATTTTCAAGTAAATATTAACCAAGATTTCAATTCCTTGGCTTTGTTTTGTTTTTTTCTCCTTATCTTTTTGCCAAAAGAGCCAAATAAGCAATCAGAATTTTCCAGATGTTTTGTGAAACAACTGGCCTATGTCCACAAATTTGGGGCTATGGAAAGTTTGTTTACTGCACACACATTCATGCACGCATGCACACACTTCTTTTTAGTATGATTTTGCATAAGAAAGTGAATGTCTCTAATAGGATATCAAGGATATTTGAAATTAGAAACTAATATTTATTCTATTTAGAGAATATTGTTTATTTTCTTTCAAATTGTCAAATTCAACTTTAATTTCTTTTGTTCTTTAGTATTCTTTCATTAATCTTCAATTACGACTATCGCATCAATGCACACTCTGAAACGTGCTCCCCACAGCGTGCAGTGTTTCTGGCTCAAGAACTTACTGAGTTGAACAGCTCTTTATGTCAGATCCAACACCACAGGGAAGATTCAATGGAGGAATATGAGGAGACAAAAAAGGGAGTCATATGTCTATGCAAAACGAGTAACTTAATTTTGGGGATATTTTTTAACAAATTTGTCATTAGAGTTAAGATTGGATTTGTATTTTATTTTTACTTTTTATGTCAAGTTTAATATAAAGGATTTTATCAGTTTAGTCACATAGCCTAAGAATTTAGGGAACTTTAATAATATTTTCCCAAATACGAAGGGTGTGAAGCTTATAAAAAATAATAAATTGTTTTAATGCTAGTCACATTTTCCATGGGAACTAATGCTGTAAGAGGGTTAGTTTTTCTGAGGAAGAAATCTTGATTAAATGTAACTTGTAAATGTAAAAATAAATGAATATTATAATCATTGAAGTGAAAATTTTGCTAGTACATAGAGAATCTATGACTAAAATAATATAGAACTACAGAAAGGGTTCTCATAGAAGAATATAGTATTTATTTCAAATGAAATATTGCCTGAATTTTGTAATAATGAATCTTGCTGCCTAACACAAATAATGAATGCCTACAGCTATGAAAACTCACGCAACATCAAGGTGTCAGGCACTTTTGCTGCCCAACGATTTTTTTTTATATGCTGCTTTACTAAAACATGAAAAGCAATTGTCATTTTACACGGATTTTCAAAATTTTAATTGAAAATTATTCTAGACAAACTAAATAATTTGTCACCACCCACCCTTCTCTCTGATGAGGGGAAGGTGGTGGCTTGTCGACGCCATGTAGGACTTGCATAAAGAGTATTACAAATCCGCACACAGAATACCAAGATGGTTGGTTGGCTCGAATTTTATTCTGCATGTAGGTTACGTATTGCCGACATGTTTGCATGTGTGCTTGCATACGGGTAAGGGTGAAGTGTAGACGGCACAGACGACACAACGTAAAACAACGACAACAACCACTCTTTCAAAACCATAGACAGGAGAAAGCCTCAATATCAGAGCATAAATTCAAATTTATTGGTCTATGGGTTTCCTCTCACACATTGGTTAGTCAGTCAGCCATCCACACTCGCACCCATGGGTAAGGGGGAAGAAAGAATGAAAAATAATGAATGATGAATAAAATAAAAGAAATACGAAATTCAATTTCTCCATGTAGTACTACTTCTAGAATTGCCTAAGCATTTTACAACATAATGTAACAGTCATTATTTCAAAGTTCTGGCGCCACTGCTCTTATATCAAAGTTCAATAATTCAACTATAAACAATGTCATCTGACTTGCAAGTCCTTTTCAAACAGTTTCATCAATATTTTCTTACATTAATCATAAAATCATCCTTTACTTATATACAATGATTTAAACTTAAGGTTTATTAATTCTAGATTTAGTGCTTAATTAAGATTCCTAAGGTTTAGTTTTAAGTTTAGTTTATATTTATGTGCTCTGAGATTTCCTACACTAGTTAGAATTTTCTACTCACTTAGTTATCGTCATTTTCTCCTTGTTCTCTGCTCACTTAGTCAACATTACTTTCTCTTGTGCTGGGCTCACATCGTTATTGTTAATCGCTCCTTGTGTTGGGGTCACATAGTTATCGGCTCTTTCTTATTGTGCTGGGCTCACATAGTTACCATCACTTTCTTCTGGTGCTGGGGGGGGGTTTGATGATACACAAAAAACACCGTCGACGTCTCGACCTGGCCGTCTTCCTGCTATGACGGCTGCTACAATTTCACGCTCTCGCTGCGCTCTTCGCTAGGCCTAATTTCTCAACTCTTATTACGTTCTCTCTTCTCCTCTTCTTCCATTTCTCCTCATTTCATTGCATTTCTCCTCTTCTCTTAACTTCGTTTCTCCTCTTCTCTCACGTTTCTCGTCTCTTCTCTTTATGTAACGGCCAACCTTGCTGTTCTTCGGCGGCATGCCACATGCATGACCGCTACTGCTTCTAGCGATAATATGACCTCTTATGTAACATTATCCGCTCTGCAACATCTCCCGTGCGCCGTGACATTATACTACCAACTCATCACTTCAGTTGGGAAATAATCGATCACCCGTGGTCTTTGCACAGAGTCTTTGAAAACCCACAGATGACTATCTGGTTTGATTGGTCCATCTTGAACTGCAGCGGCCTTGACCGCGCACTTTCCATATACAGCTGGGTAGGCAACTGGCACTCTATTGCAGTGTCCAAGAACTCTCTAGCTGCTTGCCTCCCAGCTTTGAAAAGAAAGCTCCTGATACAAAAAGCAGGGAGAAACTCTAACGGATGTGTACTTCCATCCCTCTACAAAACGCTACATTCTCGAGGTTTCTCGTCCGATCCTGGCTCCATATCCTCTTTTATACACAAAGTTCTTGCACATCACTTTCTCTGAGATGACTCGAACACACCCCCTCCCACACACACTCTACCCCCATCCAGCACCACACCGTACAACCAGCATTGCACTGTACGTGCTGACGAATATTTCTGACCATTCTGATGGTCCAGTGCCAAGTATCAAGTTCCCAATTGGCACCTGTGATTTACGTATCCATTTGCCCTACCTAGCTAACTCTCAGAGCACGCACTAAAATCTCAGAGCAACAGTCCTACTCCTATTTTATTTTAAAACTACAGTTACTATGGCAACTCATGGCCACCTGGCAAGCCATACATTAACTCACAGCAAGAAATGGTTGTACACACAAACCAACACATTTAACTGTAGTAATATAAATATTAACTTTCCAATAACTCAAATTCTATTTCAATAGTAATTTCATAAAACAATATCAACTTAAACCACCAACATTTTATAGTGGTGATTCTTAAAAGTTGTTTACGTTTCCAAAACTCAGAGCCTGCTCTTTTCACGGACAAAATTGGCATCCTAGCGCTTTCTCACGTACTCAAGTACACTGGCCGCCATGTACTCTATACTGACACAGATTTATGGGCGTGGGTCCTGACCACTGGAGGGTCAGCCAGCATTTAATTACACTGTTTCCATTCCCTGGCATGAAACCCATTTTCCTCAGCTAGCGTCCCTACACTTAGGTTTCACATTGTTGACAAAATGGTCATTTTCACCCCTTTCTTTGTTTAAAACTAAATTAGCTGTTTGTTAATGTTTAGAGTTAGAAGTTACTTAGAGGGAGAGAAAAAAAATGTATTAATATTCCCTCATTACCGTGACATAATTAATAAACTATTTTTTAAATTGATTTAAAATTTAAAAATAAATAAATAATTAAAAAATTTCTTACCTTTTTGTTGAACTTGCAAATTTCTGCATCGATGTTGTATTCCTGGAAGGCTTTACATCCTCACAAGAAGAATGTTTTATACTCCAAGTGTTGTGGGGATGTTTTGGCGATGTTTAGGATATTTAGGAGAAATATCCAGGGTCTTGCCTCATCAGAAGCAACCCAAAACTGTTTATTATATGGAAAGTCAAGCACACAAAAACCACATACTTGTACTCAATGGCTACAGTGTCCGAGATCTCTCTGATGAAAGCTTTTTGAAGTATAAGTCACAGTTCAAAGTTCCACAGTAATGATGAAGTAAAATCACTGAAATTATATATTCATCTGAAGTAATGAAAGCTGGCTCCATTTGCTTGGTAAGATGATCTATATATAATAAAATTGTAGATGTAGGCAAAGTTAGTGAAGCACAAATCCAGATGCAGAAAATAAGTTGAAAAGTTCCAGAGGAATGATGAAGTAAAATTACTGAAATTATATATTCATCCGAAGTAATGAAAGCTGACTCTATTTGCTTTGTAAGATGATTTAGATATAATAAAATTGTAGATATCATCAAAGTTAGTGAATAACAAATCCAACTGAAGTCAAGAAACATTTTTTCATACGTCCAGTTCAAGAATAAATTTTTTTTTCACAAATCCCAAATGAAGAAGGAAAGAAAGAGTCCATTTGCTTTGTAAGATGATTTATATATTATAAAATTGTAGATGTAGGCAAACTTAGTGAAGCACAAATCCAGATGCAGAAAATTTTATTAGAAAAATCAATATCAGTAAAATTTAGAAATTTTGTATCTGCTAGTCTGTATTGTACAATGAATGCACAGGTAACTTGCAGGTAAAAATAATAAGTACTGAGTATGTGTTCGATTTCATAAGGAGTAAAAGAAGAAAATATTAAAATAAATTTTAGTAGTATTTAAATGAACAGAAAATAAATATATAAGCCTATATGTTGTAAATTATGAAAATAATGTTAAAAACAAACTGCTCCTAACACAAAGAAGAAAATAGACAAAAGGAAAGAAGAATTAGAATAAAAGAATTTACAATGTCTGCTTTGAATGAAATATTTCAAACTACCTTTCCAAAGCATCAGAGATTCATCCACACAGATATTTTCACCAGGCATATAAACTGATGAAAATGTTTGCCTGAAATGATCGAGAATAAATCTGATTTTGTTGATACGGTCGTAAGGATCAGAGACAGTGTTGTCACAAAAATTTTAAAAGAAAATTGTCTGCCAGACATTACGAATTAAAACTTGGCCTAAAGCTTCATCTTTACAAAAATAATGTTTCAATATAGGTAGTCTACAAATTCCCATAAAAAAAAATCAGTGCCAAAAATTGATATATTTCGCATACCTGTGTATCACACCATTCTTTGATATGACTTTCAGCAGCAAATTGGCTTGCAAAAGTTGCTGAGATGCATAAATATTTGTGTACTCGACAATCCTTTGCACAAATACCTGAAAAATGACAAGTACTGTAGCATTTTCTAGAAACTGCCTACAAATGCATGCAGCTTATCAAATCGAATAGCGTCACTAGGTGCAAACCACGGGTCATGAGGATGACCATTTTTTCTGGTATTAGGGTAGTATGCTGGCAATGTACGCCATGTGGATGAAAAATGTCTACTTTCGCTTCCTGGGTTGTATTACAAACAGCGGGAATTTGGTCATATGAATCTAAATATAAATTTGGCATAGTAAGTGGTTGCTGAACTAGACAACAGTTTTCCTTCACTCTGATTAGTAATTTTTAAAGATGCTATCGATTTAAAAAAGCGAGCAGACTTGTTGTCCTGTAAAGGTTTCATGATGTTCAAGAAACGAGTTGTTTTGAGGCCTTATAAGGTTTCATGTCATCGTACGGGTTAAATGGTTGTGATTTAATTTAAAACTCTTAAACTACTGGACTTACACAATAGAAACAGTTCAACAATTACATCTTAACACAATGCAGGTAATATTGAACTTGTAAATTAAGTGATGCATGTGATAAAACAGTTTAACAATTATATTTTAACTATGCAGGTAATATTGAGCTCATAAATTAAGTGATGCATTTAATAGGTATATAAACTTCAGGGCTGTTTGTCATTATTTTTTTTTTTAATTTGTAAAAGATGGTTAATTTTGTCTATTTTAATTCTGGATGTCATTTTGCATCTGGAAATTTGAGCCTGTGATGCATTGGCTGTATAACAGAACATAGTTATTTGTTATTTGCATAATTTATTTCCATTTTTTTCATGTTTCATCTTCCTCTTATATCAAACTAGATTAACAGGTAAATAGAATTTTATTAATCCAACTTGAAGTTGACCTGAAACTATTGGGATAATGGAAATGCCAGATAATTTGAAATATTTAAGATTCAGTGAAACATTATACATATAATGTACATTCATTTAAAAACTGAGTTTGCAGTACATTTTTATTATTACATCCAGAATATACTTAGTATCACAGTAAAATCCATATGGGTATCTGCTAAAAATAATATCATTTACAGTACACAAAGTGATATATTGTGTGAAAAGTGAGATTCATTTTTTGTTTGCACTAAATTATTCATCATTTTAGAGAATACAGAATATCAAATAAGTGAAGGTTGTATAATTAATCATAACCCATTGTGAGTATGTGTTAGAGTAAGCTAGTAAGAGAGAGAGTCTGAAATGTTGATTATCCATTTCTCACTTCTGTCTCATACTCAGGCTCTTGATAATTTTACGTTTTACTTGAGGAAGTCCTGTTCAAATTTTATTTCAAATATAAGTTCATACTTTGACTCTTAATCACCTTAGATTAAATTTGTGGACTTGAGTGTCTTGACTCTCAAATTAAAATGAGCTACTTGTCCTATTACCCTAGATTAACTTGTTGGGCTTATTATCTAGACCATCAAAAATTAAAATGGGCCACTTATGCTATCACTCTAGCTTAACTTGGGCTTATTATCTAGACCAGTGGTCCCCAACCTTTTCATCGCCACGGACCGGTCAGCGCTTGATAATTTTGCCGCGGACCGGTCAACGCTTGATAATTTTACCGTGGCCCGATGATGTGGGGGGACGTTGATTGTTTATATTTTAGATTGTTTTGATTTAATAATTTGAATTTAATTGTATTTAAACGTGCCTTCAAATTAAAATACAGTTACACCAAAAAATTAATATAAAGTGATTTAACATGTTAACTCGCTAGAACGCTAAATCAGCGAGAACCCAAAGTGAGTTGCTTATGTCCATCTGTTGTTTTGTTTTGGTTGCTGTCACTGCAGAAAACCCCGCTTCACACAGATAGGATGTCGGAAATGGCAATAGGGATTTAAGTGCTGTGGTGGCCGTTGTTGTATTGGCAGGTGAGGGGGTTTACAGAGCCCAGGATAATACCACATCGTCTGTACTTAGTGTGTATGTGCGCTCAGGATGTTCACTCCTCACCCTGTAATGTTCACCAGTGGTGGTGTTGTTGTTGTCGTTGGCACTGTTGTTGTTGATGTCCCCGGTATCCGTTGGGCTGTATGTAGGTGGGTGTTGACAGCAAGCATTAGTTGAATTAGATCCGCAATTAGGTGGTTATAATATCCCCACTGCATATGATGTTGCTCCCTGTGCTGCTACCGTTGTTGTTGTCGCAGCGCTGCCGTTGTTGTTGTGGATTCTGTTGTTGTGGCTGTAGTAGATGATACTGTTGTTGTCGTCTGATGTGTTGTGTGGGAGCCTTCTTTTTGATTTAATTTGTAGTGTTTCCTTGTGTGTCTGTTGTGGTTGTCTTTGTTGCAGTCCCTGGTGGTGACTCTGGCTGTGGATTGGTGGCAGTTGGTTTAGTCGTTGTTGTTGTTTCTTGTGGTGTAGTTGGAGCGTTGTCGACTTCTGTTTCGGTCTGTGCGTCAGTTGTCTTCACTTCTTTTTCTGTTTGTATTTTTCTTTCTTGCGTCTTGATATGTACCGTTTGTGTGCTGGAGATTTTTTGGCGGTAGTTGTTTTAATTTCTTTTTCTTAGCTGATAGAGCTTGTAGTCTGAGTTTCCTTATTATCTGTTGTGGGTTTTGGAGTTTGCGAGAATGCCTGGCTGATTTCTTGTTTTGCTGTTTGAGTTGAATTCACTTTGGCCGTAGGTGGAATTTTCCAGATGATGTTGGTGTTTATTCCACTTTCTCTTGTAGTGGCTTGTAGAGTTTGGGTGGAAATGAGGCTTTTTCCTTCAAAGACTGTTTGAGTTGTGCCGTCTTCCTGTGTGGGTTTTCGCGTTGTTTCCTCCTTTTCCGTTTGTGAAGACCGTGTTTTTGTTGTCGGCGTTATTTTCCAGATGATGTCTGTCTGTGTTTCACAGTCTGTTGATGTAGTTTTTTTTTTCCCGGTTGTCTTGTCAGGTGCTTGTTTAAAATCTTGTGGAGACCAATTGCGGTTAAGATGGCTTGTTGTCTAGTGGTAAGTTCATCTTCCGTTTTTGTGTGGAAGAGGGTCAACAGCAAATTAGTGAACGCATTTTTTAGTTCAACGTTTTTAGTTTCTAGTGTGAAGGTGAAGGGGGTAACTTTTCGTATGCCCCCATTTTCGGTTGGTTTGCTGATTTCACAGCAGTATTTTGTCCAGTTTTCTCCTTTGTACTTCTTAATGTTTGCACCTCTTCAAGCCTCTTTTGCCGTATCTGTCTCAGCTGGGCTATGCACTCGTTTGTGAAACAGAAAGGGCCGTCCACATCTTCTGTGACTGACTCAGAATCGCGTAAAATGTCACTTGGGGAGTGGGCAGTAGTGGCATTTTTGCCAGCCCTGAAAAGGGCTGAGGCTTGGTGTTGGCTTGTCTGGTGTGGCGCTTTGACATGACTCTCCTCCCGGCGGTCCAATGGATGGAGTGCGTTCGTCGGTGGTCCGAAGCGAAGTGTGTTGGTGTGGTCGGGAAGTAGAGCTCGAATTCTTTAAAAGCAAAGACATGACCGTGCACCAACTGGGAGAATGAATGCTCAGACTCAATCTCGTCCATGGAAAGTCGCACAAACCCGAGAGAAATACACCACAGTAAATAAAATTGGGCGGCCCGGTACCATTGGTCCACGGACCGGGGGTTGGGGACCACTGATCTAGACCATCAAAAATTAAAATGGGCCATTTGTGCTATCACTCTAGCTTAACTTGTTGGGCTTAACATGTAGACCATCAAAAATTAAAATGGGCCACTTGTGTTATTAGTCTTGCTTAACTTGTTGAGCTTATTATCTAGACCATCAGAAATTAAACCCTAGCTTAGATTGTTGGGCTTATTATGTTAAAATGGCTTCTTTTTCTATCACCCTAACTTAAATTGGTTTTTTAGTGTCTGGACTATCAGAAATTAATTGAACCATTTGCGCTATCCCCAAAGTTGTTGGGCTTAGTGCCCACACCCTCAGAAATAATTAAGGGCCATTAGTGGTAAATGCTACATATTCTCATCACTTGGCATGTAGAAACCATAAAAAGTAATCAGAAATAATACTCGTCTTGGCCTGCTTCCACCCATTTACAAAACAAATTATAGAATGTCAGAAGTAGGTTTGAAATTTTAAATCAAAGAAACTTTGCATTTCACAGCTGGACATTTTAAAAAAATTAAATTATTTGAATAATATCATTATGTGTGATTATATTGTTGCATTTGTGAAAGGTTACAGAAACAAATATGGAGGAAAATATGAAGCTAATTTATAAATTTTGTTCTTTATGTTTGCTTTTTGTAGTGTTGAACTGGCTGAATCATAATTGTATACGATCATTTGCTGTGCTCACAAAAGAAATATTTCTTATATTACCTGTGGTGAGTATACAAGGTCCTGATCATAATTTTTTTTATTGTTGTGTTACAAGATTATTTTTATCCCAGTTGTTTTCAATAAATATAATATAAAATAATTTTAAAAAGTAATTTCCTTTCTTAACTATAATGAATTACTACATATTAAGAGTCATTGATATTTTCAGTACTTAGAAACTGTGTGTAACATAATACTGTTAATTCTTTGCTCTCTTATGGCCTACTCTTTTGGGCAAAAGTGTATTTCATCTTTACATTGCATAATTAAACTTTTTAAAAAACTTATAACTTTATTGTTTTGCCTATTCTGTTTATTTTGAGGTGTTTATGACCATGTACTATAGCATAAATCACTAATATACCTAGTTGTACATTTATGATTATCCCTTTAGGTATTTAACATGGGAGAATTGTTATATAAAATTGTTCAGATTAATAAATAAAAGTAATTGCCATCTAAATGTATCAATGCATAAATTAGCCAGACCTGTTCAGTCATGTTCAGGTCTATCTGGTCAGAACAGTATTTATGTTTTCAGTTTTGTGTTCAGTCTCAGTATAAGCTATAATGCTTGATAGTCATGTATTTAGTTCTAGTGATTTTCCATTCATCTTCAGTCTACAGCAGGGGTCACCAACACGGTGCCCGCGGGCACCAGGTCGCCCGCAGGCCTTTTCTAAGTCTTCACATTATTAATAATGTATAAAGACAAACTAGAAGAGTGTATCAAATTGGTAGCCCTTCGTATGACTCAGTACCCATGAAGTAGCTCTCAGTATCAAAAAGGTTGGTGACCCCTGGTCTACACTGATTAATAGTGATTTATTTGTGTTCACCTGAAACTACAGCAATTAATAGTCATTTATTTGTGTTAAGCTGTAAATTAAAGTGATTAATAGTCATTTATTTAGTCATGTTCAGTTCATCTTCAACCTACATTGATTAATAGTCATTAGTCACATTCAGTCTATATGTTAACTACAGTGATTTAATAGTCGTGTATTAATTTGTATTCTCTCCATTCATAAACTGTAGTAATTGATAGTTATATATTTAGTTTGTTTAGACCTGCAACACACTACAGTATATTCAGTTCTTCCTTAAATAAAAATGATTGATAGTCATATATTCATTTGTGTTCAATCCATCCATAAACTACAATGATTGATAGTCATATATAACCCTTATGATAGCAACCAAAATGAATTGAGCAAATACAAGTAGCAACTAAAAAGTAAAACCAGGTAGTTATTTGGCAGTCAGCAATAAAAGGTAAGACAGGCATTCAAAATCTCAAGAAATATTGTTTGAATGGAACATAAATTCTAAGGCAAATATCTGTCCATTCTGCTGAAACTGGTTAATTAAAGTTGCAATATGACTATGTTAACTGTAGTAAAATATGGTGCATATTTGCTGCATGATGACTGATGAATGTACTGATTATATTCAACTTTCTCAAAATTATGTCAGTCATATTCATTGTTCAGTTAGTTTGTTGATTGTCACGGAGGAAGGGAGAGTAGTCATGAAAAAAGATTATTTTTTAATTTACTTTCTTACCACCCTTTGACCTGTGACGTTTTTGTTGTTTACGTTTTCACAGAGTATTAAGACGCCAAAATCGTCCCGAAGACGACGAACGGATTAATGAGCGAGTGGCGTGATGTTCATGCTCTGTCAGAATGTTAGAGAGTGTGAATGCTTATTTTGAAATTTTAGTATTATAATTAAAGTTATTTGTTTATTTATTTAAATTAGGGTTAGATAATTATTTTAATAATAGATAGAAGTTGTATTTAGTCAGTTTTTAGTTCTTAAATATAAATTTAATTAGGAACTATTTTCTTAGTGGATGCACCAGGTGAATGCACCAAAACAATAGCCTAGGCAGCCATTAAAACACAAATTGTTTCTTTGGAAGTTTAAGGAAGGTGTGGTAATATAAAAGCATTTTAACCAGATATTTTCGGCAGTGTATGAACGCGTGGCCTGCCTACAAGATGTGTCAGAATATACAACTGTTTTTCCACACATAAGGCCATGCATAGGTATTAAGAATTTGACCAAAATTCAAATTTACCACTGAATGTCTTCGTCTTAGTATACAATGTAATGTATCAACTATCAAGGTCTTCTCGCCAAGAGTTGAGGACATTAATTGTAGTACATAAAATTCAACATTCTTCGTACACTCAGTCCACGCAGCTACAAATCTTTGTGTTCATCAACGAAAGATAGTCCACACTCAAAAGTGCAGGGACTTGGCATTTGGACTTCACCAAAGTGTCGGAGATTAGCATTTTTCAATGTAACCTCATCGTATGTCATCTGTGGAAATTTTGCCTTTGTTGATACATGACCCTATTCGTCAGTGCGGCCGTGCCTGCGTTTTTTTCTTCGACTTGTTGTGCCAGCGGGCCAGTAAGTTCGTCTGTGTTGTACCAGTGTGTGCCTTCTACCCCCAATCCCTGTCCAGGGGGAGATCACCACTATCCTTATTCAACATTTCATTGGACTTATATTCTTTGTTGCACAGTTAGTTATAATGCTTTCAAGTATTATTCTTCAGCAACAGTAACTAGGAAAATATTTAGTAGGTAGATTAGTTGTAGTTTATTCATTATTTAATTTATAAACATTTTTTTTTTTACAATAAAAAAACCAAAACATTCTTCCAGAATATTTAATAAACATTGAACATTTAATGTTGATTGGGTTTTACCAAAAAAAAAAAAAACATTCTTCCTGAATATTTAATAAACATTGAACATTTAATGTTGATTGGGTTTTTCACCCCAAATATTATGTTAATTTTTGCATAAACATTTTAAACTTAGAGAATAATTATTTGGTTATAATTTGCAGTTATCACTGCTGATATTAATTAGATTTATTGATGATTGATAATTATTTGAAAGCTTTTTGCGGTCTTCACTGCCAGTGTAGTCTATATATATTATTATATATTGTGGGTCTTCACCCACTGTAATTTATTTGGTAGTATCATAGTGGTTTTCACCGCAAAATAAATTGTTAATTTTGTTTGTTATTTTATTTTATTTTTATCATACATTGCTCTGGTCCCCCACCCCATGAATGTTGCTGAATGGATGTTTTTCTGAATGAATGACTAACACTGTATGAGAGAGTAGCCCATATTCATTAGAATAAATTTCTTTTTGTTTACTCTTCATCAAGAGTTGAGGTTTTCTCTCTCTGTTGTGAAAGTGCATTGGTACGGTTATTTGTTTGTTCGTTCTGTTCGTCCCTCACAATACATTCAATCCGCATTCATACATACACGCTGACTTTCACATTTTTCCCCCACCACAAGAACATTCGTGGTGTCTGAGTGCGAGAGTCGGTTATTTCACCTACCACTCGGTGTGATCTCAGCAAGTCGCGATAGCTGACCTGACCCACCCCACCCACCCCCTTTGACCGAATAGGAGAGAGAGGCCAGCGACAGTCAGCAACACCATAATACAACGACCATCCACAACATTGATGTTGAATAGTGTTTTTATATACATATAGCTACAGAATTCTAAATTCAGATAAACAATCACATTTCAATGTATTTCTTCCTAATGAGATTAAGTAGAGAAGTTCAGAAAGATTTTTCAATCTTATAGGAGATGAACTTTGTAGAAAATTATAAGATGAATATTCTTGTATATAACATAGTAAATATATCTGTTCATTTTGATGTTGTTCTTCCCCCTCCCCCCATATTTATGTTCATAGAGTTTGTCTGCTATTTTTTCTGCAATTCAGGAAAATGGCTATTAAATATCTAATTGGTAATTACTAATTAAAATGAAAAATTACTAACTGTTGGCTTGTGATTTAAAAATCCTGTGGAGGGCTGTTTTCCTTATGCATATTCTGTACATACACTACAATAATTCATAGATAGCAGTCATGCAGTCCATACATATTCTACAGTGATTCATAGATATCAGTCATGCAATTCATACATACACACTACAGTGATTCATAGATAATTAGTCATGCAGTCCATACATACACACTACAGTGGTTCATAGATATCAAGTCCATATATATACACACTACAGTGGTTCATAGATGTCAGTCATGCAGTCCATACATATACTACAGTGATTGATAGACAACAGTTGTGCATACTCCATATATGTACTACGGTGATTGATAGACATCAGTCATGCACAATCCATTCTAAACTGCAATGATTAATAGTCACCTGTTCAGTCATGATCAATCCATCCATACACATCAACTCTTGCCACCAATTTGTTTTTTAGATCTGTAACCTTCAGAGTGAACTCAATGACGAAGATCTCCGCAAGGATTTTAAAGCAACTTTGACCAACCTATCAGCTGCACTGCTCATGAAGGATGTGATTCCCCAGGCACTTCGCACCATCAGAGAGGTGTGTACATGTAGTGTTTGTATGAAATGTCATTGGATATAGTTCTGTGTAAAAGTGTGTACATGTAGTGTTTGTATGAAATGTCATTGGATATAGTTCTGTGTAAAAGTGTGTACATGTAGTATTTGTATGAAATGTCATTGGATATAGTTCTGTGTAGAAGTATGTATATGTAGTATTTGTATGAAATGTTATCGGATGTAGTTCTGTGTGTACATGTAGTGTTTGTATGAAATGTTATTGGATGTGCTTCTGTGTGTACATGTAGTGTTTGTAATGAAATGTTATCGGATGTAGTTCTGTGTGTACATGTAGTGTTTGTATGAAATGTTATCGGATGCAGTTCTGATGTACATGTAGTGTTTGTATGAAATGTTATTGGATGTAATTCTGTGTAGTGTTTGTATGAAATATTATTGGATGTAGTTCTGTGTATAGAGGTGTACTTGTAGTATTTGTATGAAATGTTATCAGATGTAGTTCTGTGTGTAGAGGTGTGTACATGAAGTGTTTTTATGAAATATCATCAAATGTAATTCTGTGTGTACATGTTGTGTTTTTATGAAATGTCATCAGATGTAATTCTTTGTGTAGAAGTGTTTACGTGTAGTGTTTGTATGAAATGTCAGCAATGTAGTTCTGTGCAGGGAAGTGTGTACACTGTTCATATGAAATGCCAGTGAATGTAGTTAGAGTGTTATGTATGTATGTGTGTGTTATGTTTGAAGTGTCAGCAGTGGTGTGTAGAGGTGTTAGCCTATAGTGTTTGTTTTGTATAGAATGTCAGCAGATACAGAGGGCTGACATTTAGTATTTGTAACTGTCAGCAGATGTAGTTGTGTGGGGAGTTTGTATATGTATTTGCATGCAATGTCAGTAGAAGTAGTTGTGTGGGGAGTTTGTACATGTATTTGCATGCAATGTCAGCAGATGTAGGTGTGTGTACATATAGTATTTGTGTATAATGTCAACAGATTATATGTATTTATAGATGTCTGCATAATAATTTTTGTTTGAAATATGAGTGGAGGTAAATGTGTAGAGATCTCCAATCAGTCTGTTAATAATTTTAATTTAAATAACGTGCAACCATGCAAGCAAGACTAGAAAAAAGAAACTGTTTTTAACTTTTTCCAAGCAAGCAAACAAAATTTTTTACATCCTCTGTTTTGTACACTTATTTTTAGAATTTATTTTCTTATTAAAAAGGATCATAAAATTCTGTTGATTTGATCATGACATATATTAAACTTTTCACAACGTTATAAATAGATTGAAATTTATCTTATATAAATCTTTTTTTTTTTAATGTTTTGTATGAACAATTACTATGTTGACATCCCTATATGAGTAATCAACTGCTTAACACAACTTCAACTGATTGCTAAAGCAAAATGAAGGTACAAATGAAAAATTTGATTTATGGTTGAATAAAATACACGATGGCTCTTCTAACTGAAAATATAGTACGTCTGGAATGGTCTAGTCTATCTTTGGTCTGCAAATGAAGAACACTATCATTGTATAGTAACTGATTGATGCTTTGAAATCATCCATTAAATATTTTTTAAAATATAATTAGTTTCGGACTTCTGTTAACTGTCAGTTGTGCTTTTTTATCATTTCTTTTTAATAATACAGAGTCCTGCTAAACATTTCTCCCCACACTCCAATCTGCTTGCTGCTTTTTCATCTGGTTGTTAGCTTAGTAAAAGCAGGACTTATACATAAAGCTCTGTTTAATCTTTTGGTGGAGTAAATTTGCCTATCCCAATTCCAGGCTTAATTGTTATATAAATTGTTAAATTGTCGAAGTGACCCAATCTTGGGCACTCCTTATGATGGTATTTTTGTAAATGTCAAAGTTGGAGTAAAAACTGGAGTTGTTAGAATTTGATGATGTAATGCAAACCAATTCCAAATGGATGAGTACTTTTTTATTTATCCAGTGATTAAGATTTACAAGAACAAGATCAGTCAGTGGGCTGAGATCAAAAGTAGAGAATTTTATTGTCTAATCACTTGAATTTGGTGTGGCAAGAAGTCTGGCCATGAAAGGCCGCCATTAGCATAATGGTGAGTTAACAGTGGTCCCCAACCTTTTCATCGCCGCGGACCGGTCAACGCTTGATAATTTTGCTGCGGCCCGATGATGTGGGGAGACGTTGATTGTTTATATTTTAGATTGTTTTGATTTAATAATTTTAATTTAATTGTATTTAAACGTGCCTTCAAATTAAAATTCAGTTACACCAAAAAATGAATATAAAGTGATTTAACATTTTAACTCACTAGAACGCTAAATCAGCGAGAACCCTGAGCTTGTTTCTTTGCAACGAGACGGTTCCATCTGGGGGTAATAGGAGACAATTATACCCGAAGTGAGTTGCTTATGTCCATCCGTTGTTTTGTTTTGGTTGCTGTCACTGCAGAAAACCCCACTTCACACAAATAGGATTCGGAAATGGCAATACGGATTTAAGTGCTATGGTGGCCGTTGTTGTATTGGCAGGTGAGGGGGTTTACAGAGCCCAGGATAATACCACATCGTCTGTACTTAGTGTGTATGTGCGCCCAGGATGTTCACTCCCCACCCTGTAATGTTCACCAGTGGTGTTGTTGTTGTCGTTGGCACTGTTGTTGTTGATGTCCCCGGTATCCATTGGGCTGTATGTAGGTGGGTGTTGACAGCAAGCATTAGTTGAATTAGATCCGCAATGTAGTGGTTATAATATCCCCACTGCATGTGATGTTGCTCCCTGTGCTGCCACCGTTGTTGTTGTTGCTGCGGCAGTGGTTGTTGTCGCAGCGCTGCCGTTGTTGTTGTGGATTCTGTTGTTGTGGCTGATGTGTTGTGGCGGGCGCCTTCTTTTTGATTTGGGGCTCCGTTCTGTAGTGTTTCCTCGTGTGTCTGTTGTGGTTGTCTTTGTTGCAGTCCCTGGTGGTGACTCTGGCTGTGGATTGGGGGCAGTCGGTTTAGTCATTGTTGTTTCTTGTGGTGTAGTTGGAGCGTTGTCGACTTCTGTTTCGGTCTGTGCGTCAGTTGTCTTCGCTTCTTTTTCTGTTTGTATTTTTCTTTCTTGCGTCTTGATATGTACCGTTTGTGTGCTGGAGATTTTTTGGCGGTAGTTGTTTTAATTTCTTTTTCTTAGCTGATAGAGCTTGTAGTCTGAGTTTCCTTATTATCTGTTGTGGGTTTTGGAGTTTGCGAGAATGCCTGGCTGATTTCTTGTTTTGCTGTTTGAGTTGAATTCACTTTGGCCGTAGGTGGAATTTTCCAGATGATGTTGGTGTTTATTCCACTTTCTCTTGTAGTGGCTTGTAGAGTTTGGGTGGAAACGTGGCTTTTTCCTTCAAAGTTGTGCCGTCTTCCTTTGTGGGTTTTCGCGTTGTTTCCTCCTTTTCTGTTTGTGAAGAGCGTGTTTTTGTTGTCGGCGTTATTTTCCAGATGATGTCTGTCTGCGTTTCACAGTCTGTTGATGTAGTTTTTTTTTTTCCCGGTTGTCTTGTCAGGTGCTTGTTTAAAATCTTGTGGAGACCAATTGCGGTTAAGATGGCTTGTTGTCTAGTGTAAGTTCATCTTCCGTTTTTGTGTGGAAGAGGGTCAACAGCAAATTAGTGAATGCATTTTTTAGTTCAACGTTTTTAGTTTCTAGTGTGAAGGTGAAGGGGGTAACTTTTCGTATGCCCCCATTCTCGGTTGGTTTGCAGTATTTTGTCCAGTCTTCTCCTTTGTACTTCTTAATGTTTGCACCTCTTCAAGCCTCTTTTGCCGTATCTGTCTCAGCTGGGCTATGCGCTCGTTTGTGAAACAGAAAGGGCCGTCCGCATCTTCTGTGACTGACTCAGAATCGCGTAAAATGTCACTTGGTGGAGTGGGCAGTAGTGGCATTTTTGCCAGCCCTGAAAAGGGCTGAGTCTTATTGCTGGTTTGTCTGGTGTGGCGCTTTGACACGACTCTCCTCCCGGCGGTCCAATGGATGGAGTGCGTTCGTCGGTGGTCCGAAGCGAAGTGTGTTGGTGTGGTTGGGAAGTAGAGCTCGAATTCTTTAAAAGCAAAGACAGATGATCGTGCACCAACTGGGAGAATGAATGCTCAGACTCAATCTCGTCCATGGAAAGTCGCACAAACCCGAAAGAAATACACCAGAGTAAAAATAAAATTGGGCGGCCCGGTACCGGTCCGCGGACCGGGGGTTGGGGACCACTGAGTTAACTGACTGATTGAAAGAGAATGGAGTTTTAAATATTTCATGCATTTGCTATTGATATAAATTATACTTGTTTTTTATGTAGAGATGTATTATGTGAGTAGACTATTATTTTTATAAATTGTGAACTAAGATGCTCCTGTGTAGCATTGACATTGTTTCTAATGAACCAGTTCATAAACTATTATACTGTATTTATTATGCTGTGTGCATGTATCGGGTTAATAAATACTGTTGTAGGAAACTGTAAGTTGAAACTTGATTGTAAGAAAGAATGGAGTTAAAGATGAATAAGCTGGAAATTTAGCATTTGTTCCCTGATTATATTTTACAAGGAGCAGCCTTTTCTTGTTTATCTGAATCTCCTTATAAACTGCTACGACCATACATGAGAAGTATCTACCGCATTGTGTAAATGTAAGGAATACACCACACTCCATTGATGTATGTTGGCAAAATAGCTGACTACATCGAGCAATTTCGGGTACAAGGAAGTTAGCAAAAGCAGGACTTTGACATAAAGCTCTGTTTAATCTAATAGTTTGTTTAGTATAAGCAGGACTTTTACATAAAGTTCTGTTCGGTCTCATTAGTTTAGCAAAAGCAGGACTTTTATATAAACCTGTTTAATCTCTAAAGCGCTGTTTAATCTCTGTTAGTTTAGTAAAAGACTGTTTGATAAATCTCTGTTTAATCTCCCTGTTAGTTTAGCAAAAGCAGATCTTTTACATAAAGCTCTTTTTAATCTCATTGTCAAACAAGATTTTGACATAAATCTCTGTTTAATCTAGTTGTTAGTTTAGTATAATCAGGACTTTTACGAAAAGCTCTGTTTAATCTTGTTAGTTTAGCAAAAGCAGGAATTTTACATATACCTCTCTTTAATCTCGTTAGCAAGAGAAGGACCTTTACATAAATCTCTGTTTAATCTCCCTGTTAGTTTAGCAAAAGCAAAACTTTGACATAAATCTCTGTTTAATCTCATTGTTTAGCAAAAGCAAGACTTTGACATAAAGCTCTGTTTAATCTCATTATTAGTTTAGTAAAAGCAGGACTTTGACATACACCTCAGTTTAATATAGTTGTTAGTTTAGCAATGGTAAGACTTTGACATAAATCTCTGTTTAATCTCACCAGCACTGCCCATCTTTACACTATTGTACAAATATTCTTTAGTTGGTATATATTACCAGTAAATTATAATTAACATTACTTAACATCTACATTGCATTTCTGTTTTCTTCCACAGCAAGATAATAACTAACAATGAAACGATTGCCTGTTGCACTGGGTTTTAACTTACAGAGATCAGTAGTTTACTGTTCTAATTTTGTATATTCTTGAGGTAATGTGACTAGGTGTGTTTTTTGTAATGAGTTTATACTCTACATATAATTCATATTCACATATAAGTGTAACTTACACTCTTCATGTAAATCCGGCACATGCTACAAGTAGTTGAGTATTATAAAGTAACTCATGAGTGCTAGAGAGCAACACATTAATTGTTTATATAAAGGTAGTTTTCCTTCTCTATCACTATTAAGAAATTTGACCTTTGAACAGTCTTGGGTATATAATTGCATTGCAGTACACAATATCTCACTATTGCACCACAAGAAATGTGACCTGTGAATGAACAGTCTTGGGTATATAATTGCATTGCAGTACACAATATCTCACTATTGCACCACAAGAAATGTGACCTGTGAATGAACAGTCTTGGGTATATAATTGCATTGCAGTACACAATATCTCACTATTGCACTACATCAGGGGCGGGCAAACTTTTGAGACCGCGGGCCAGATAAAACTGTTGGAACAGTTCGCGGGCCGGATAGACGACCAAATATCACAAGTCCAGCAAGTTCAGAATATAAAATGAGAACAAAAGTAATTTTTAAAAAACTAACTCTGTTTCAATTAAAGATTAATGAGATGGATGGTGTTGCTTACAATGAATAAGTGATTCAATGTCTGGCTGAACTGATGAGGTTGACAAGCGAAGAATGTCATTTAGATGACGGTCAGAGAGTTGAGAGCGAAGGCGACTCTTTGTATATTTCATCTTTGAGAACAGTTGTTCACAGCAAAATGTGCTTCCGAACATAGCTACAATGCGCTGAACATGTTTAATAAAATGTGGAAACTTGCCTGATGGTAGGATGACATCATGAAAAAAAGAAAGAGGAGAAGAAGTGCGGAACTTTGCTTTTAACTCATCGCTGCATTGCATATCTACCAACTCCATCTGCAAGGAAGCTGGAGCGTCATCCACTGTGATTTCAAAAGGGGCACTGAACAACTTGAAATCTGTAGAGAGTGGTCTGATACCCCCAAAACGCAAGGCAAATTCTTCCCTCAGTGAGGTAATGACTGCACCACAAGTCTCCAAATCGACATCTGCTATGGAACAAGCAGTAAGACATGGAAAATGCTGAAACTGACCATTAGACAACTGGAATTCCCACAAGCGTAGTTTCACTTCAAATGCTGTGATGTGTGAATACATTTCAGGAACGAGAACATCCTTACCTTGCAAATTGACATTGAGGATGTTGAGGTGTGTGGTGATATCCGTGAGAAAGGCCAGACGAGCAAGCCATTTTAGGTCAGTGAAGTTATCAGCATAGGGGAGGTTCTTTTCATGTTGAAAATTGAAGTTGCAGGTCCCACACACGAGAAAGCATGGCTCCACGACTTAGCCAGCGGACTTCACAAAAGTAGAGCAGGTCACCATAGTGCGCATTCACTTCATCCATCAGTGCCTGAAATTGACGATGTTTGAGACTTTGGGAAAGTATGGAATTTACAACCTTTACCACAACTGACATGACCTCAACGAGGTTTGCAGACTTGGCACATAAGGATTCTTGGTGAATGATGCAGTGCAATTTGAGGATAGTCTGGTTGTGTCCAAGGGCCTTACAGTGGTGAACGAGCAAAGAAGCTGCGCCCTTATTCTCTCCAATCATTGCCTGTGCACCATCAGTCGTTACACATACAAGACGGGACAGATCAAGGGAGTGATGTTCCACACACTGAAGTAAGGCATTGAAGATGTCTTGCCCAGTGGTGGTGTCATGTAGCAGAACAATCTGAAGGAACTCTTCATGCACTTTGAGGGCAGCAGTGACACCTCGTATGAAAATAGCTAGCTGGACTGTATCTTTCATGTCAGTGCTCTCATCAAGAGCAAGAGAGTAGGCGACAAAGGTTGAGCAACCAGAGTCTTGCACATTGTCTGACATCTCTTCAATGCGACAATGAATAGTACGGGATGACAGACTCATATTCTCCAAGACAGAACGTTGCTCTGGACAGACAGAATTCACCACAGTCATGAGGCATTCCTTGATAAAGTCTCCATCAGAAAATGGCTTCATTCTTTGAGCAAGGAGTAGTGAAATTTCATAACTGGCATGTGTCACTTTTTCATGCACAGATGTTTGCTTATGAAACAAACTGCTTTTCTCTATATTGCCTATGAGTTTAGCAATAGTATTCTTTTTCTCAGAGGCAGATATTAAACCGAATTTCGAAGTTAAGTGTACTGTTTCCCCAATGACGGCGCACATTAAACTCTTTGAAGACAGCAACAGTTTTCAAACAGATCAGACACTGAGCTTGTCCAAATCGTTCTATGAAAAAGTACTTCTCCGTCCACTCAGAGTTAAATGTCCGACTTTCCATATCCACTTAAAATTTTTTAGGATTCAGGGTTGCAGACATGATTGTGGGGAGGGGGAATAATGGCAAAGAAATAGCAGAAATGCAACAACCATTTCAGTTGTGATGGCATAAGACTGAGTTTCAAATTCGCGCGCACCTCTGTTTACCTCCACCCCTCCTTCCTCTTGCCCAATTGTAGCGGTGAAGGTCAGGTCACTGACTGAGGCAGAGTACAGATGCTGACATACAGGTATTATTTTAGATCTCCTAGGCCTGGGAGAGTTCGAAAGTCAACGAACTATAAAGAGATGCTAATGTAATATATATAACCGTAGGCATAAATTGTACATGTGCACACAATTCTGTGTGAGTAATTCAAACTGTTAAAATTACATAAAGTCTTTAGACTAGTTTAGCCTTGGCTGTTTGACAGCGTATAACAATGCCCAATTGTTTTAGTGACTTTTGTTTTGCGGGCCAAAAGCAATAAGTGTGAATGGCTTGGCGGGCCAAAAGCAATAACTGTGAATAGCTTGGCGGGTCAAAAAAAATGCTTCGCGGGCCAGAGTTTGCCCGCCCCTGCACCACATGAAATGTGTCTTGTGAATGAACAGTCTTGGGTATATAATTGCATTGCAGTACACAATATCTCACTATTGCACTTCAAGAAATGTGTCCTGTGAATGAATAGTGATGAGTAATGCTCATTCTCTGGGGAAGTATATCATTTTGTGACATGACGTGCAAAAATAAAGTGGATTAAATCTAATTATTTTTACATGTTAAAGTGTACAACAGGGCCTAATGCTCACATAAAAACAGAAAAGATAAAAAATTATAAAAATGGTGATGTTATAGGAATTTAAAATCCGTAAAATGCATGTTTCTGTTGAAAACTTAGAAATAAGATTTTAACAGGAAAAAATAAGCAATATAATTATCTCATTACCACCAATATATTTTCTTTATTAACCTAAATTATTAACTTAATCTGGATACATTTTTATTTAAAATATGGTATAAAACTACAACTTTGCAACATGGAAACCATACTAACAAAATTATCATCCATCATAAAAAAAGCTCTATTTTTCTCAACTAAACATAAACAGGCTAAGTTATTATGATGCAAAGATAAAATTAAAAAAGTATCTATTTAAATTTTAAAAGTAACAATAATAATCATGATGTTTCTGTTCTTGAATGTAATTCACGTTTTTTCTATCCTTCTCATTCAGGTTTCAAACACACACACAGCTGTGGGAAACTTTAATTGTAAAACTAAAAGTAACCACAAGCATTTGTACATAAATATGTAAGCTATTTACGTTGTTAATTAATCAAAATATATTGAGATTATCAGAAATCTTAGTTGTTTTGAAACATTGAAGATTCCGAAAATTTTCTTGCTTCTCCTTTGCAACCATGTGATCTAAATGGGAAACGAAAGTTATTTTTCTTATTTGATACTTAAACTCATCACACCAAGACAAAATGACATGAGAGTTATCTTTCCAAAATATGGTGCCTTTGAAAACTGTAAGAAGTAGTTCACGATATTATTTTATTTCATTATTTTATATTTACAAATATAAGTTAAGTTGCAATGTGATAAAGAGGAAATGAAGTCAAATTAGTTTTCTTAAAGCTGAATATTTCTGAATATTACAAATAAATTTGAAAAACATTAGTATTTGAATACTTCCAATTAAAAAAAGCAAATTAGATCCACATCACATGGTGTGTTCATCTGACATATTCCGGTTTGGTAAAAGAATAAAAGTTTTGGATCCTTTTTATGTAGAAACTAAGCAAAGAAAAATCTGCCTTTTAATAATATTATTTCTTCTCAAAATTGACTTTTTGCAGATAAATGGAATATTGTATTATCGCTTCTAAGAAAACCTTGACACGATAAGTCTGTTGGATTATATTATTTATAAGAATGAAAATTAAAGAAAATGGCTATATGTATCCATGTAACAAAAAGAGGTGCCATTTTTCAGTTCAAAATGACCTTGTATTATAAATTAGTATTACAAATTATTACAAAATAGACACATATTCATGCAACCATCTTATGTATCTCTCACATAAATCTGAATACATATAATATAAACACATAATATTTCAATGCTTTATTTTTCAAGAAAACACATTTCAAATGGACCTACCCTTCGTGGTACTCTTCCTCAATGAATGAGCCATAAGTACTGTATTGCAGCACACAATACCTCACTATTGCACTACCACAGTTCATGGAATCTTGTAGATTACATATAATATATTGCCTTTTTCAATTACCTAGAACTTATGTACTGACTGTAAAAACTACCAAATAATTTTTGACTAAAAAAGAATATGTGACTTTTCAGCACTACCAATACACTTAGTATGCTATATACATGTCAATCTTTGCTCAACCCTCAACTAAATATCACCAGTTCCCCTAAAATGCCAAGTGTCTGTATTAATCACTATTAACCTTAAACAGCACCTATTTCCAGGCCATATCTGTCTTTCCTCACCCTTTAAGTAAACACTACTGTTTTCTGTTGTTTTCCACATCCAGTCAGCATTGAAGGAATTTCAAGTGGTGTTACTTAGCTGTAATCTTTTTTTCTTTTTTAAAAGATCGCTAAAGTAAACAATCTTTATTTGAAGTATTTTCTTTGACTAAAATGCTTTATAAACTTAAGAAAATAACTAGTTCCAGTTTGCTGTGTGTTTGTGCTGTGTTAGTTGGCTGTGTTTGTACTGTTTGTTAATTGGCTTAGAGTTAGGGTGTGTTAATCGGTTCAGGGTATTAATTGGCTCATTTTATTTTGTAAAGTGTGCTAATTGGCTCCTGTGTATGTTTGTGAGGTATGTTAATTGGAATTGGCTCTGTGTGTTTGTGCTGGTCTAATTGTTTATATATATTTTTTTTTACTGTATACTAATTAGTTCACTGTGTGTGTTACGTGTCCAGTATTTATTTAAAGACCCTGCTCAGAGAGTTTTAGAATTTAAATTAAATAAATTCACCTTCTATTCGGAACAGACTGGTTGCTCAAGTTCATCCTTCAGTCTCCTAAAATTCGCTACTTGTAGTTGTCAGACAAATTCTCAGACAAACTTGCGTACAAAGCACGGTTTGGGAACGTTAAAACAATTATAATTAATTATGCATTCAATCTTCCTTCCGACTCATTCGCCCCCACCCAAACCTATTTTGGTCTATTGCAAAAGAAATTAACTACAAATAATTATTTCAACAAGAAATAAGAAATTTAATAAATTTAAACAATAACAAGGTTAATCAAAAGGTAGACAACATTTAGTCTCCTAAACTATGCTTATTATTCACGCGCTAATCAATCAGATTGAGATACTGTTTATGTGGATCGAGTAAGCTAGTTCCAACACTTAGCTATTTATCAAGCTGGCGGTATTTGTAGCACGAGGTCCCCAGAGTATTTGTCTGGTTCTGGACTCAACGGCTAACTCAGTCAACGAACGTCTCATCACTTCACTCCACACCAATGTTTCGAATCAGACCATTTGTCCAACCCCAGGTCAGCACAACTTTCAGGCTAATTCATCGGCAGTGGATTTTACGACGTTGAAGACAATGATAACGGTATGTTATCGACAAGAAGCGAAGAAAGGGATATTACAAGAAACCCGCTCTGGAAATAAATAAAATTCCTATTAGCGATTGCTTCATTGTTTCGCAATCCAACGCGCATGGTTTGAACAATAGCATAGCTTATTCCTCGACCTTATTTGTGTCTTTACAATATCGTTTGAATATTTATAATTAAAGATACAAATAGTCCACATATGCGTTTTACAATTAACGTCACATGAACATATGAATTCCAAAACATCTACATTCCACAATGGAATTCACATAAGAAAGAATCAAGTTACAATTTAAAAATCACGCATGTGCGCTTTACAGTTAACAATGAAATAATATACGCAAAAAATGAATTTAAATTGCCGATAGAATTTCACAAACTTGCATGAGCGTTCTGTGATAAACATAAGTTATTTTACTTTATAAATTAAAAGGGTTTTCCAGGTAACAATTTAATTTATAGTACACAACATTTCTGACTTAGCTACACTTTTGTCAAATCACATGTTTGGAGGAGATTGCCACAATACAATTCTGCAATAAATTATATTCATAAATTCTCACAAAGATAGCTTAAAATATAAATACAAATAATATTCTAAGAAATCGATGTGTTATCTGGTTCTATGCACAGCAATGAGATCAACCGGCGGGTTTTCTGTCTTTCTCTCTCGCGATCCACGCCATGTACGTATGATACATTGATTGACGGACTGAATACACATGAGGAGATAGTGACGAATTCTATCAGTTGTGTACCGTTAAAGGGTAGCGAGACATTGACTGATTTTACTGACGGGATTGTTAGTTCAAGAGATAGTCATGAGAATGTGCCCGCTACGAAGACAGATATCGGTAGATCTCGATCACCGATTACTGACGTGAGTCATGACGTAAGATTATTGCGTCATACGAGATTTCCAGTGCTAATGAATTGATATACTAGAGCATGACGGTTACTTGCTCTAACAAAGAACTGCGTCCCAAAATAACAGATTTGGAAAACCCATTTTCCAAGGTACGATTTTATCTTGACTCTGTCACAGTGTGTTAGTGCTGTTAATTAATTCTGTATGTACTGTGTTAATTGGCTTAATGTATCGTTGTGCTAAGTGTTAATTTTTATTTTTTTTGGTGTGTGATGTGTGTAAATTGGCTCAGTATATGTTTATCGGAGACCTGTTCTCTGTATCTTTGTGTAGGCATTGTATTATTTCTTACACTTGAGTTTTCATGGATCTCCTATTATCAGCATTATTTTTAATATATTTGGCATTGGGTAAAGACTCCAAGTGTTATAGACTTATGAATGTGTGATAAAAATAGCTGGTATCAATCTTGCCAGGAGATTATGTAGAATAAATGTGGGCTAGTATTAGTTTCGATATATATGTGCATGTATGAGTGAAATGTGTGTGCCTTTTTGTGAGAGAGTGTCTACGTGTGAGAATGTATTAACTATTATTTTTTTAGATGTGTAGCTGTTTATCTAAATTTTCTTTGACTTTAACTTAAGGCTATGCTTCTTTTGTACAAGTTATGTATATTTCTTCTAACCACTTTTCTCTTAATTTGTTCTAAACTACCTAAGAAAGCAATAATAATAATAAAAAAATAGTGTAGATGTGCAAGATTATGGTATATTATTCATACTTTGATGTCACAGAAAATTTAGCACAAGAGGGTACATCTAATGGCAAGGAAAAGACAAGTAAAGTATGATTAACAGCATAAGGCTATTTATGACCATGTTTTTCAGCCCAATAGGGCAGTCTCTTAATATAGGTTTACTGTATTACTTAACCATTCCTCTTAATCTTTAAATAATTTTTGTCTGTAAACTTTAATATCTTACATATTTCCTCTTTAACAGGTGGCAGGTTTATCATCTTGGCATGCAAGGGTGGCCATCCTACAGTTTATTCAAATAAATGTGTTTGGTAACTTTTTCCTGCTTCAAAGTGAAGAGAGCCAAAGAGCTGTACGGGAACTGCTACTCCATCTGCTCTGCGATGTACAATTGGAGGTGATGAATTATTTCCCCCTGATCTGCATGTTCTTTTCTTCCAAAAAAGAGAATAAAAATTTCAGTTTTGATAATTTTGATATTTAATTATTTGCTTAGCAGAATTTTGTTTTTGATAAATCTTTTTCAAATTTTGATTTTTGTTTGCTGTTGTCATAGGTACGTGAGGTCGCTGCCATGACACTGAGTGGCTTAATGCACTGTGGCTTCTTGCAGATGAATACTGAGATGTTGGTGAGTTTATTAGTATTGTGTTAATGATGTATTTTTACAGCTTTTCCAAGTCTTTTAACTTTTAATGTTTTTGATACTGTTATTTAGTTTAAGCAGTTCCTTATATTTTGTTTTTTGTCAATAGAATATTAATGTAGGCATTGCTTAACAGTGTTTCTATACAAACCTGCTCTTATTTTTCTGTTCTTTATTTTTACAAGATATCTGTAATCAGTTAATATTCTAGAGTTGTTTTGCATAATTAATTTATTGTATGCTTTCCATGATAATGTCTGGTCACCATGAAAGCGTCCTCCTCAGAAAAATGATAGCTGTTTTTTCAAAAATATCTTTTCTTATTGTTTTCCTTTTTAAAAGAGCCGTTTTAAGCTTTTGCGCCGCATTAAACTGAAGAAGCAAAACACAGCAACTGAGCCAGCCTCTCTGCTGATTAAACGGCATGCAGGGGTGCTAGGACTCAGCGCCTGTGTGCAAGCTCATCCATATGATGTGCCAGACTTCATACCACAGGTCTTGATGGATCTCAGCACCCATGTCAATGACCCGCAGCCCATACAGGTATAAGCAAATCTTTTCTTTATAAATTTATAACTTCTTTGAACACATTCTGTTCATAAAGTTCATAACTTATAGAAAATGCTTTTGGCAACAATGATGCTGAGGTATGGCATAAATCTTAAGTCAGAAGATCACTTGCTTAACTCAAGTCATAACTTTCATTAGGAAGACCCAGTGCCATTTAGAAAATGGCCACTACAGCTTGCAATAGGTCTAATTTAGAAAGCAGTTTACTGCATTTTGGCAAAATTTCGATGTTGATCAGTATTGTTACAAACATTGTTTTGCAAAAAATGAAAAAAGAAACTTAATGTTTATGGAAGACAATATATATATATTTTAAATGCAAGCTGAATTTATGTTTATTAGCTACATTTCTTTTGTTTGAAATCATAATGTTGCAGACTGCAAAGTATTCTTTAGTCTTTTTAGGTGAACCCTTCTTTATTTTTGGCTTGCACTCTAAAACTATAAATAGTAATGAAGCTTGGAGAATAATGGCACATGTTCAGAACATGTTCCATTAATCCCAGTAACTTGCATTAATAATCAGTCTAATTTATTACTTAGTAATTTATAACTGCATAAATACTAGTCTCTGTAAATACAAATACTCCTTTCATCTAATAAGCCTGCATATTTTCATTTTATGCTTTGCAAAAAAATTCATATTTGAAATTTCAGTCTTTTAACCAATGCACTTTGAAAGTGGCAGATGGGCAAATCTTGTAATAATAGAAAAGCTGGACTGAAAATTTTGTTGCCATTTGATATATCCTGAGATTTTACGTGACATTTCAATATCTATATAAGATTTCTATCTTTCTGTATGTGGACTATTTATGCTGCATTTTAGTTAACCATGTCAAATGCAGGCTACCGTTGTAATGACTTACAAACTATAGCATCTTTTTAAATTAAATAGATTTATTGTATACAAAAGTTTTCAGATGTTGCTGCAAACTGTACACAGATGTGAGATCTTATGTAGTTTTTTATTGGAAGGAGATTTAAAGTCTTTAAAATGGAGTGAAGGAGATACATGGTGGAGACATTAGATCTTATGTGTCTTTACAATAGTGGGGAGATCTAACATGTCTTAAAATGATGGGGAGGCAATCTAATGAGTCTTTAAAATTGTGTGAGGATTTATTGTGTCTTTTAACATGGTGGAAGCAAAATCTAATGTATCTTAAAATGGTAGGAGAATTAATAGTATCTTTAAAATGGTGGGGAGGAAATCTAATGTGTCTTTATGATTCTGATGATGAGATCTAATATGACTTTACAATGGTAGAAGTGCCTTTAAAAGGTGGGAAGATCTGTGACTTTAAAATTGTGATTTTGTTGCATAGATTTTACACAAACTTTCAGATTCATTAGAATTACTGCTAAGTGTAAGCAACAGATAAGGAGATCTAAAATGTCTTTAAAAGGTGGGAAGATCTCTGTCTTTAAAATGGTGGTTTTGTTGCATAGATTTTGCACACAAGTTTTATGTTCATCAGAATTATTGCTAACTGTAAACAACAGATGAGAGACTTAATGACTATTTATAATAGGGGAATATAACATAAAATCATGGGGCACTCTTACATGTCTTAAAAGTCATAGGGCAGAGAGATCTGATAGGTATTTAAAATGATGGTTTTGTTTACTTTGAATAGATGACAGTAAAAAAGACTTTGTCAGACTTCCGACGCACCCACCTTGACAACTGGCATGATCATAAACAGATGTTTACAGATGACCAGCTTGTGGTTTTGACGGATCTGCTTATCTCTCCTAATTACTATGCTTGACCAGGGGCCTACTGTTAGAAGTATAAGTAAGTGCCCAAGTTTTAATAATTAATAAGTACTACATATTGTGATCATTGATCAGTAGAATCATTTTGTGTTTTTAATTATAGTTAAGAAAATTTAGAGGATAGATTCAGATCAACACATCATACTTTTGTCCTTCATGAAAGTTAGATTTTGATTTATAGGAATTTTTTAAAATAAATTACTTATAGGAAGTTATATTAAATTTTAATCTGTATTTTAGTTTTGCTTTATTTGTGCCTTTTTATTCTGTTGCATAAATTCCAGTTTGTTAGCAAATTACATTTTTAATTTATTAATTTAATTTATTGTTAGCTTGTAAATGGTATTAAATATTCACAAGCATTAGGGAAGATTATCTAATATAGGCCCTTTCAAAATGTGTAGAGATAATAGAACAGTAACTTTGTGAAAAGATTTCTTAACAAGAAGATTTAATGCAAAATTTAGTGAATGAAAGGAAACTCATGAAAAAAGTGTCCTTTTTTTCAAGAAATTTGATTTTAGAGACTTGTTTAATGCAATTTTTATTTTGTTTTGTATTTTTCAGGATGACATAATCTCAGCAGTAACATTTGCTCTGTTACATTTATACAGGAAAAAAGCTTTTGATTTTTGCAATGGTGTGTGTGTGTGTGTGTGTGCGTGCGTGTGTGCGCACACTTGTGTGTGAGAAGACACAATCACGTATAAATAAATCATTTTGAAAATGTAATTAGTAGCGTAAAATAGAATAACTTTAATTACAATAATAAAATCATGATTTTGACGAGTGACACAGAATATTAACTTTGTATGTTCTGATGGAGGTGCACGTGGTCAGTACAAGTCTAGAAGAAAATGCATGAGTGGGACTATTTCATTAGCAAGGGCTGATTCTTCATGTTTTGTGTTTTTGCAAAGGTGTTCAATTGTGTTTATTACAGCACCATGCAACTACCTTCTCAATCTTGTTATGCTTTATTTTAAAATAATAATAACTGATAAAGAAACTCATATTGTCTATATTTATTGACGCAGTTTCTAATAATTTAAAGTCCTTAGAAATTTGCACATGTTTTTAGATAAATTTAACATGCTTTCAGAAAACTGATCAAAAAGTTGAAGAACGTAGTGTATCTGGCATTTTTTACAGGAATAAAGTGAATTCTGGCAATCATCTCATATTCACACCACTCCCTTACCTGCTTTGCCAAATATGTTTGCATTTATTTTGATTGATTTAAGTTGATAGCTGTTTCCAGATCCTGATTTTACTGTCGTGGCATACGGGTGTGCCATCTTTAGAGAGTTGTTGATAAGTATTGTCACTGGGCAAGTAGGAAATGTAATGATATAGAAATTAATGTGCTACTGGTGGTTTCATGTTGTCACTGGGCAGCAAGAGGATCCAGTGGTTTGGGGGCCTAGTGGTTTGGCTGGGTTTTGTTGTTGTCATAGAGACTCTTCACCAGTCACTTGCTGCATTTATTAAAGAAAGAATTAAATACAGGCAGACATTTATTAACCATTTAAACTGAAATCACTGTAAAACAGACAGGCACTTGTTAAAGAAAAGATTATCTTTTGGTCGTTTCTGCTTAGAGAACCATTTAAATAAGCAGATAATTTATTTTGTTATTCAGATTGACAACTCAGAAAACTAATGTTTCAAGAATTTCCTTGCGATACCTTGAATGAGCGTCCATGTTATGTCCTTCACAATTCCAGTAATTCTTGTGCCTCTAGTTTTAAACAGATACAGGAGACATTATCAGGAACTTTACCCAATCCTTGTTAATAAAGACAAAATTTGGATGTGGAGATATTTTTTTAGCTTTATCCTCATTAAAATTTTTACTACTTATGTCAACATATAGTATTAACATTTCTGCACTGCTCACATTGATTATATCAGTGAAGGGGTTAATGGTAATACATTACACACATTTACTTACATCTTCAGTGAAAAGGTTGTTGTTTGGTACTTCATTATTTCAATTTCACCCTGCTTTAGACTTATTTCTGACCGCAGTCACAAAATTCTGAACATAGTCATTCGGGTATTCACTTGCTATAGAACTTTTTAAAAAAATATGTATTCCATGTACTTGTAATTGAAAAGAATGATTTCATAATTTAAACATCCTTTATTTGTAATTTTCATTTACTAAATCTTCCACTAGCCTGGCCTCTTTCATCATGACTTAAAGAAAATATTGAATCTGCCATGGCTAAGATATACATATTTAATAAGAGTTCAGGAGAAACATATACTTTAAAAAATGTCTTTGTCATGGCGGTATGTGTATTTATTTTTTATGATTGGTGGTAATAGTTTATTTGAAATTATATTGCTCTTGCTCCTTTAATTGTGTGACAAGGATTTCTAAGCAAAGAATTATTATCATTTTTGTTAATTAACAGTGTCTGCAGAAATGGGATAATGGTGTGTGTTTGGGTTAATAAAAAAAAAAATTAAGTTTTCAAGTCACTTGTTTTACTTTTGTACATATGTGTGAGAGATATATAAGTCTGACATATTTTATTTCACAAGATATTTATTTTTATGGACTTTGCATGAAATGTATTCATGAGGAAAATACAATTTTTAATTTGACCTGGGTGCTCACAGAATTCTGTAGTCCTTGATCAGCTGTATTCAGAACAGTGTCAAGAGTTAAACTGGACCCCATACTCCCATCTGACAGCTGCTTTCTATGTTAAGGCCTTTGGGAATGAGTGATGTCTCCTTAAGAGTGCACTCAGACCAATGGTAAAAATTTCAACATATTTTGATTTTGTTTTTTTTAAATGGGTAAGTTCATTCAGACATTAAAAGCCTACTGTTTTATTACCCCTTCCCACCCTTAAACTCAAAATAAACATACCAAAAAAATTCAATGACTCCCCAGCTCAAACAGACACAACAGGTAATATTATTTCCATCAAACATAACACAGAAATAAACAAACAGGTTCTCTCACCCCTCACTGATGAATCAACAGACAGAGAACACCCACACACACACACACAACACATTTAAACACTAAAGCAAAACAGGAAAATAACAAACCAATACAAACAGGGACTAATTCTACCCCTTCCTCCACCACACAAGATCAAAAATCAGCAAACCAGTTCCCCTCCATAGACAAAATAGTGGACAGAGAAACCCCATCCCCACCCAGCACCCTCCTAAACATAATAACAACAGACAACAAATGCAACACAAAACAAATAAGAAAAATGCAAAAAGGAACTGACCACCCTCTTCCCCCCACCACACAGGAACTAATGAAAATCAATCTGAATGACAGATTCTACACCCACAACAAACAACCCACTCAACATAACAAAAATTGACAATGCAAACATTACAAAACGGAAGGAAACTACTGACATTTCCCTTAATCTGGAGAGATTTTGCAAACAGAATTATTGGAACAGCGTGCCTAGAGGTGCTTGTTAGACTCATTATCCAATGCAGGCAAGATGAGCATGATACATTGGCCAGTGACAGCTTACATGATATGAAGGTCATGTCAAATTAACTATTGCTTCTTACACCCCCACTCTGATTTCTGTGATGAGAAATAGACTCACACTTTGATTATTGATTACTAACTTGAGTTTCATTGTTAGGATAGAGACTGAATAAGTGGTGGACACCATCAGTAGAAGTATGAGGGTCTGTGTTCTTTATCAACTGTATTCATTTGTATGCTTTGATTGTTGATTTAATAAATTTATTGTTGTTTCTTATTTGTCCTTCTTATGCATATTATCTAAATTATATGTTTGGAGTAATAGTGGGTGGATGGGGGCTCATTAAAATAACTTAAAAGATGGATCTAATTACTCCTTAAGTAAGAAGTTCCATCTACGAAGAGGTTATGTGAAAGTAGAACGTCTGTCTAAATGTTGTGCCTAAGGGGGTAAAGTTTCTTCAGCTCCAAGTGGGAGACAAGTTAGAGGTACTAAAATTTCATTGTATTTACAAGATTAGATGCACATAAACAAGTGCCCAAAACGAGATTGTAGTATCACAAACATTTACTATCTTATATTTAGCTGTGTTGCCATTATCTACAAGATACATATACTCGCTGGGTTGCCATTATCTGCAAGACTCACACGCATTCATATCTATGTATTTATATACTAGCTGATTTGCCATCATCTACAAGACATAGCTGGGTTGTCATTATCTACAAGAACTTATATATACTAGCTAGGTTGACCTTATCTACAAGACACATATTATCTGGGTTGACTTTATCTACAAGACATATATTAGCTGGGTTTACATCTACAAGACATATACTAGCTAGGTTGCCATTATCTACAAGACACATATACACGAATTCTATTTTTAAAAAATAAATGATGCTCAAATGGAGAGATCATCAGTTCTGGTTCAGGGCCCTGTTTGTTATGAGTGACATCACAATTTTTATTTATGAGTTGTGTCCACGACCATAACACATTGATAAACCATTTTATAAAAGCAATTTTTAAAAAATCCACAAAATATGTTATCTTTTAACAGAAAGATAGTTACAAAATATACACATTCACTTTATTACACACTAAATCAAAGGTATTTTTATGGCTTGAATATAAAAACACGTGGAACACATGTGGACTGGACAAAAATATATTTGCATAACTGAAGTTGACCAAGTTTGGTTACGTACAAGTTGACAGCTATATAATGATAAATTGACAAGTAGATAGTTTGGACAACAAAAGGATTGCTAATGGAAATTAAAGAAACAGTCAATATGAAACTGACAAGGTGGCCAGCATAAAACAAACAACAAAAATGCTTGCATGAAATTGGCTGAGATGGATTACATAAAACTGATAAAGATAATTGACAAAGATATAAGTGGTGGAGTAAATTTGCCTGTCCCTATTTCTAAACTTCATTATTATATTAATTTGTTAAATGTCAATGTGACATGACCTTTGGGTACTGCTCATGATGATATTTTTGTAAGTACAGATTTAAAGTAACAACTCAGGTAAAGAATATGCTAGAACTTGCTTATGCAATCCAAATCCAGTTCCAAGCAGAGGAATAGTTTTTCTAACAGTCTCATACTTGCTCACAACAATTTTATCCGTGAGGACAAACTGAAACGTATTTTGTTGAAGAAAGTTCTATATTCTAATCACTTCGATTTTGACTTAACTCAAGTCTGGTCATAAAGGTAATCATTAGCTTAAAGTAACTAATAAAGAAATAATGGACTTAAAAACATTTCATACAAATTTGCTATTGACGTATGATTTGAATTGGAGAATGTTTATGTAATTGAACCATTATTTCTATGATAACTAATTTCATTATGTTGTATATTATACTTGTGAATTTTGATCAATGTCATATTTCTTATGCTACAGGGACAAAGCAGATTTTCCATGTATTATCTGAATCTCCTGGTTTATTGATTATGAAATGCTATGACCATGGTAGATGTGGGAAATATCTGCTGCAGTGTATGCAATTGTAAGGAATACACTGCACTCCACTGAGGGGCAAGGTATGCTGACTACATTGAGCAATTTCTGGTAAACGGATGTTACTGGAAATTGCTACAATTGTTACAATTAAGGGAGCTAAATATGGTGAAGGAGCACCCAGGTTACACCTCGAGAGAATAACATTGAATCAGTGCTTTACAACGTGAGGAGTGAATCTCATAGAATTGACAGTATTAACTTGTTTGCCTTGTTGCAAAAAAAAGTGAGAAAGACTATTGGGTCAGTGCCTAATTCAGATTATGTAAAAACTATTATCGCTTATCTCTAATAACTCCACTTTTGATCTTTGATAAGAACTCTCCCTTGATTTGTATTGACATTAATTTATAGAACTGTATTTTAGGATATAAGACTGTGCAGTATAAAATTATTAAAATGCTGTTTCATGGAAATATTGATGTCTAGTAATCTTTTTGATAGTATTTGTTAATTAAATAAATTTATTGTCCTTCTTACACATATTGACATAACCTTATGTTGGAGAAGAAAGTGTGGGGACGGACAGGGGCTCGCTAAATATAGATTAAGACGGATTTGTCTTCTCCTTTAGTAAGAAGTTTTCCACCGACGGAAATACTGTTTGACGGTAAATGTTCGTCTTTAACGTTGTGAAAGAGAGAAAACGTTTACAGCGCCCGCATATCCGCGAAGTGAGAGAGAGAGAGTGGTGTCTAATGGAGAATTATTAATAACATAAATTAAGATTCTCTTCACTTGTAATTAGTTATGGGCGATTAATTAATTAATAGTAATCATAATCATTAACCAGATGGCGTTGGCATCACACTATGCAACTAAATAGTAAAAAAGAAAAATAATTTTTGAGGTTGAATCTAACTTTTTGAGAACTGCAATAAAACAAAAAAAGAGCAGAATGATTGAAAATTAAAAGTTATCTAAATCCCAAAATATAATTTTTAAAAGCAGGTAATAAATACTATGCATATATATTTAGATATTAATTTATTATTAACAATTAATTTTTTATCTTTAAAAGAACAGTTGTAAATTCAATATATCTACATTAATTATAATAATTATTATATGTACAAGGCCATTGCACCTCATCCTCGGTCTTTATTATCTCCTATTCTTGTCTTTGTTTTGTGCGCTTATTTAATGACATAATATAATTTGTCTTGCAGTATCCGTAAGATCTGAATTTCATTCAGGCTATATGTTGTAGAGTTACACTTTGTTATACTGAACAAGACAAAATGCGATAATCATAGTGCAATTTGAGCACAGTGAACGGTTTTATATTGTGAACAGTGACTCAGTGAGCATCGCGAGACACGTGTGTTGAGTATCAGTGACCATTGTGAGCCGTGATAGTATCAGCGAACATTGTGATTGTGAACTGCTGATTCAGTGAACCTTGTGAGCCGTGAATATATTACTGAGCATTGTAAACCATTACATTGAGCACTATGCGTTGTGTCTGTATCAATGTGCATTGTGAATTGTGGCTATATCAGTGAGCATTGTGAGTAATGCCTGTCTGAGCATCATGAGTCATGACTGTAGCCTATCAAGAGTCATGGCACATCGTGAGTCATGACTGTATCAGTGAGCATCACGAGTCATGGCTGTATCAATGAGCGTCGTGAATCATGGCACATCGTGAGTTATAGCTGTATCAGTGAGCATCACAAGTTGTAGCTTTATCAGTGAGCATCATGAATTATGGTTGTATCAGCGAACATTGCAAGTCGTGGCGGTAGGTACAATTTTAGGAAGTACTAATCTCTCTAAAAACTTTAGTTCTGACAAAATGTTACTCTTTCCTGTTTCCGAAATTATTATAACTATGTATGGGGGGGGGGGACAACCCAACTCACCCCGACCCCCATTTACTGATAGAGCTAATGAAGTACTTACTTCTTATTGCATTAGCTTCTAGCTTCTGATGAACTTAATGCTAATGAGATGGATCAAGTAAATTTAGTATGTTACGGCCCAAACCCTAAGTTCGGCCAGTTCCCGAATTGGCCGGCCATTTCGCACTTTGGCCGAGAGGTGTGGTCAAGTTCCGATGTACTTGAAATCACCAGTGTACATGCTATTTTGGCCGGCCATTTCGCGAACTGGCGGGAAATCCCTGGCCAAAATTCGATGCGCTGATGAAAGACTGTCCGATAGGCGGTACACCTTTCGCTTCCTGTGTGATGGTGGCGAGCACGCGGTAGCAAGGAAGGTGCATGCCACACTGTGACGATAATATTCCGTTCGTCTGGTGCTTCTCGGAGAAGGTCCTGCCTCTGTGACTTGTTTATTATTCTGACACGTAGTGCTTTCATTGTGAGTACTGTATTCCTCGTGTTGGGATAGCGTTCTATATGAATGCTTTCAGTTCAAAGGTTAGGTCATAGAGCATGCATAACTTGTGTTGTGGGGTGTGATGACACATATTGCTGGAAGGAGGTTAATAAAGGATTATTGGCTACTATGTTTTCCTTTTGAAGAACGTCCTAAATCAGCTACCAAATACAATTTACTGAGGCTGTACCCCTATATAACGGTATTTCAATTTCAATTATTCATATATTGTTCTATATTGTTCTCCCATGTCTACTTCTGTTGGGACTGATATTGTTCTCCCATGTCTACTTCCGATGGGACTGATATTGTTCTCCCATGTCTACTTCTGATGGGACTGATATGCTGGGTGAAGTTGTCATACATGTAAATGTGGAACCAACATTTGATATGAAAATCAGATTCTCGGACACTTTGAATACGTTGCTGCAAGAAAAAGCAAATAATAACGGGCTACTCGCCAGACACAAATACTGCGCTGTTATAGAGGACGTTAAACAGGATAAAGCAAATAATAACGGGCTACTCGCCAGACACAAATACTGCGCTGTTATAGAGGACGTTAAACGAGACAAATACTGCGCTGTTATAGAGGACGTTAAACGAGACAAATACTGCGCTGTTATAGAGGACGTTAAACGACACAAATACTGCGCTGTTATAGAGGACGTTAAACAGGATAAAGCAAATAATAACGGGCTACTCGCCAGACACAAATACTACGCTGTTATAGAGGACGTTAAACAAAAAGCAGAAAAAAGAAAGTGTTGACTAGCGTTGACTAAGAAATTATGATGTTATTGAGGTTGACGGCAAAGAAAAAGTTATTGTGCCAGTAACAGGAGAGAATTGCGTTATTTTGTACTATGTGCAACCAGAAGAATTAATTATTTGACTTACTGCACGATACTCAATTGAAAATTGGACATGGAGGTCGTACACAATACTCACTTGAAAATTGGACAAGGAGGTCGTACACGGATGGAAAAGGAGCTACAAACTGTCACCAAAATGTCTAATCCTAAGAAAGGTCTAGTTTCTAAAACTGTAATATTTGAAGAGTCAAGATGTGAGGTAGGTCTTGTAGACATGAAAAGTAACCCTGTCCTGACGGCGAGTACAAGTTTATACTCAATTATCAGGATCATTTAACGAAGTTTATACTGTTGTAACCTGATGAAAAGCAAAAGAACAGAAGTTGCTTACCAGCTCAGCTATTTGATATCTTCACCACTATATGTGCTCCAAGCCTGCTTCAATAAAATAAAGGGAGAGAATTTGCGAATCAAGTTATAAATGAACTAAAGAACATGTGGCCGGTGTGACATGCCTGGTGTGTTTACACTAATTAATAATTATATTTATTAATCAGTTGGTCATAATTACTTATCAACGATTAATATTAAGATTAATTCCCGTTATAAGTCTACACACCACCGGTACATAACTTATCGCAGGTGGAATTTCTTACTTAAGGAATAGTCTAAAACATAACAACATAAATCTCCTTTCATTCACTAGTCTAGTTCCCGAACCCCCATCCACTCACTAACTATTCCAGACATGCGTCAAGGCACGCGTAAGAAATATATAACAAAAATAAGGATTTATTATGAAATAATATCTATAATAACAAATAATAATTCAGAAAGAAACCAGTCTTTGTATCAATGTCTGAAACCTGATATTCTACTTAGGAAGTTAATACTTAATTGTTTACAAAGTTACCAATCCTTTACACGTGGTTAAATAGAGAGAAAGAGTGTTAACAATGAACAATGGGCTTGACCTGAGATGGCGAGTTGCCTCCCTGTCCCACGATACCGGCGAGTGCTCCATGATAACAGCCAATGTCAACTCTTTCCACTACCCTGCCTTTCCGTAGTGAGTCGTAGCTGGACGAAGAATTGAATTACAGTTATATACTGTAAGTGATGATGGCCGAAGCATGGAAGCGGAGTTGAACCAAAATGCTGCCTTTGGGCTTAGGTGTAATTCTTTCCAAAGGTGTACAACATAGAGAAAACTACTGCCTTTGGGCTTAGGTGTAATTCTTTCCAAAGGTATACAACGTAGAGAAAACTACTGCCTTTGGGCTTAGGTGTAATTCTTTCCAAAGGTGTACAACGTAGAGAAAAGGCACACTAGCTGAAACATGTAAGAATGTAGCCCTCTTTTAGAAACAATTTATAACTCTCGATTCTCTCTGGTATCCTCTCTAACCATTCAACTTACATCTCATCTGTGAAAGATTGTTTAGCCCCATACATCTACCATTCATTAATATAACATTCCAACATAAATTATACATATTAATGAATCAAAAGCTAATTCTAATGCATCTTAATTAACAAAGGATTCTAACATACTTCAGTAATATATGAACAGTATTTTAACATTTCAAACAGACAGCTTACCACGTGTTCTAACGGCCGCCTTTCAAAACCGGACTCGAATGTCTTGGAGAATATTTTCGCAGTGCTGGTACACGGCGCGGCCAGGGTATTTATGGAGGTTAGGGCTTTAGATGGGTCAGAACCAGACACATGGCCTAATTTACACCGCTCTGTACTTGACCATCTACGGCCTTTTCCCCCTCCCATTTGGTTGTACTCGGCAGGGCTGGTCAGTGTTGGTACCCCCCTAAATACGGATATCTAGGACGGACAACAATTTCAGGACGTCACTTCCGGTAACTCGTATTGAGCCCCCAGAGGAAACAATTCCTCACAGATAAGACAGACAGATAAGACAAAGACTGACTCAAGACAGACGTGACGATGACACTTTAAAATCATATCAGACAAGAGTGACAATGAATTTGACACAACACTAATGAAAATTTAACAATAAACTTTATATAACAATAAAAGAAAAAAAAAAGAAAACAATAAGAGAAGAACAATCAATATTAGTAGGTGTGGATTACTCAATTACAAATTACAAATAGATAGGCCCTAACCAAATCAGGGAATCAACTAGCCTCCCCTAACGAAAGTGATTTTTAAATGTCAGTTTTCCCTTTTCTGCCTTATCTTCTTTCCTACACAAGTTTCAATCTCAGTTTCAGTCCCAATACACGTATATCTATATATGCACTCGGTTCAGTGTCTATATTCGCTGTACTTCGCTTAAAGCTCAAGCAAGTTGAAAGTGTCAACACAGCGTTGAATTCTTGCAACGCAAACTTTCCACAATGGCAGGCCCTTGAATAGCAAGCTGGCTCCACCCTTTTTCGCTTCCTTCAAACAACCCACAGGATCCGTCGTCTGCAATGACCCGGTCTGGCGGTTGTGACTTTTCCTTCTGTAATTTAATTAATTAAGGCAATATAAGTAACTGCTGACTACCAAATAAAGTGTATAAGTCCTAATGGCTATTAACTTCCCTGAGTACATCGGCACTAAGCTGAAAGAGAAGATATAATTAAAATACATAAATTACCCTCGCACATTCTATATTTATTTTACTAAGTTTTTACTAAAATTAAAATCAGTCGACACATACCTTTCTCGTTCCGAAACCGAAGAACCCAAGGTCATCTGGTTGGAGTGCAATGCACTCATGAATTAGTCTTTCTGACTTTAGAATTTTCACAATATTTCCTTTTAAAATTTTTACCAGTCAAGAGATCTGGGACTGCTTCTGCACTGCCTTAGCAGCGGATTGTCCTAAGCAAGTGGAGAGAATTAGCTCAGACCTACTATATAAAGGCTGTCCATTATTTCTGTTATTTCTTTGAGACTAACCCTTCCCTCTATCGTTAGCTACAAGTGGCCCTTTGATCCCCAACCGTTTCCTGTACTCTAGCCCATAGCTCAGTGTGAGACTAACCATTCCCCCTATCGTTAGCTACAAGTGACCCTCTGATCCATAACAGTTTCCTGTGCTCTAGCCCTGGGTGGTCAATCTTGTATAATTCTAATATCCTGCTAATGTCTTGGAGTGGCTGGTCAGTCTTGTACTCTGTTTCTTATGCACCTTGTGTATCTAGATTTTATTATTTTAATTTTTAAATGTTTTAATGGAGTGATGCCGGGCTAAGTTTTGCTTTCACCTGACAGTCAGGGAACAGTGTGAATGGACTGACTGTTGATTCGGATGGTCCCCTTTCCCGTTATTGTAGAGAAGAAATAGTTAATCTCAGCCTGAATCAATTAGTGACGATTTCCGGGCGTCACAGCCGGAACTGAAACTTGTACACAGAAAACTGAGGCATAGCCAAAGCCAAGGTTCCATCGAATGTGCCAACCAGGATGTTCAGAATATGATGATGACATGGATGCAGACAAATGAATCAACACATTAGGCTGAGAGTCTCGGATTTATTCATGAAAAACCGTTCTTTTCATCAAGGCACTCAGCGGTCGCCATGTGAGGCCATGATTGGCTGCAAAGCAAAAGTGGGGCTGAGTACTTCAAATCTGCCTATAGAGGTTGTCGATAACTTAGTTACAGATGAAGACCTTGAGAACGTCAAATGGAGGATGCTATAAATCCAGGAACTGCCTCCGAAAATGAAGCTGCTGCCGTGGCAGTGGAACCATTGGCAAGTCCAGACCTATTGCCTGATAATAACAATGCAAAAATATTCTGTGTGAAAAAGAGTGTAGTTCAGCCTATTCTTGTGGATCCTGCGGCAAAGATATCCACGCAATTTGTGGATGTAGACTGTCATAATAAACAAGAAGTCAGCAGTTTATGTTAGTTTGCATGCTCAAGGTGCGAAGATTCGGATGCAAAATTCCCACCAGGGAAAGTTGGAGATGACGTACACATCCTTGTTTTCTCGAAAAAAGAAACAAAAATCTTAATCGTTACGAAATTCTTCACAGAGTGTGCTTGTATTAACATTATACATACTAACTGTGGAGTTTTTCGCTACTCTACTAGTAGTTAGCGATAAATTCACCTCTGGTATTGTTTTTGTACAAACTAATTATTCGTTGTAATAGTAACTCTCACATACGAAGCGATACTTGTACATAATAAATATGACCGGCTCAAGTTACACATATACATAGCTGTAGCATGTGTGTAAGTATAAAAACTCATTTGATATAATACTGTAAGTTATTAAGTATCACTGAAAACCAGTGAGATATGGGTCATGACAGAGTGAGATAAATATGATTACACTTTTTTTTAAGAGTTAAAACTAATTTGTGGAATTCCTTATTCCAAGGAGAACATGGCGTGATCCCCATCAAAACTAAAGAATTAGCAGCGTTTTATATTTATGAAAATAGGCTCTTTTTTTCTATTTTGTGTGTGTGTGTGTGTGTGGGAATGCCAGAAATCCTCCAAGATCTCAAGATAAGCCATAGCCGAGAGAAGAGCACAAACCAGGATCACAAAGCACGGAACAAGCTATCATCATCACATTACAAAATTTTACCCAAAATACACACACACACACTTAACATATTGTGGTGAGGGTTTCGTGTTGTGTCTTGTATTCTTAATTAATTATATGACATTATACTCATAAATAATTCATATTAATAATTCTCTTTTCACAAACAACCACAATCACCCAAAGGGTCTTGTCATTGCGGTCATGGAGCGACTAAGTCAAACCCTGAAAGTCTATCGAATCTGTGTTCCTCCCTCTCAGGTGTTACTCGTCTAGTCAATGGCTCTCGACTGAACTATCTCGTCAGTCTATTCCTTGTCTAGCCCTCCACAAATGCTCCCTATGTCGGGGATAGGACTTATCTCAAAAAATGTGCGTAGACCGGCTTTCTATCGTAATTACGTCATTGGCTGCCCCCACCTACCCCCGTCACATTTACCTCCTTTTCAAGAATAAAGAGTAGATAAGTAAAAATTTAACAAATTTATTTTTAAAAAAATAAGATATTCAAATTTACAGTTAACCGATAGTCCGAAAATCACTCTCAAGGCAATACTTGGAGATCACAGATCTCTCAAATATTATTAATTAAAAAAAGAATAATTTTTGCTATCAATTAGTCCTTAGAACAATTACTAGGACTGTACACATAGATGAATTAATATACAGCCTTTCCTAGGACAATTACTAGATAAAATGACATCAATACTTCTAGTCAATAAAAATCTATAAGGTTTCTGAGAGTTTGGTTAAACTAAGACCTAAATAAATAGATACAGACTAAAATGCATGACAGACTGAAGGGATATATACATGGAAGACTTGATAAATGTAAATAACTATCCTCAGTGGAGCATTTTGAGTCTTTTTCTTTTCTTTAAAAAAAAAAGTCTTCTAAATACAGATGAGAAATTATGCTTTACCTATAACTTACTGTGTTTATTATGTTTTAAAAATTCAAATTGTACAAATATTTTTATAATAAAAAATATAAAGTTTTCAGGCTTGATTACGAATAACACAATACACTCACCCATTCATCTTATCCAGAGTAGAAGAGACAGATTATTAAATAATTTTAAAATTATAAATCTGAAGCACACTTCTGCGATAACTTTTCACTCAATCATAAACTGCATATCAACTGCTCAGTACTTTTGTAAAAATTAGCTATTCAGCTACAGAATGTACATTTGTATTAAAAATAAACAACAAAATCTTAGTTTAGCAGAAATCAAATAAAAATGCCTTCAATCAAGTTGAATCAATATCTAATTAAGTTCATGCATCACATACAATGTAATTGCAAAAATTACAGGAATTTAATTTGTCATAAATATTCTAATTTTTATTATGTGATTATTTAATTTTTAGATTTCCATATTTCTGAAAGTAATATATCACAGTCCTCTACTAGTATATTTTCCTTTAAAAAAAATATTATATAGCATAGCGGATCAACATATTGAAATAAATACTTAATTTCACAAAACTACAGGGTATCCTTGCTATGGGGCACCATGCATTTTCATTAACTGCTGATGGCAAGTACTGATTAGTATATACTTGATCTCAGTTTAATAAAACAGTATTGTTGTTGTTGTTGTAGTGATCACTTCTTTTCCCCACAGGAATTGTGTGGAAACTTTTCATCTTCTTGATGTTCTCAGTTTCTGTAGAGTTCCTGTGGGGCCTTCCTCCTTACTCTGTTCTAGGAGGGTAGTAATGTTAAAAAAAAAAATAATGTGGAAGATTTATCGAAGTTATGGAATTAGTTTTCCACTTGCCTGTTGTTGTTTACAGTTTACTTACATGCTTTATTAGTGTGTCAGTTATTGTATGCATTGTTTTTCCTAGGAATTGTGTTAATATATGTATAGAATTTTTATTTTTTTTTATTTTTTAAATGTGAGGAAGCTATTTCAGTATTTGTAACTTCCTTTAAGTTTGTGGTTTTCTTTTTTATTACTTATTGTGTAATGGTGTGTGTGTGGTGGGTTTTATTAATATTTATTTTTATAGAAGGTGAAGTGTGTTTGTGTGAATGAGATATGTGATAATGGCTTGGTATATATGATTTTGGTAATATTTATTTGGAAAGAGTAGTGTTTGTGTGGTAACTGGTAAATGTAATAGTCTCATTGTGTCAGTCAAGCATTTTCTTTCTTCTCTGTATTTGTAACAATGTAGTAGAAAGTGTTCTATTGTGTTGTATGTTCGACAGTGAGTGCATGATTTTGGTTCATTGTTTAGGTTATGTGTAAATCTTGTGGAGTTGTATCTTAATCTATATATTGCTCTGTTGTGTGTTATGTTCTTTAAGATGAGTGGGGTGGGGTGGGGAACTTGTTTTTAAAGATTTGTTTTATTTGTGCTTGCAGTTCTGGTATATGTATTGGGGTGTTTAGAGGTATTCCATGTTTGCTTCCATATTTTGCTCCTTTGTCTGCTATTTCATTTCCTGTTATGTTTATGTGTCTGGGGATCCATAACAGTATTGTTTTTATTTCTTTTTTTTCTAGTGTAGTTATTTGTTTGCATATTGCATTGGTGATTTGTGCTCTTGTGGTTTGGAAGGGGTTAGCTAAATTTTGTAGTGATGTTAGTGAGTCTGTTAGTATTAGTATTTGTGTTTTGGTTGTTAGGGTGTTTTTTGCTATTGCCAGCGCTTTTTGGATTGCTTCTAGTTCTGCTGTTAGTATTGAATGTCTTTTATGTTTGTGTGAATGTGGGTGTATGTGCTGCTGCCCCTGTTCCAATTTTGTTTTTGGAACCATCAGTGTATAGGTGGTGATGGTTGAAGTATTTTTTATTTATGTGTTCTAGTGCTCTTTGTTTTGCTAAGTGTGGTTGGTTGTGCTTTATTGGTTGTTTGAGTAGTGTTGTCTATTTTTGGTGTATTGATTGTCCAGGGGGGCTGTGGTTTGTTTTGGGGATCTTCTAATTTTAGTGAGTTCAATTTGTATTTTTCTATTAATTTCTTAGTTTGCTGGTATGGGGGTAGCTTATTTTCTGTCCACTTGTTTTTTTTTTTATTCTTATTGATTTTGGCATGTTGTATCCCTTTTTATCCCATTTCTTGTTTTGTAGATGTGTATTTGTGGGAAGAATTTTCCCATGTTGTATTCTATTAGCCCATTGTTTGAGTGTTTGTTTGTCTCTTCTTTCTATTAGTGTTAAATGTCCTGTTTGTTTTAAAATTTCATTTTTTGTGTTTGGGTTTGTGTTTGTGCTTATTCTAAGAGCTTTATATTGAATTGTTTGTAGTTTTTTATTTTATTTTAGGGTTGTTGGTTGCTGTGTATGTTGTGCTTCCATAGTCTATGACTGAGTATATTAGTGCTCTTGTGACTGTTAATATAACAGAGTGGTTGTGTCTGCCCCCCAGTCTTTCCCTTTTGTTGTTTTAAGGATGTTTAGTGTTTTGTTCATTTTGATTAAGGTGTTTTCTATATGTTGGTTGAAATTAATGTTTTCATCAAGTGTGATATCTAAAAATTTGTGAGTCTTTGAGTGTTTAATGTTTGATTGTTTTAATTTGAGTGTGGGGTACTTTCTGTCTCTTGGATCAGTGAAGTCTATGGCTGTCATTTTGTCTGGTGCAAGGTCAAATCCCCATTTATTTGTCCAGTCTTCCAGGTCTTTTAGGGTGTTTTGGAGATCTTGGATTAAGTATTCTATTTTTTGTGAGTTGTATAGTGATGAATCGTCTGCAAATTGTGTTAGTTGTGTCTTTGTGTCTGCAGTGATTTTGTTTAGGTCATGTGTGGCTATGTTGAAGAGGCTGAGGCTGAGGGAACTTCCCTGTGGGGTGCTGTCACATGTCCAGTTTTCATTTAACGACCCCGTCTTAATTTAGGCACTGATTATAATCAACATTAATTTATAGGATAACCCCTAACCTTAGCAACGGCTGGACTTGCCTAATTTATCTCCCTTCCAATGCCACAATCTCAGCTAGATTGTTCACGACACATAGTCAGATAAATTAGTTGACTTCTCTGCTACAATGTTATCTCCCTCTTTATTTATAGATTAATAAATATGATTCTTTATTCCTCTATTCACGGCTCCGCCCCCATGTAGCATCCCACGGTCATTACATATACTTATGTAATAATAGAGAGATAACAGTTATGAAAGTTAAACAATAAAATTTAATAACAATAAATTTAGATCAAAACAAGAAAAATTGACAAATCGATTTTTGCGAGTACAGAATGATTACGCGCGACCCGGAATGTCATTTCATTATGCACACCATGGAGAATCTGTTTCTATAGCTTTTCGGGACTTAACTTATATTAAGCACATGTTGTCCTGTTGTCGTCACTGACGGACGCTGACTTCCGTAACCTTAGGCAACTCTCGTCGTTGACAGGCGGGGATACTGTTCAGCACAGATATTCGCTCATTGGTGTTTCGGCTCCAGCGGTAAAGGCTTGGACTCCCACCATGGTTGAGCTGGTTAGAATTATGAGGTAAACCTCAAGACCGGCTGCAAATGTATAGTTAATTTCGTTTCAGCTTTGTGTGACAATAATGATTTTTATGGGCCTTATAACTGCAGCGTTAATCATTCTTTACAATCTTCACTAAGTCAAAATTTACATTACATGAAAATTCAAATATATAAAATCTTTATAATATATATATATATATATATATATATATTCCTCCATTAACTCAAAATTGCTAGTAATACAGTTTCGCTAATGACAACGTGGTGGGTTTGACTCTCCCGTGATAACAATCAGTTAACGGTAGTTCAATTACACAATTACATACACGTGGTGTCCTCACCACTACAAATGTAACATAACTGCCACTTAGCTCTGTAGAAAAATGTATCATCTTAAATAGCAATAAAATTCACTAGGAAATTCCACATACATTCATAATACAAAATATTAATTAAACTCAATATAGAGAAATCAAAATATTACCACTATATTGTTTCTGATAGGCACGGTTGTAGATGGACGGACGGCTCTATATCTACCCATGTATGTCGGGCGCAATGCTTGGCGTCTCACGCGTCCCTCCCATACACACGCGTTTTATCAATAGCGTTACGTCATTTACCGGAAAATAAATGACCGTATATGGATGGTTAGCATCTGATTTTTGATGCGACCTTCACTTATGGTTAGCCTAATTTCTCTGACGGAGTAAACAAGTATTTCGGCAGCTTAATTCCTAACGGAAGTGGTTTGCAACACTGGGAAAAACCCGTGCGTTAAATATATGAAAAAGGTTATTAGAGTTACATAATTTGTTTAATATATTACAACAGGTGCCATTGATTATTTGTCTAATGGTGGATTGTGTGTGCTTTATTTGCACTCGGAATGTTCTGTTTTGAAGGAAATTTTTAACATAGTTGTATATGTTCCCTCCTATTCCCATTTGAAGCATTTTAATTAGTATAGTTGGGTGCCAAACCGTGTCGAAGGCTTTTGATATGTCAATAAAGATTGCTATTGAGTGTTTTTTTTTTTGTAGTCTATCTATCATAATGTTGTCTACTAATCTATTGGTGGCATCTGTGGTGGATCTTTTGGGTCTGAACCCGTGTTGTTCATGAGAGAGTAGGTTATTTGTTTCTAAGTAGTATGTGATTCTTCTATTTACTATTGTTTCTAGTGTTTTTGCTAGGGTTGGGAGAAGGGAGATTGAGTTGACTGTGATCTTTGTCTGGTTTTGGTATCGGTATTATGTTGGCTTGTTTCCAGAGTGTTGGTATATCAGCTGTTTTCCATATTTTGTTAAAGAGCTGTGTTAGATTATGTAGTATATTGTGGAGTAGTCTTCTTAAAAATTGGTAAGGTATTTTGTCTTGGCCTGGTGCTGTGTTCTTTTTGTTTTTAACTGTATGTTCTACTTCTTTTAATGTGATAGGTGAGTTTATTTTTTTTAATGGAGTCTGAGGTTTTGCTTTTGTTCCTTTCTAATTTTTTCTAGTAGTTTTGATAATTTTTCTATTTTTTTTAAATTTTCTGAGGGTTGGTGTTGTTTGTATTTGCTTGAAATGCATCAGCTAAGGTTTCAGCCTTTTCCTCTTGAGTTGTGGTGTATATGTTTGATTTTGGGTGGGTTACTAGTGGCGGTATCATACTTTTGCTCATCCCAGTACCCATTATTTTCTTTATTTTGTCCCATATTTGTTTAGTTGTATTGTTTCTGTTGAGTTAATTGAATGCCTTTTCCCAGGATTTTTTCTTTGCTTTATTTATTTGAATTTTGAATTGTGTGTTGATGTTGTAGTATCGTGTTTTAGCTATTTCATTGTTTGGTTGTTTTCTGTATTGTCTAAGTGCCTTTTTCCTTTTTTTCTAGTTGTTGATCCCACCAGAGGGTGAGGGGTGCGGGAGTGTTTGCTTGTGTTAGGGGAAATGCTAAGTTTGCTGCTTTGGTGATGGCTTCCGTGATGTTGTTGGCCCATGTGTTTGTGTTGTCATGAGTTAGTAGTTGTTCTGATGTTAATTCTAAGTTTCTTTTAAAGGTGTCCCAATTTCCCTTTGATATGTGCCATGTTGTGTCTGAGTGGTATATTTGTTTGTTATTTATTTCTATTATTATAGATGGTGGTCACTGGTATAGTTGTCTTCATCAGTTATAATTGTGGTATCTAGAGTGAGGTGTGGTGTCATTAGTGCTATGTCTAGGGTGTTTTGGTGTCTTGTTGGTTGAGGAGGGGCTAGAAAAGTTAGATTTTCCTTTATAATCCAGTCTAATAAAATTTGGCCACGTTTGTTTTTGTTTCCCTTTGACCAGCATGGGTGTAGCGCATTGAAATCTCCCATAATTATATGATTTTCAAAAAGGGAGATTTTTTTCTAGTCCTATAATTGTTGTTTGTGTGCGTGGATTGATGTATACATTTGTGATATGTAGTTGATTTTTTTTTTATTTATTAGAGAAATTGTTAGATGGGCGTCTGTGTATTCTACCCTAGTGTAGTTAATGTTATTTTTAATTAAGCATGCTAGTCCTCCCCTGTACTTGGTTTTTTGTTTTATTGCTCCTACCTGGACAGAAGTGTACTGTTGAATTTTTAATTGTGTGTTTTCTGGAAGTCTAGTTTCTTTATATGCAAATTATATCTGGGGAGTGTTCTTTGATTATGCAGTGAAGGTGTGGTATTTTGTGTTTTATACCATTACTGTTCCATGAAATTATTTTTAGTTGTTTTGGTTGTGTGTTTTGTCTGTCTTTTGCATTTTGGTAGCCATTGTGATGGTAATATTTGGAATTTGTAGTTTAATGTTGCTTTTGTGTTGACGTGTGATGGCAGTATTTGAAAGATGTATCTTTTGTCTATAATTTCTTTAGTTGTTGGTCTATACCTAATTGCTTGTTGTCTTGTTAATATCTTTCTTCTGTGGGGTGGGGTAGGAAGGGGGAGAAAAGGATGTGTTATTATCCTTAGTTTAAGGTTTGGGGTAAAAATGGGGGCTAATGGATTTAGTTCTGTTGATTTGTTTATTTCCTCTGTTTGAGGATTTCTTGTTATTTCTCTAGATGCTGCTATAATTGAATTTTTGTGTATGTAATTTTCACTGATTTGTATTTCTCTAGTGTATGTTGTTGAGTGTGTGCTTTGGTCCTCAGGTGTGTTTAAAGAGTTGGTGATTAATTCATTCTCTACTTTATCTGTTTGATGTTTCTATAGTATGGTTTAGGCAGGGGTAGTATTCCCTGTCATTCAGTCTTTCTGAGGTGGTGGAGGGTTTTGAATATTTGTTCCTTTATTTTGTCTTATTAAGACCGAGCTTGACCACAGACAAAATCAAAATGATAAGAACAAGAGATTTTTCTTACAGGTCACTTTTTGTTTGACTCTTATTGGTTAGATTTGTATCAGATCATTGGTCGCTTAACTGGCCAGCCGCCTAGAACTGGTTAGCGTCACTGGGTAAGTTGTTTATTACTCCGCTTGGTTTGTTCACTTCAAGCGCGAAAGCGGCGGAAGCCGGAAGCGCCCCCTACAATCAATCAATCACTTCAAGAACTTTTTTTTCCGAGAACAGTCACTTCGCATCGGACCACCGACGGAGAAGCACGTTCGAACTCAACATGGAAACACGCTCCACCCGATCGACTATCAACTCTACTACCCTGCCCCTTTCAGGGACGGAGGAACAAGTAGACATTAGCCCTTTGCCCTTTTCAGGGCCGGGTGAACAAGACGAAATCAAGAATCATGCCAGAGCCATGGAGATCACCCTCTATTCGAAAGAACGCGGACAATACAACCTATGGCTATCTTCTCGTTGCCTGTCACTCGACGACGAAATCGACTGCATTAAAAACCCATATCGAAGGCTACTGTGGGGTTTATTCTGCACAAATAATGAACGTGGTATACGTGATGCTTTTGATATACATCAGCATTGGAGCCATTCGAGAAGAAATCCAAGAACAGCGGAAAACGAATCACAAACATCACATGTCGACACGTGCGATAAGGAAACAAATACACACTTAGTCTGGAAAATTCCGCCAAAGACCAAAATTAACTCCACACAGACTATGAAAGAAAAAGATAAAGGCAAAACGGCATTTTCTCAGACACCAGTATCAATGACGGAAGAAAAGAAAACGCAAGCCCGAAAGAAAAAAAAAAATAGGCAAAGAAGGAAAAAAAATACATCTTAAAGCCGCAAATACTCAGACAAATAACACTGAGACGAATGAAAAAGAAATCCGAACAAACGTACGAACGAAAGAACATCAACAATCGAACGAATTTGATACCATACTGGACCAGGTTTCAAGGGAGCTCGAGGCCATACCCCTCTCACCTATACCAGCGACGACGCCTCGACCACCAACAACGGCGACAACGACAACATCAGAATGCCAGCCCACACCACCACCAACACCAGAACAGGGCGAAAAGAAAAAAAGACGGCGCCCTCCACCACATATTCGGAGGCAACAACAGCGCCCTCAACAACAACCGCAACAACATCGCGGACAGCAGCAACAACAACACTGGCTGTACCAGGAACAACAGTACCCCTCTTGGGGTTATTTTAACCATCCAATGGCCGATTTAATCCAACTGCTACTCGACCATCTGTACTGGCCGCCAGCGCCCACCTTCAGGCATCCCAACGGACACCGGGGATAGCCACGACAACAACAACAACGACGCCACCAGTGAGGAGGTCGGGAAGTCGAACAACCCGGGCACATGTACACACTGGGTATAGATCTGGTGTGTTACTAGCCTGGGCTCTGTAAGACACCCCCCCCCCTCACCATAACACCAGAAACGGCAACAACATCAACGCCACCGCCAGGAACAACAGCAACATCGACTTCAACCCACGGATCACCGGGTTTGGAGTCTGCCTTTGCCGGCCAGACATGTTTTCTCAACGGGCACACGCAGCAGCAGAAAGGCACCCCCCTCCCTCTCCCCCCCGGAAGCCGGAAGCGTTCCCCACATTCAAGACAAGTCACTTCAAGAAACTTCCATCATGAAAATTTTCCACAAAGGATGACATGGCAACCTTGCTGTGCACGAAGTTTGTTTTTAGTTCTCAATACTTTAAACATTAGCAATATAAATAAAAACTATTGCAACATAAATATAATAATTATTTCATTAATATTTGCAGGCAACTTTAGCTCTGTCACAGATAGATAGATAGATAGATAGATGGATGGATGGGAGGGACGAAGGTAGATAGATAGGCAAGTAACCTCTTTCAGGTGGTTTTTAATTCACCAGGTACGACATAGTAGAACCGGAAGACAGACTGTGGGGCACCGGAACAAAGGAAGACAATACTTCAGGATTTTTTGGACACATTATCAGAAAGGTAAACATTATAGGTGAGAATTTGAATTATAAAAAAATACAAGTAATTATCTGCTTAAATCAATTATATAATAATACTCGTAGACATGTAATCACTTAATTTTTTAAAATTATATAAAACATTCATGCATAAATTTAATAATCTATCTCAACTAAGTATGTATTAATAACTATTTCCCGTATGCATTCTGAATAATTGACTCAGGAAGTTGATGGTTTTTCATCGGTGGACCTCATCTGGGAGAGGTCGGCTTTCATGGACTTCTCGTCGCCATTCATTTTTCCTCCAATGTCATGGTGTACCGCAGATCTGTTGTGTCAATAAGCATCTGGCACACTTTTCTCGGCACGTTCGACAACTGGGTTTTGATTGCTGTGGTAACGGCCTTAACCTTTGTCTCAGGTCTCATCTTCGCGAGCGAGATCATCATGATGCCATCGCGACGCAACCTCTGGCTTTCCGCTTTGGAGGGAGCATTTGATGCAACTATTTCTACCATATTGGTTCAGTGTAAGAATTGAGAAATTAGGGGTTTTTTTTAAAATCTCCTTTTAATGTTGATTCAATAGTACAACTGTGTTTTTTGTTTTAAGTGGCGGTGAGGTTGAAGTTGGTGAGTTTTGTTATTGTTGTTCGATTAGTTTTAGAGGGAGGCACTATCAAAGAGAGTTAGTGACCGGGGTTCGATTCCCAATCGGGATGAAAACTTGCGGGTGATTCTCAAAGACTGCCTAGCACAAGGCAATGGGCTTTATGGCGTCTAGTCTTTTGGATGGAAAAATAAATAGTCCCGTATGATACAGATCTCTCTCTCTCTCACACACACACACACACACACACACTAAAGATCTCTTAATTGAAAATTCGAAAGAGTAATCCATTTGCAGTTCGTATCGGGCAGAATTGATCCCAGAAAATTCTCCTCACAATATATCCTATCAGAATCTTCACCTTTCAATTGGCGTGACATATCTCCCCTTTCCAGAGCTTATGTCTCATCATTTGCGCCCGAGTGTGAAATCAACGAAAGTAATACACGGATGTGAAACCTAAATCAGAGATTATATTGTTCTCGTTTTCATTCCTAAAACATATAGGGCGCATAAAACATGGAGGGCGCATAAAACATAGAGGGCGCATAAACTTTGCCATTTGTTTGATGGCGGAGAAGTTCGAGTGGTGTTGGAAGAAGTGGTTTTTAGCGGTGATTGTGACGCTAATGGTTTAATTGGTGTTGGTTAAGAAGAGATACAATTCTGTCAAAACTGGGGAAAGGTTGAGGGGATCTTGAGATTCTATTGATTATATCCGCCTTGCCAAATTTCTCACACACAAAGAAAAGGAAAAAGTAACGACTAAAGAAAAAAGTAACGTCTAAAGAAAAAAGTAACGTCTAAAAGAAAAAATAACGTCTAAAGGAAAAAGTAACGTCTAAGGAAAAAGAAATCTCTCCTGAATATCCAAATGTTCTGATACTTTTAGTGGAGTGTACCAGAATTTACACAGTGGCTTTAGTGGAATGTACTGGAGAGTTTACCCTAGCAGATGAGTATAGTGTTATGAACCACTTTAGCCGATCGGCGGCCAACGTTCTAATTTAATCCATATTTAACTGTCGAAAAGATCTTGTGTGACTCCTGCTCATCCATTCGTAATCCATCCCACGATGACCCACTTCATCATCTCATACTAGGATGATCCACTTCATCGTCTCTTCTCAGGCTGATCCACTTAATCATCTCTTCCTACCACTTTAAGAAAAGGTACTTGTGTTGCCTGTTACATTTTTACCTTGAGTGGAATCGAACCCCCGGTCATATGGGGCGAAAATCTAGTGACCAACCTCTATGCGCCATTGCTTGTTCTATCTGAAATCACGTGACATTGATTGTTTCTGTTCGGATTAGACTGTAAATTCACACACTAACATTTTGGGTGATTTTAACAGATAACTGACGGTACCCACTGAAACTAATAATTGATTCGTATTGGGAGAGAAGGGGAGAGATAACCATTAAACCACATTATTGATGTGATACAATTGCAATTGTTTTCATGAAAAATCAAGGTCACAGATAAACAGTTGAACTGTAGGCACAAAAATTGTCAGATTGATCTTGTATTACAGCTTCAGCGGTCATATTAAGGTCAAGGTCAAGCCGGCTGTTGTTCGGTTGCTGGTGTTTCTTCACGGTTGTCCTGGCTGCGGCCTACAGCAGCACGTTGACTGCAGTCCTGTCGGTGTCGAAGGGCGGCGTGTTGTTCTCCTCGCTCAGTGATCTCACCAGGCAGAGTGCCTATGAATGGGGTTCGATTCCTCATACCAGTATCGATATTATTCTCCAAGTTAGTATATGTGTTACTTTATTAGTAACAGAGAAATGGTATTGTCTATGTGTTACTTTAGTCATAACAGAGATGGTAGACTGTTAGTAACGGGTTGCATAACCAAGTGAGTCTGTGTTACTTTACTCGTAACAGAGATGGTAGACTATTAGTAACAGGTTGCATATGCTATATTCAGTAACAAATCGTGTGTGTGTGTGATACTTTCATCACTAATTTGCCATGGAGGTATCTTTTAAGAATTGATAGTCACTAGATTACAAGAATTGTTAATACATTTATACATATAATTAAAAATATTTAAAGAGGTGATTTTTTACAATTATTTCTTTATACCGTTATTCTTGTTTATTTAGTGTGCTTTAGTATGTTGTTGCTGTGTAAAATTTGAATTTTGCAGAATAGTAATAACTCCGTGTACAGGCAGATCTGGGAAGGTTTACAAGAATTCCACGCAAAGTATCCTGAAATTGAGGATTCCGGGCTGATGTTTCTGACCAAGAGCGTGAATATGGGTAACGTTGTGGGATTTGTTAATGAATTTGACCTCGCAGTGTTTAATGACACTTGCAATATTGTCACTGCTCCCATCTTAACGCATGAAGGAGCGGGAGTGGTGTTTCCAAAGCAATCCGCATTGGTCAAACCCTTTTCTGAAATGTAAGTATATTGGTCAAACCCTTTTCTGATAGGTAAGTCTATGGTCAAACCCTTATCTGATATGTCAGTCTATTAATCAAACCATTTTGTGATATGTTAGTCTATTGGTCAAACCCTTTTCTGACAAGTAAATCTATTGGTCAAAATATTTAATATGTAAGTCTTTTGGTCAAACTCTTTTCTGATATGTAAATTTGTTGCTCAAACCCTTTTTTAAAGTATGTTTATTGGTCAAACACTTTTCTGATATGTAGGTCTATTGGTCAATTTCTTCTGATATGTAAAGTCTATGACTTGAATTTGTTTAATAAATCGATTGACCAGCGTGTTATTTAAACACCAACCATAAAAATCAACAACCTTTAGAAGGGAGCATTAAGAAGTTGAAAGATTCACCTTCTAAAGCAATCATATTCTTTCAGATGCACCATCTGACTCTAAAAAAACAGTTCCAAAATGGTACTTATTGATCAAACACTTTTCAGAGTAAGTTAATTAATCAACTTAATTTCAAATTCTCTCTCTCTTTGAGGGTCAGTACTGTCTTTGTTCACTTGAGGGTTAGTATTGTCATTGTTCACTTGAGAGCTAGTGTTGCTAGTGCTCATAAGCTTGCCAAATGCTGTTTGCTCATATGAAAATTACTCCTGATATGGGTCAGTTAGTTAGTACTGACATGGGTCACTTGAAAGTTAGTACTGACATGGGTCACTTAAAAGTTAGTACTGACATGGGTCACTTAAAAGTTAGTACTGACAAGGGTCACTTAAAAGTTAGTACTGACATGGGTCACTTGAAAGTTAGTATTGACATGGGTCGCTTGAAAGTTAGTACTGATATGGGTCGCTTGAAAGTTAGTACTGATATGGGTCGCTTGAAAGTTAGTACTGACATGGGTCACTTAAAAGTTAGTACTGACATGGGTCACTTTACTGTTAGTCTTGCCAATAATCATTTCGGGGGGGGGGGGGAGGGGTGAATAATGCTGTCAATGATCCCAATCAACTGAGATTAATATATTGCCACTGATCACTTTGCGTCTACAGTAAGGCGTAATCACAATACAAATACGATGTTAACCTTCTAGGTGGTAATCAACCAAAGCACAACTCTGTCATAAACAGGTTTTAAAATTGCAGCAATAAAATAAACACTCCTTACATTTTTATTGCAGTTCAGAAGTCTGCAACTTTCAGGGTTGTTTATGTTAGGTACTCTGCCCCTATTATGGTCCGTCATAAACGTTTGTTAACTATTCACACCTTTACAATAGGAACATGTCGTCATTCATCTTTGAATGTTATCATTTATTTAAAGTTAGCAATGTCTCCCCTCAGCTGTAGTTTAATATATTAAGGCTTTGTACTAAAACCTTTGGACCACCAGAGTTGAATTCTGTAGATAAATTTGATTAAAGTTTGAAAATTGGAATCATTTGTTCATTCCCCACCCACCCATCCCCAATGTGCATTGACTACATAAATGTTTTTCCTTAATTTGTGCTTAAACCCAAGTGGTTGAAATAAAGTTTGTTCCACAGTAACCTGCCATGCTTCATACTTTCTAAAGATGATCATTATCTGAATGGGTGCCCAGTGGTCTAAGCGCTGGACTCTTTACTTTTGAGGTTATGCGTTCAAATTAACTTGAAATTGTTAGCTGGAAATATTCGCACTTATTCCACTGAATCTTAGAGAAACGATTTCATTTCAAGTGCTAGTAATAAAGTCCTCATATTTAATTAACTTTTACATGTGAAATGAAAACCAAAATATTGTCTTTCTTTTACAGAATCTTACAGCTGCAGGTGAGTGGCCATATTGACAAGTGGAAAGCCAAGTGGTTCCCCAAAACAGCCTGCCAGTCTACAACAGGTCCACCAGTGTCGATCACTATCAATCACGTGACCAGTGCTCTTCTCACCTTGCCAGTAGGTCTAGGACTGGCACTGTTGGTTTTTGGTGTGTGAAGTATTCTACAAGCACAAGCAACAGTCTAATCCATCTCATGACTTGAATAGTAACAGTCTAACTCTTGACCTCTGAAGTATTCTACAAGCAATGGTCAAAAAGCTCCATCACTACTTAAATAGTATCAGTATTCCTCTTTGTTAAGTTTGGCTGGGAGATGGGCAGGATGTTCATTCTTCACCACCCCTAACCTTAGGCTAATCCCCAAAACACACCTTCTGGCTGGCCACACATGTTGGAAAGAAGGAAGATGTTGTAGAAAAGAAGAGTGATAGTCTAGAAGATAGATATGTACATCTAGGAATATTAATTAAATATAGGTGACAGACTCCAGCATATAACATGTGAGTCAAACCAACACAAGTGATCAAAATATCAATATTTAAATATATCTAAGAGAAATAAAATAAAACAGCATGGTTACATATTAGATATATTTATATATATTTGATATTTTGACCACTTTAATACCCGACATGTACTTGTCAATGAAAGCCATCATTCAAGAAAGGATTGTCAAAGCACTATATGTAAGCTTCACAAGCAAGACATGTACTTGTCAGTGAAAGCCATCATTCAAGAAAGGGTTGACAAAGCACTATATGTAAGCTACACAAGCGATGCATGGACTAGTGATAATAATTTACATGCATTTTTGTAGCTTCGTTTGTTAGAAGGGTCACATACAGGAGAAATGCTTGCTGCTGAACCTTTGTCCATTATGGAAGAGTGGAAAGTATTGGGTGACAGGAGGGGAATTTTGGTAAGAGACTGTGGTAAAAGCAGCATGCAAGGCTAAGATATCCAACTTATGATGTTACATTCATACTCTGCAATTAGTAGTTGGTGAAAGTCTCAATACACAAAGGGCAGTTAAAGATGCAATTGCAATATGTCGATCTGGACACTCTAGTAAAGCAACATACCATTTGAAAAGAATTCAGAAATCATTAAATTCCAGTAGGACCGATGACGTACTTGACGTTACAGATCAACTTCTTCCTGCTCATCGACTCATACAGGACATATCGACCAAGTGGAATAGTACCAACTGTATGCTAGAGAGGTTGCTGGAGCAAACAGTATATAATAACTGTACTTACAAAACAGAAATGTAATTTATAAATGAACAATAAGAAGAGTTACTATTCATGCCAATGAAATGTGTCTCAAGCACATTCTTGAAAGTGGACATGATGCAAATGGTAGATAAACCATAAGCAAAGGAACGTTGACCATATGATATACTTTGTTTGTGAGATGTTGACAATGCGATATACTTTGCTTGTGGAATGTTGACAATGCGATATACTTTGCTTGTGGAATGTTGACAATGCATGTCTGAAGATGAGCTCTAAGCTTCTAGCAAGAATGTGTTGAGATTTGAGATCACCTAGTGCTGTAAATTAATGAAGCATAACAAGCAGAAGGGATATATTGCATAGTACTCTAAACAGGTAGCCAGTGATGATTGTGAACAGGTAGTCAGTGAAGATTGTGAACAGGTGGCCAGTGGTGACTGTGAACAGGTAGCCCTGTGGTGACTGGAGAAGTAAAGGGACAAGAGCAGTTCTTGCAATTGAAAATAATCTGAGCTGCGCTGAAACCTTTCAAAGTTTCTTTACAAGATGCATTGGTAGGCATGAGAGAAGACTGTTGCAATGATCAAGAGAAAACACCAGCAAACTTAACGGTTTCTGTAGCATCAACAGTGAGATAGGATCAATTTGTTGCAGCTCTAAAAAAGCTATTCTACATGCACTGAAGGTTCGTGTTGTTGAAGGGGAGAGGTCTGTGGAAAAGTAAACCCAGCGTTCTAGTCTAAATCTGCATGATAAGAATATTGTTTGCAATAGCAAAATGCAAAACTACAAGCAAACTGGACCTGTTTGAGCTGACCTGTTCAGATGACAGGTTCAAAGAATTAAGACTGATGTAGTTGCACATTAATGAGGCTGCACTATACTTAATATAAACTAAATGATCAAAAATATTTTATATAAAATGTTCAAGAATAATAATATATTTCATTTTTTAAAAAAATTAGATGCAGAAATTAACAGTTTGCACACAACTGGTTTCTTTATTTTAATGTTTAAAAATTAAAATCAAATATAAATATACACCAAATGAAATATGAATATAATTTGTGAGAAAGATAATCTTCAAAGATATGGCCATTATACACATGATTATTTAACAAACACATACAAACTGTGTAAACCACTATACTTAGTATACACACTCTAGCCATACAACAATCTTCACTGAGCTTTATTTTAATTATTTTAAACATTTTTACTTTTTTGTTTAGTTTACTACAAGCAGTCAAAATTGTCTTCCTGCTTTTAGTTGTTTCACTATATTGTCACCATATAAATTAGGGTCACTCTTTGCTCTCCATCCATATTTGTTTGAATACATTACCACCGAATAAATTAACTCTTGTTATTAATCAGTTTTGTTTGACTATAATGCCAATGAATAAATTAGGTTCACTTTTATTATTAATCTGTATTTGTTTGACTATATTACCACTGAATAAGTTAGGTTCACTCTTGTTGTTAATCCATATTTATTTGACTATATTGCCACCAAATAAATTAGGTTCACTCTTGTTGTTAATCCATATTTATTTGACTATATTGCCACCAAATAAATTAGGTTCACTCTTGTTAATGCATATTTATTTGACTATATTGCCACCAAATAAATTAGGGTTGTTAATCCATATTTGTTTGACTATATTGTCACTAAAAAAATTAGGGTCACTCTTTTCTTTTCATCCACATTTGTTTCACTAAAGCATCATTTTTCAAAAACTGTTGGCAGTAAATGACCTATTTTCAGAATATGTTCAATTTACACTACAAATGCATTGACAGTTTTGGCATAAACAGAAATAGGAGTAATAAAAAGTAATGCATTTGCACATTACATAAAACCTTAAAATCAACAAAGGTTTGAGGTAAATTATACCTCTTGAAATCTAGTAATGGGTATGCATAAATTTAACAACATGAGTATAACTTGACAAGAATCACAGCCAATGGTGGTGACAATGGCCTTATTATTCCTAATAAACCTATACATAAAAAAAAAACTGAATGAAATAAGTTTCAGCACCTTCATTTACATTTTTAAAAAAGTAAACAATAACAATGAAAAAAACAAACAAAAGAAATATCTGAGGCAAAATTCTTACTGGTGTCACAAAGTTAGAAAGGTTTCCTTGACAACACCCAAGACCTATAATTCTGATACTCAAACTGTCTCACTCACCACCTATATTTATTCTAACAATAAATCTAGACAGTCACTGTTGGCTTTCATTTTGCAAAATATTTTAAAAACAGAATAAATAAGTTGTATAAATAATCTATCTTTAAGATAATGTGACTATCAAAGGACACGCGCACACACACACACTGGTTCAAAATAGTACAAGTCATGCTTCACTGGACACAAAATTTAAAAGCACTTATTATAATAATAAAAGTAAACCAAGCAATTCAACCGGAAAAATTAAATTTTACAATATTTTGTCATAATTTTTTTACCAGGAACTTAAATGTTTACATAAGGCAAAGTTTAATAAATATTTGTTTCCCAATGTAATATTTAAACAGTTTTGAAGCACTATGGTGTTTTCCACACAAATGTCTCTTCGATTTTTGGAGTAAATTCAAGATGCATTGTATTTTGTAACCTAAGCCAATAATCAGTGAGGTCACATCACACAATACTGAGGTAAACCTGAATGCTCCTGAAACATAGAATCTGTAGGATGCATGCAATGGAATGATATCCTCCATTAGAATAGGACAGTCTATGGCATAAATATGCAAGCTGATCAATGGATGCAGACTGTAGAATGATGCCCTCCTTTGTTAGAATAGGATATTCCATGGCGTAAATGCTAATCATAATGGGTTAGTATCTTCCCGAATGAACACTTAAAGTATTTCTTCACATTCTGTACAAAAATATATTTGGTATTTCTCTGCTTCCTGTCCCATTCTGCACTCAACTATTCTCAAGGAGATTAAAAATACTTTTCTGTGATTTTGGTTTAGTTTCAGGTTCTATGCACTGCTTCTTGGCTGCTGGTTGAAACACTGCTGGTTTCTTTAGAACAGGTACTTTTGATTCTGATGCAGGCTAAAATGATCAAAACCAAAACAATAACATGAATGTTAGCTCAATATTTTTGCAAAATATGATCATAAAACTTACCTCCTGAAAAATTAAGTCTATAATGGAAAAATAGTAAGCAAAAGTTAATGTGGGGCCATCAATTTACATAAAATCTCAGAAATTTTTCATAAACCTTTTCCCATTATCGTATGGTGTTTTTTAACCACCTCCCTCTCCATGCAGATGTATCCTCATCTAAGTAGAACCCCAACCACCCATTTCAATTAATCACATTTTTAGTATATGCAAAAATATTCTGAAGTATGATTGAACTGGAAACATGGCACCTTACTTCTTGGTCATTTCATTTCCACTACAAGAAATTAAATGTTTTGAACATAGAATGAAATTACACCTAAGATATTAATTTATTTAACTTCAGACAAGCATAGTACACATGCTCCCATTTACCCCATTTACCAAACACAAAAGCCTTAACAATGTAAATGTAAATAGCACGAGCACTTACATTTATAACATCACTAGGGTCTGATTTTTTGTCTGGCGATATGACTTGGAAAACAAAATTCCGAGAATTGCGGGTACCGTTCATGTTTAATGAAGATAGTTTTGTCATCTCAGCAATCTGTGCCAAACTTTGTTTGCTGCGCATTAGGAAGGAACCTCGTTTAGGAATCTACACAAAAAATAATTTTACAACAAAATATAAACAAGCTACTAGAATACCTTCATTAATAAAAAAATGATTTTCATTTTAATTTTTTTAATTTTCAAATGCATGTTTGATAATACAGACACGATATTCTTCACACAACAGGATTAACTTAAGATACCAGGAAACTGGTGAAAAGATATTAATGTGTCATTTAAGGCCACACTACTACTATTACTACTACACCTAGGAGAAAAAACCTATTTATCAACCTACAGACTTCAAATCTGGAATATAAGTCCCTTTATATAAGAAAGCAAAAACAATGCCAGGTTTAGAATATCTTGTTTAGTTTTTATTTTATTAATTTTTTTTTAATGTTTTAAAATATGTACTATTCTAGCATTTATAAAAAATTCATAAAATATTTCATACATAATTTTTTTTAAATATATAGTTTTTTATTATCTAGTAACAAGCCCCTAAAAGTTAGCTTTGCCTGTTACAAAATTTTAAGAAAAAAATATTATTTTGGGGGCACAAGAAGAATTTTTAAAATTTATTTTAAAAAAAATTTAAGCATATAGGCTTTTTTTTCATCCATGAGTAACTTTTTTAACTGTATGTATGAGGAACTTGTATACCAAATTTCAGGGACATGGAATAATTACAACTATTCAAAAGGGGCCTTGGTGAGTTGTTCAATGGACAAAAAAGTTGTTTTGAGAAAAATGCATTTAAAGAAAAATAAAGACTGTAGAACTTGAAAACTGTGTTCAAAGTTGTTTATTTATTTTTATAAATATACCTATCTATAATGCATTGGACTGCTTTAGTCATTTAGCTCTCTTAGCAAAACAGAAGTAAATATTCTGCCTTTTACATCCTCAATGTACCATCGTTTTTATTATGTATATAACCAGAATACTGCAAGGAAAATAGAAAAAAGTATATTTATCAATCTACATCAATAAAATTTGGAATAAATGTTGTCTTTGTTATGAGAAAGCAATATCAGTTGTTAGTTTGAGAATGTTTGGTATAGATTTTATTTTATAAATTATTTAAGAACCCAACAGTGGAAAGACTGCTTTAGACTGTCAAACACAAAAAAGGCGAAAAGATGCACTGTAGTCATGTCTGTCTTCCAAAAGAAGCAGGCATCGTGTTGTACAATGGAAAAGCAAAACAAAAGTTTCTAACTTATCAATCTAACCATAGAGCAGGGCAGCCTTTTGTAAAGGGAGATGACCTAATAATTCCTAATAGAATGTTTATTTTTATCATTTGCTGAAGATCCAAGTAGTGAATTTACCTCTCTAATTATAGGAAAGTCAATTGCTAAACAACTGGATTCAGGGGTGGGAATTGGTGAAAGTGTTTTGGGCTTACTGGCAAGCGCCGCCGCCGAAGGCACTGCGAAAATCTAGGGGGGTCCGGGGGCATGCCCCCCCCCCCCCCCCCCCCCCCCCCCCCGGAAAAATTTTGTGTCTAAAGAAGCAAAATGGTGCAATCTGGTGCCACGAGCTTAGAAATCGCCACACAATCTGCTTCCCAAATTCCAAGTAAAAGACTAATTTTCTCAATTGCAATTTAATAGTATGCTTTAACAAGGGTGTTTTTGTTTGAGCTTGTGTTTTTGGGGGGCTTTTTTTCTGGGGGGGGGGGGGAGAGGGTGGAAAGGTATGTTAGACTACAAGAGGTTTGTAATAAAAACAATGTAAATTAAAACAAAAAAATACCTGAAATATTTACAGAGAAGAAAAAATACAAAAGCAGCCACCAAAAGACAAAATTTTAATAAAGAGCATACATGAAAAAAAAAATTACTTTACCAACAGAAATGTAGGTGTTTGAATCACAGGCTTTCCAATAATTTCAGTGTTGAGAATAGAATGTCCATTCTTGTTTTATTTTTTTCCTCAGTCAAAGTATTCAATTTGTTTGCTTTTCTTTTGTTTCCTTCTTTCTAACAATTTCTTACTTAGAAAAATAAAGTCAACTTTACATTTTAGTTTTTTTTTGATTACTCACTAGTATTACAGGTCAAATTATCAATGAAAATAACCACTTTGTACAGCAACATGTTTGTCAACTTTTAAACCAATATTTCGTCCACCCACAGTGGTTCCAGGCCACACAAGTTGATAGAATCTACAATTTAAAAAAGGACATAATGTCGCTTTGCTTTGTCTTCTTCTTTCTCAAATTTTCAGTGTCCTTGCCCATCAGTTCCTCAGCACAGTCCAGTGAAGTTTGACGTTGAAGGGATGGCCAAACTGGTACTTGTGTTTTCAAGAGGACCAGATGATGACCGTACAAACAGATTTGCTTGATGACATTCTTTTACAAGTCTCTCTGTTTCAGAAATTTTGGTTGGAACCTTTGCGGCTGGAGCACCCATTTCGGTTTCTTTGTCTACCCTCTTTCTCTTGTTGGTTTCTTTTCTGTCCTGGTTCCTGGACCATGCTGTTGACATGAAGTTGATCAGCTTCTTGTTCACTGGCTCCTTGTTTGGATTTTTTTTGTTAAACATTTGAATAGAGGTTTTGTCTTTAGCCAGTAGAGCATATTTAACAGTTTGCATTGCTGCATATGTTTCTATGTCCATGCTACATTTGCCCTCATTCATCAGATAAGACATGACACTGAACGAGCTCTCCACCAGTGGGCCATGGAAGCAGCTAAGTAGTCCTTTTGCTGCTCTAGTGAGAGTCGGATACTGTTCAACAGAAAGGTTGGCCCACCATTCAACCACAGGCACTCTGGTGTCGTTTCTATTTAACTTACGATCAGATGAGTAATGCCTTGCTTCAGCAGTAAATTTTTGTTCGTCACCTTTTGGAACCAAGTTAGTGACAGAAGGAATCAGAAGGAAGTGACAGTAGTTCCATTGCGATTGATGTACCACGAGTTGTTGGATCCAGGGCACTGCAGATTTGAAGAGCAATCTTGTCTAGTGGCATCTTGGTTTGCAAGGTGGTGCCACACTTGACGAAAGCTATCTTCAGGGTGTCTTTGAAAAACATCTTTGTGGTTTTTGTAATCTGTTGTCGCAAACAACGCAGCACTATTTCAGGTGTCAAGTGATGCTTCTCAGCTGCTATGTCCAGAGATTTCAGATTCTTGCACTGAGAAAGAGTTTCAGGCTTTATGAAGAAGCTCAGAAAGGCGTTGAGTAAATCCTCTTGCTTGTCACACAGACGATGTATGACTGGTTCTCGTTTCTGAAAGAATATTACATACTCTTTTAGAGTGGGAAGCACTGCCACATAGGTCTCCAGATGTAACAATGTTTTCTGCCTTTCCAAAAACAATTTCTCAAAGAGACGTAGCTTCCTGTCTTTTCCTTCCTTCGAGAAGGTGGACCACATGTTGCGAAGTTTTTTATGAAAATGTCTATCACTGCAGTTGTCCCTTGATCGGTGGTCTCCCTTTTCTTTAAAACATTGTCATGGACATCTTCATACAATTCTCGGTCCTTTTGTGGAATGAAACTTGCCACATACAAGGTGAGAGCATCAAGCAAGCGCAATGTGTCAACAGAAACATCAAGGACAGAGAGCCATCTATGCGGCACATATCTTTCAGGCATTGTTGGTTTGATGCCGATTGCCACATAGATAAGAAAAAACAGTTCCCTGCAATGTGCACTCCACTTAAATTCAGTGTAGATATCACTGAGCAGCCCTTCCACATGCCCCCTAAAAGGAGCACAGAATTGTTTTGCAGCATTGTGAGCATGATGACAGGTGTCTCCATCGATATCAAGGAGTTGTTTTGCCTTCCTCTGATAAGGGTTTCAAGTCCCCTTTTCTCTCCCCTCATCACCCGACAAGAATCCATGAGGACAGACACAATATTATCCCATGGCAATGTAAATTCCGTCATCAGTTTTTCTATCTCATGAAACAGGTTTTCAGCAGTCACCTGAATGACATTAATCGCAGCCAAATGTTAAACAACTACCTTGTTCTCGGTTGGAGAGAAGTGAGAGGAGAGGATAGCTACAACCCACAATTTGGTTTTGCTTGTGGCCTCATCAATATTTAAGCTGAAAGGGCAGACTCTTAGCTCAATAAGCAAATCGTCCTGCAGGGCTGAGGCAAGTCCATGCCTCATCTTGTATGATGCTGTTGTCCGGTCCATGCTCAGGGATGACAGCGCCTTCTGGTCATTTGCAAGAGCCTGTGACAAACCCAGTCAAGATAAAACATGTCATATAGGTACCAATTTAAGAACAAATTCAGAAATGTAGAAATCACCCAAAGAAGTAGTGCTGGTGCAATAAATCGGAATATAAAACTGGCAGCAAGACCCAATTCCAGCCATGACTACAATGTAACTTAACATTTGACCTATTAATCATTTAATTAAGACCAAAGTCTCTATTAAAAAAAAAAATTAAAAAATTTTAAAAAAATCTAAAATAATGTAAAAAATTAAAAATAAAGTTCTCACTTTGGCAAAATCAACAAGTTTAGGAGCAAGGGTGAGTGACAAGGAGTTTTCAGCGATAAAACCAAGCATCATCGCCTGCAGGTTCTTCACCCTGTCGTCAATGGGAACAAAGGGGTCAACACTCCTGTCACTAACTTCTGTGGCCTCTACAGACCGGAACAAGGGATGGATGCCATATGACTTAGAACCAGAAAGTGATTGACCTGCAAAGTAAAATTAAATTATTTGTACTGCAAAGATATGCAAGTCTAATCGGCTAATTTTTTTTCTGCTAATTATCTCTGTATAATAGCAGTAATGCCAACACATCTTTTCTCATTGTCTAATACCTTAGCTCCCAACGTACATAAGCCGTTGTAACATATGGCATCACCAACTGTTGATGTTGACTAACTATATCACTATAATCATAATGAACATTCATGATGATATCTTCAGACCTGTTTACCCCCTGGAAGGAGTAGTATATAGACACTATTTGTACTATTTTCTATATATGTACCATAAATGAATTTCTCTATTGTGAAATTTTGTAAAATAATAAAATATTCTTAATATTGTATAGCTGCAAATAGAGAAAAATTAAGCTATCCCCAAACTCCCCCTAACCTCCAACCCCCTCCCCCCAAAAAAAAAATCAGATCAAGCAAGTAGTCTAAACCAGTAATTAATGATGGAAAAAGTTAATACTAAGTACTAATGTGAATATATTAGTACCAGCTTTCATTCCAAAGAAATTAGCTAATGCTTATATGTTTCTTTTAACAGCTTCTAAAAACTGTTTATGAAGGTGACTACGATTTTTGATAGTCTTATATTTGTAGAGCAATTTTAATCAAACTTAAATAATAATAATAAAAAATCTATTGGCTTAAAAAAATGCTTGATGGTTGTTTTTGAGCAAGTAAATCTACTAAATGAGACATTAATTAAAAGATTCCGAGAGAATAAGAAAGAAAATATTTAATGGCTTTGAATAAATTAAAGTAAATAAAACATCAATAAATTTGAAGTTTGAAAACTGTAAATTTTAGCAGAAAGAAAAGATTAAAATATTTATATAAATCTTTAAGTTTAAAGATAACTATGGGAAAAACAATCTGTAAGAAAAGGGAGGTAATTGTAAATAAAAAATTTCCCTAAAAAAGTTTTCAAAGACAGTTTTCTTTATTTTTAAAATTTTATGCTATAATTAATAATGAATGTTAATAAATAATTATAATTTTAAAAAAGGTCAAATCTAAGTATTGTGAAAATTTCTTATGGATTTGGATAGAAAAATACGTTTTTCTTTATGCAAAATTTTATGGTCAGTGCTAACTACGTTTTGGCTGGCAACAATGGATATATATATATAATAATAATTAAATAATTAATTTAATAAATAAATACATTTTAAAAATTGAGAGAGAGAGAGAGAGAGAGTGAGAAAGACAGTGAGAGAGAGAGAGAGAGATTCACCTGGAATGCATGAATTTGTTGCACGAATATCAATCAGTTGACGGTGTCCGTTGGTGTCGGCATGCTTCTGCAAGGCACCAAATCCGCGGTTTGCGTATTTAATCTCTGCTCGGCACAGCTCGCAGAAGGCAAAACCAGAGGTTGACAACTTTCAAATCCATTCGCCGAACCGAACTTTCCTGATTACTTTTGATTCTTTTTCCCCATCGATAGTTTCCACCCAGTCTTGATCGACCCAATCCCAATTCCATTTGTAGCGGCAACCAGAATCGTCAAAGCTTTCCCCACGCTGAACAACGTTCGACATGTTTGACGCCATAATTTGGATATGGCGGATTTTACTCAAAGTTAAGCTAAATTTTGTTTACTACGCCCATTTGAGGATGCGCATTATGGGAATTTTTTTTTTTTTTTTTTTTTTACTTTTTTTTTGGGGGGCGTACTGAGCTAACAATGGGCGTAAACTGAAAATGATTTGGGCGCTTTTACGCCTTTAGGCGTACAATTCCCACCCCTATGGATTAGTTGGAGGCTCTAATTTTTAGACGATAAAAGATATCTTACCAATGCTGTCCACTGCATGAAAGAAATATATACAGGATCAAGAATATGGATGAATGGAAGAGTGGCTATTCAAATTTTTAGTGAGACAAAAATATAACAGATCATACCTTGGGCTTTAAAAATTTGCTCGGACTAGTTGTTTCAATCACTGACTGACTCCTAGACAGCTGGGGTTGCATATTGGTATTGCTTGTTTTCTGTTCTCCAGTAATTAAAGGTTCAGAAACTATAAAAAAATGAAACACATCAATGAATTTTAATTAATCAAGTTCATTAGTAACAACTTCAATACTATAATGCATGGTTCTCAATGACTTGCCTGCTGGTGACCATCTTGCATTTTGTAAATACCTATGTGGCATAGATAAGGAGTTCGATGAGATCAATGGTTTTACACTGACTTAATGTTAAATGGTTGGTGCCCACCACTCTCCTGGAATCTTAAAGTCAGCTTAAAAATGCTGGGGACCCTTGCATGTCTAAAATGTTGACTGCCACATACAAATTGCAGAAATTTAACAGCTAACATTTATCATTCAATAAATATAGTATTCATCTCCTAATTTTTAAATAATGTAAAAACTGAATTATACTTTTCTAATTTGTGAGTTCTTTAACTCAATGTGTGATACAAATATATATGACAACTTGCAGAAATAAAAGAATCGCTTTATTATTTTTAAAGCAAGCTTCTGACTATGTACCTTGTTTTCTGATGAAAATTTTTCCAAACTTCATCAACCGGCTGTTGCTTTCATTGTCATTTTCCTAAAAAAGAAAACTATATTATAAGCAAGTTAGCATATTTAGATATATCTAAAGACAGTCAAATAATGTAGGTTGGTTGCTTTTAACTGTTGACCACAAGACTTTTTTGTAGCAACAATAAATTTTATTTTATAGTTTCATTTCTTGAGCTGTTCATGACAGACTAATGAACGATGCACTGAAACTGTTTCAAATCACTTCTCTTGATTGCTTTGTTATTTTTCTTGTTCAATGGATTGCCTGAGCAAGTGAAGTGAAGTGAAAAAGGGAGCAAGGAAATACTATAAGGATTGTAGTACAAGTGTTTTCATGATGAAAACTTTAACACCTTACACACAAGCATCAATAAATACTAACATGAATATGATGAAAGAATATGAAATGAGCAGTCTTTAAAATTATACTGAAAATTAATAATCTGACCTGCTGTTCTTCTAGAAATTTTTCTCGCTCAAATCGTTGCACCCTCCACTGCTTATCATCTACATCCTCTCTATTTTCTTCATCTGACACATCTTCAAACATGTCTTTCTGTGATTCTTCATCTGAAGTAAGCAAGACAATTAGAGCTATCATCAGATAATTAAAAGGAAAAAAATATACTGATAAGTTTTAATAAAAAAAAACTACTGAGTACAGAAATTAATAAGAAACAATAATAACAAAATTGTCATGTGCTAATTTGTACTTGAACATGACCTTGTTGACAGAATTAACTATTCTAGTACTGCATGAATAAATTTTTATTTAAACACAAAATGCAAGCATTTATACCCATGTCCTTCCAGCGAAAGCGTCGCTGTCGTCCAGCTCCTTCACTGTGTAAGTCTCCATCAGGAAGATACATTTCTTTGTACTTCATCAGTTCTCGAGCATCATCATCCAACATTTGTTTCCTGTAGTATATACAATGAAAACTCTCAATGATAATATAAATATCTTCGCATATGTACCTCATCAATTCTCGAGCATCAATGTCCAACATTTGCTTCCTGTATACAGTGCAAATTTCAAATATGCATGTTTGAGTACCTTCAGCTTCATCATCCAATACATGCTTCATATAGTGTATATAATGATAAATAATAATAATATAAATTTTTGTTTATGTCCTCAGTCCTCAATCATTGTCATTTACTTTACATATAAACAATACTGTCACGGAAAAACAGGGGGAGGTAATCAGAAAATTAATTTTTATCCCCCGATTATCTCCACTTGGCCATCGCGCGACGCAACAGACGTTAGTTTTTAGCGAGTGTCATTTGCTAGTTAAATGACGTAATTAATTACGTGCACAGTCAGCGCGTTTGTTTCCATTTACTGTCAGGGCGTCTGCTTATTTTGTTTGCCTGCACTGTCATCAAGTTTGTTAATTTCATGTTTCCAATAATTTTATAAAAATACAAATGATTAATTATTTGAGTTAGATGTTCAAAAATTGTGATTACAATATCTTGAAAATGTGTTTGATGTTTATTATCAATTATTATTACAAGTTTAATTAGGGATTATATTACTAGACGTAGTGCACCTCAGTGTAATGCACCTTTTTAGCGTGGGTAAAGCAAGGATACACGCGGGAGTTTGATCTTAGAGAGAGTGAGAAATGATTTTGCATAAGAGGACTGACGGAGCTATTTTAATTTAGTGTGCGTCTGTCTGGGCTACAGAGAGGTGTAAGGCCATCGTACCTACACTGAGTCCGGACAATCTTTCTATCACTGTTATGACCGGGGAGGAAATGAACTGAATATTCTCCTCGTAGAATATAGAATTAGACGTGTGTTTTGGTCACACTCAATTCATCGTGGCAGCCTATAAAGCTAGTCCTAATTATTCTACGTTTGGATCCGAACCTTGGGCAATAGCTGGCCATCAGGGGAATGAGCTGAAGGGACCAGGATTGCGCCGAGAGAAGAATATTCGACACCACTCACATATCGGAGCTGCTGCTGCTGTAGACAGCCCTCCGTTGATTGATTTTGGATCTTGGACCGTCGCAGAAGACAGGTGTCCGTTGATTGATTTTGGATCTTGGACTGTCGCAGAAGACAGGTGTCCGTTGATTGATTTTGGATCTTGGACCGTCGCAGAAGACAGGTGTCCGTTGATTGATTTTGGACCTTGGACCGTTGCAGAAGACAGGTGTCCGTTGATTGATTTTGGATCTTGGAACTGTCGCAGAAGACAGGTGTCCGTGAGCTGCGTTTTGTTACTGTCGTGGAAGACAGCCGTCCGTGTTCTTCGTCATAGAACCGGGTACCCCAGCGTTAGGCAACGTGGGGCGAGTATTCGCAAGTCGCAAGTTTGTACGTACGTACTGCACTCTCCGTGTATCGAGTTTTCATCGACAAGCATGCTATTTTTCAGAGGACAGAAACTGTAACGTTTTGTGTTTGCCGGCAGTTGTGACTATTTCGTTTTCTTTTTGCTGTGTGTTCCTGCGTCGACAATTCAGCGTGTAATACTAGTAAGTAGGAAAAATTTTATTAGGTGCATTACTAGGTAGGTTAGTTAGCATATAAACATTTTTATATTTTACATGAACATTTAACTTTGACTTTTACTAAATGGATAATGTTTGCAGTTTTAAGTGAAAATTAACATTCGTTGACGTTGGGTTTTTCACCCACTATTTTAAAGATAATTTACTCTTAAGGTTAAATATTTTTTCTGTGGTCATTACCGCTGGTTGTGCTGTAGTGGGGCTACGCCCAGAATATTTTTGTGCCACTCGATTTTGGCAGAAGTAGTGAAAACGGTCATCACCGTTTATTGTTTGATTATTGTAGTTTATTCATCATATTTTTTTAATTAATTTTTCATTTTCCATCGCTCATGTTTCCCCGTCCCATGGATGCCGTGTGTGGATGTTACCGAATGAACGACTAACACCGTGTGAGAGTTAAGCCCGTTTTTCCATTTTAAAATCCTTTTTAAAAATTAAATTCTTTGTTAACTCTTTCTGAAGAGTTGGGCTTCCTTTCTCGGGTTTTGAAAGTGTATGTTGGTGCGGTTGTTTGTTTGTTCGTTCCGTACGTCCCTCACACGACATTCACACGCCTGCTCACACACACTCACGCCGGCTTTTCACATTTTACCCCACATCTCAGAATAAAGCTAATCCTAACCCCCACAAGACTATTCGTGGTGTCTGAGTGTGAGAATGATCATTAACATCTGATCGTTCGGTGTGATCCCGGCAAGTCGCGGCTACTGGGTCTGACCCCCCCCTACCCACCGAGGAGGAGATAGGGGCCAGCAACGCCCACGACCCCGCGACAAATACAAATCAAAAAGGATATATATACATATTTCCTTAACTCATCAAGTTAAGATTCTCAGTGTACAAATTTTTTTTTACTAAAAACAGTGAAAACAAAACAGATAATATACCTTTTGCCATATCAATGAAGCAACATAAGATGGACACTTAGAATGTAATTTAACCATTGATATATATATAAGAGATTGCATATAAGAGACTATATATAATAGTTTATATGACTGCAATTGAGAAACCGAGCCAACTCCAAATTACTGCACGAGATATACAGTGATCAAATAAATGCCAACTATTGAAAACAAGACGTGTGTGCATGCACAGATACACACACACACACACACACACACACACACACACACACACACACACACACACACAACTAATCATACAAATTTCAAATCATTGTGCATCCATTTACTATTCACATACAGACTAATTGTACATAATCCAAAGATTTATGATCCCAGTTTTCATTCTTCAATTTAACTACAAACATTTACCAATCAAAACAATTTCTCTTTATATTTATAATGAACTTTGTATAATCAGGCTGATGTAAGCATATCAATTCCAATAATATGTGTAAAAATGTCAACTTACATGTGAACACGGCCAACTTGGTCCCTGAGCTGATCTTCATTCATGTCTATGTCATTGTCACCCTCTTCCATCTCCAAGTAATCATCTTCCTCAGCTAGATCATCATTTTCATCACTATCTACATCACTTCCTGACAATTCAGCTTCTTCTTCTATAAATTCCCGTCGCAACTTCCTAACAATGTATTAAAAAGAATTGCTTCATGTTTTGGGCAGGAGCAAGAATATATAGATTATAAAAATGTGTTAATTATCAACAGGGAAAAAAATCAATAAAATTCAAGCTGTTAAAATATTTTTGAAATTTCCAGACAGCTTTTACTTTTTAATAAGAGTAGTACTAGCTTACCAAAACTAGAATAGTGAAAAGACTTCATAAGATGCCACTCAAAGGTTTGACACTTATATGACCATGATCATCCTGATTAAATCTAAAAGCATGCATGCATGCTATTGCTAAGGTGAAAGGTTATGAAGTAAATTTAGCAAATGTAGAAATACATCTAGTGAAAGCAGAGAATTTTTCTTTTTGATGCTTTCTATATATTTAAATGATTAAGACACTATTTAAAAATCTAGTTTACTTACTTATTATTTGCTCAAAAACTGGGACTTATTTCATATCTGGTTTTAATAAATGAATATATGTGACCTGTCACCACAAAAAGATACTTAAGTCGGATTTTGGGGGTATTGAGATATATATATCAATAGAAAGAAAATTGAAAGGGCTTTCTGTTGATATAAAAATAAAGAGTGTAGGACAAAATATGGAAAAGTTATGTTTGTTTGAAGTGCACTACTGTCCGGACGGCCATTTTGAGAAAATCGGCCTCAAAGATTGAACACATTTCTGAGAGGTTTTTCCTTAGCAACCATATATTAATCTGCTTCATTTGCAATCAGAGTTGAAGAAGACACAATAGCTAACACTGTAATAACTATAAACAACAAATATATTGTTACATCATTTACAGACAACAGTCTTTTTAAGCCATAACGATTAGAATTTCTGTATGCGAGAATGATTATTGTGGCTCACAGAATATTCTAAAATTAAGGCATAATATTGAATTGATACCTCTTTCTAAATCTGATACTAGCTCCACTAAATAAATCACAGATTAAAGCTGCATTACTTTCACATTCTTAAAAAAAATATCGTTTAAATAATCCAGTAATTATAGCACACCTTTCACTTCAGTGTACAGTCAGTTATCGTCAGCTGTCGTCTGCTTCGTCTTTTTCGTTGTTCGATCACGCGATTCGCTGTCCGTGTCACTTTCAGAAGAAAATCCATCAGCTACATCCTCATTAGCAAAATAATCAGATATCAAATCTTTAATCTGAATGCTTTCTTTTTCTAAGATGTTGCTTTCTTTACATGAATTCAACAAATTAGCGATTCGTTTCTCCATGTTTGCATTACGCATTACAGGACGAAACTGTCTCCCCTTGTGTGCGTTTCAACCAATCGCGACCGTCTTTTTATGAGAGCATGCTTGGTAACTTATAGTAAGCTTTGATAAACTGTCTGCGGATTGGCTGACGCTTTTCACTTTGTTTACGCCAAGCACAGCCTTATAAAACATTCTGATTACACGTTATTAATAACCAGTGTCGTCAGCATAAAAATAGGCTTTTTCCTGAGCATTCTGATATACAACACGATGAGGTTCAGCCAGGGATACTACCGTCTACGATCATCAGATTATAGCACTTTGGGGCCATATTTTTCCTTCGAAGTTAGACAGTAGGTCACAAAAAAATAATAATAAAGCTATTTCTAGTTCGAATTAAGGAAAAACACGCTAGTAATTTGTTGTTCGATGGTTTGGGAACACGCTAAAATGAAAATCTCAATTTCACCCATGTAGACCCCCACCTTCGTTTTTGCCGTTTTTCTCGGCTTAGCCTTGCGCGACTTAAGTATCTTTTTGTGGTGACAGGTCACATATATGACAATATCGGTTGTATAAGCCCAGTTGGACAAGTGTTTAGCGTTTTTACCCCTCAAACTATTATTTGACCTGTTTAGAACAATAACAATTTGGCACACTTTAAAAATGTAATGGGGGAAAAAATACAAAATTCACCCTTTCTCCATGAAACCTTTAAAAGACACTTCCCTATCTGGTCTTTCATCATTCTCATCATCTCTTGACAGCTTGTCCTATAAAAAAGATTAGTTAACTCTGATATAGTTCAGACAAAATATGCATTACAACTGTGCAATTAAATTAATCACATTACATCCAGAAATTCTAATAATACTGTACACATGCTCATTAAATTTTATTAAGCACTAAATTTTTTTAATTTGTGATGTTCTCATCTCTCTTTTATAAATCAGAATACATTTTAAAAATTGTATTTATTGCTCTGAATAGCTTTCTAACAGAATATTACAGTGCAAACCACATTTTGCAGAGAAGTTGAATACCTTGTCAGTATCCTTTGTATCTTCACCATCAGAAAAGATCTTATAGGACTCTACTCCAATTTCATCATCTGAACTATCCTTTGTTTCTTCATCATCAGAAACAATTTTAAAAGGGTCAGTGCCCAATTCATCCTTGTCAGTTTCTTTTTCTCCTGTATCATTTGAAGGAATCTTAAAAGGCCCTGTAGCTATTTCATCATCAGTTTCTTTTTCTCCTTTATCATTCAAGGGAATCTTAAAAGACCCTGTATCCATTTCATCATCATGACCATCATCACACCCGTCATTAGCTGCATCATCTGCATTGCTGACATCAAGTCTTCGCTTCAAACCTCTCATTGTCTGGGACTGATTTACAGACATGCTAAGGGGAGAATTAAAACAGTAAATTAGTAACAATGTAAAGAGTAAATATTTCCTAATACATTTTTCATTCGTACAATCTTACATTTGGTAAAAAAGAACCTACATCAATGAACTAAGGTACAAAAACATTAAAATATAGTACACACACACACAATAACAACTATGTTCTCTTCCATAATAATGGTCACTTTGCAAGTATAAAAAAATAATCATCTGTGAAATTGGTTGTTATGCAAGGGTATATCTTTTTATGCAAACCCATAAGGGTCTACGGTAGTTCCTAGGCAAATTTATGCTGTGAAAATTTGTCATTATCTGTCTTCTTGCCTTCTTCTGTCATTTTTTCCATCTTCTCAAATCAGATTTTACAAAATCAGACAACAATAAATCTACATGTCTAAAAGTGTCTAGCTGAAAGAGATATATCATTCAATTACCTAAGTAGGTATTCTATATTCAGCGATGTTTGGAATACCTACTTAAAGAGTCAAACGTTTAGCTGAACTGTTATATACTTCTCTCAAGAAGATTAAAAATTTATTTTGTACAAATGACTATTCATTTTGTGCATAACTATACTTTTTATGTGCACTTTTATAAAAGTTAACAATTTTTAAAAAAAATTAAACTGATGTAAAATCTCTTTAAAAGCAAATATCAACAAAACAAAATATTTAACCACGATTTTAAAAAAAAAAAATTAAGCAGACTGCTAAGTAGACTATTTCTTTAAGAAATTCAAATAAAGGGATTATTTGTGTTGAAATAAATTTTAAAGAAAGACAAATAAAGGACTGTTTGTGTTGAAATAAACTAAAAACTAAAGACAAAATAAATCTCAAATTTCATGTGTTGTATTTCCCCCATTCCATCCATAAAGTAAGCCCCAATTTCATAATACACTAAACAAAAGGCCTGCTCATCTCTATTCTTTTGAATTATAAAATAAAACATCACCCGTAAGTTATTTTCTTCTTCCACAAAAAGAGGGAGAGAGAGAAAAACAAATCTCAAAACCTGGTGTTAGATGAAAACTGTCCAGAACAGAGACCAAGGAGTTCATCCATGTTCGCCTCAAGAGACTGGCTCATTGTCTCCCTAGTGGGAACTCGGTCATCCTGAGACTGGGAAGAGCCATCGAAAAGACTTGTCAATGACTCCTTGTCGTCTTGTGAGTGCGAATTGCCTTCAAATAGACCTTTGAAAACTGGGCGCTTGTTTTTTTTCTCCAGTGCTCCTTCTGCACATCAATTCACATTTCAACAATAAAAGATGATTTCAGAAAAAATTTAGAGAATACAATGGATGATTTATATTGATTCAGTGCCTAAATAAAACGAATGATTTACAAACTGCCTCAGTGGATGATTTAAATTACTGATTCAGTATAAAAGAGAACAATTTAAGAAATGATTCAGATCTTCCTCTAACAAATGTTTCAATCCAGAGGCTGAGATAATTATTTATTTAAATTTTATTCTCCACCCCACCCATCCCAAATAAAATAAATTTCTTTCATTAGTATTTAGTTGATATTATTTAGATGAATATGCTTATACTAAAATAAATATTTTAACAAACGTCAGGATGTCATCATCCATTCACTTACAAGATACCTTTTAAAAAACATCAGGATGTTGTCATCCATTCATTTACTTAACAGTTCAAACACACATGGGTAGAGAACTGTTTTGGCAAGAAAGTTTCATACAACATTGTCAGTGTTTTAATATTTGTCACAAAACCTTCAAAATAAAAAGATAGGTTTTGCTTATTATTTTGTTATAATTAGTAATAGCATATGTGTTAAACATCCTTTTATATCTATGAATTATGTATACAAAATGCTTTAATACCAGGAACATAGATATTAAGATTTTTTTAATATGAAAGTTTGTATTGTAAAAATATTAAAACAAATAAAAAGTTACACATAATTTATTAATATTTAGTTAAAAGAATAGCATCCTGCCGATAATTTTTTACTGGTGAACCGTAACTGTTTTATGTATAGTTTCAGAGTGTTTTATCCATCTTCATTTTCTTTATAAATAAATATTGTAAAATGAAATTAAAAATAATATATGATTAAACTTAAAATATCTTATATATTTATATTATAATTTGCTGATCATTGTATTATGTGGACCAATTCTGTATGTTGTGTAGTTACAGAGATATGATAATTTAATTTTTCACACTGTGTAACTGCTTTTTTTTTTTTGGTTAAAATTTGCTAAAATGGTCATTCTCAGCTTCCAATAATTTTCAGTATTTTTGCAATACCTTTGGAAAAAATAGTCATTAACTACATGGCAAATGATTTAATAATATGCATTCTACATGTACTTTGTTTATATATGCTACAATGCCACAAATGTTCCTGTTCCTGTTTGTTGCAATTTGTGAGCAATTTTATGAAACAAATGCATATTTTCCTTTTCAATTTAAAATCAACTGATATGCCAATTTTGCATTATATTTATTTTTACTTGTTGTCTGTGACTATACTTATTAGAAGTACTGGACTGTTTTTTGATGTGGTTTATATTTTGCCAGTAATGAATATGAAAAATCACACATTTTTGTTTTAAAAGGGAAAAAAAAATCATCATAAATGCCAATAATAAATTAATATCTAAAAAAGTATTAGAGCTATCTTTATAATTTATAGTTCACAACCTTATTTTATCAGATCACATATTTTAAGCATAAAGATTATACAATATTAATTAGAAAAGAATAAGTGGGACTACCTATTATTATGTTATGTGAACAGATTTATTAAATATTTTTGAAAAGAGAAAAAAGAGAAAATAATTTTTTTTCTCCAAAAATTTTATCAGACAAAGGTGGCCCTTTCCAGATCAACTTCACAGCAATTAAACTGCACCCTTTCCAATTCTTTTCAAAGTCATCTTTAGTCAACCTAACATTAAAAAGAAAATATTGAAGATATTTCACTGCCATCTTTGGATTTTCTAATCAACCAATAATTTTTTGCATCGGAAACACAGAGTTTAGCATTCTATTAAGATTTTAAGAGACTATGCAGTGATACATCTGCAGAGAATTCAACCACAAGAAAATATTTTTTAAAATCAATAGTGACAGTGACTCTTCAATATCTTTTATTTTCATTCAAGTAAAATTCACAGTAACTTTATTACAATGATCACTGCTATTCAACAGTGAGGACAGGTGAGAACACTCAAAGCTGTCATACCAAGCTTCCAAATGCAAGTAAACTGCAAAATATAGTGAAGGTGATAGTAAAGCTTATGAATGATAGCGCAGTTAATGAACTGTAAATATATTTGTAAAAGGTAATGGAAATGCAACCTTTTTTCTTTCGCACCTGTAACATCTAAATAAACATTTAACTGAACTCACCCATAAAGTTTCCAGAACATAACCCCATCAGTTCATCCATGCTGGTGCCCTCAGCCATCTGACTTGTCTCGAGACTTAATGCCTTTAAGGAAGGTTTAGTCGTCAAAGTTGCAACTTTAAGATACCTTTAAAAAAATATTTTTAATTATTCAATCATAATGATACATTATGTTAGGAATAAGGTCATGTTTTAATATTCAAACATAATAGCATGTTTTATTTTGAAATATGGCCTCCCAATGTATCTGATGAAGAAATTTCAGAAGGTTCAGCTAGGATTATTCTTAGAAACCCCAAGACCAATTACAAATTTCACTTCTTCGTAACTTCTGATGCCTACCAGTACCTGTTCAGAGCATAAAATTCCTTCTCTTTGTTATATTTCCTTGTCTGGTTCCAGCACAAAACTGTTTGGTCTCCTACAACAATCTGCTTATCAAACAAGCATTTTCAACATTTCAAAAAACAGAGTAAAATCATACAGTTAATGTTCACTTGCTGCATGATACATCTACCTGGAATGTAAACCTTTAGGGCAGAGCCATAAAGAGACTGTGGACATTTTCAAGTGGAATCTCAAGACACATCCTTTTTTATTGGCAAGAATAAAAGTCTCTTCAGTTGTAACTTTTTATTCAAACTGTATTTGTGAAACCATTTTGTTTATACTTGTTTTATAAATGAGCTTATTTGTTTTAAGTTGTCAATTTGTTCATGGATTCACTATTTTCTTCTGTTATATTATTTTAGTTTTCTAATATATCTAGAGCAGTTTCCCAACCTTTATACATCTACGGACCAACTTTCCAACTTCATGGAAGTTGCGGACCACCAACTTATATGTAATAGTGCCTCGCAGTCTGCAGACCACAGGTTGGGAACCACTGGTCTAGAGTGTCTGTATGATGACCTTTGCCATGAATCTTACATGTAAATATTATAAAGCGATTTGAGCTTTTATAAGAACTGTAATAAGTCATCTATATTTTCATTATTAATTTTTTTATTAAAATAATGTGAAAGATACAAGATTAGAAGAAAACGTTTTATCTCTATTTTCTTACAATCTTCAAACACAAATGAATCAGACAATTCAAAATGTTGCACTCACCCATCTGCATCAAGCATTTGTGAAACACCATATTCACTGAAAGATGCATCTAGTAAAGTGTGACCAGTTAGAGAGCTCTGGCGGTCCAATTCTGAGACTCCATATAAATCTTGCGAATCCTCAATAGGCAAGGTAAGACTGGACTGTTTCTGGAAAGGTGATACCATTGGAATAATAGTCTGAGACAAAATGAAAACAGCTATATCCCCCAAAAAGCTAAATCCATATTCGATTACAAGACAGTTTAAATCTCTTGGCTGGTAAGTGTTGAACTTGAATATTCTATTTTAAGCAACTCTCCATAACACATCAAAAGAAAGGAAGTTAAAAATATTTTTAAATTTTCAATGGTTGCGAGCATCAGGGCAAAGTTAAGATAGTTAACAACTTTTATGACTTGGTGTTATTTCAGTGTTAAAAGAAAAATACAAATCAGAGTTCTTGTTGATACACAAGCTCACTGCATTTCATACAGCATGTGTAAATACTCTGGGCCAGCACTCAGTAAAGGGTCAAGACATGCTCTTTGCTGTGTATCTAATTAGGTGTATGTACCAGCATAAGACCCTACTACAGAGGACATCTTGCTTTTGTCATACCTTCAATATAAAAGGGGTAGCTATGTAGTCCTTCTATTGTCGTGCTCTTTTAAGTACATTGGTAATACTGAAAATCATGCAGCAGCAACCTATTTCAATCACATACAATAATGCATCCAATGGGATCATGACTATGCAAAATTTCTTACATCATTAACATCATTGACTGTGTTTATTTGTACAGTTATTATAAAATCATCTGTATTTTGGTCTTTAAAATGGCTGCATTCCGCCAATCCCAATCCAAATTGTGCTTCAGTTTGATTAATTTTTTTTGTGTGAAACCTTGAGATCTTATAAAATAACAAAATGATTTGGTTTCAATTTCTGATGACAATTAAATGGAGCATAAGCAGATGCTGTTTTCAAACTATGCAGTCCCCACTAGGCAGCACCTGAAAGTACAATACTGCAGTATATCCCTTGGGCAGTATTTGATAATATACAGCAATATGTCCTACTACGCAACATTTGAGATTATGATACAGCAATATGTCCTACTATGCAACATTTGAAAGTATGATACAGCAATATGTCCCACTATGCAACATTTGAAAGTATAATACAGCAATATGTTCCACTATGCAGCATTTGAAAGCAAGATGCTGTACAATGCCTTTTAGACAGGTATTTGAAAATAAAACACTGCAATATAAATACTTGTATGTGGCATTTTAAAGTATGATAACGCATGAAATTCATCTGTGAAATCATAAAATTATAGTATGTTTAGAGGAATTATGCCTCAACAGTAGATGAGAATAAAAGATAGATAATACCACTTTAACAAACAGTTTAGAATTATCTTAACCATTCTAATGACAATATAAAAATTTAAATTTACATATAATTATATACAAATGAAAGTATTGTGTATGTTGAAAGTATTGAATAAGACAACAAGATATGATTCTGGAATCCAGGCATTGTAAAATTCTACTGACTTAGAGGTCAGTAATTTAGCATGTATGAAAAGTAAGAAAAAATGTAACTTTCAACACTGAATGGCGTACTAGTTTTCCTACCCACTCTCAGTTGGAGTCGATTTCATTTCATTTTTAGAAACTACAAATATTCATTGCAAAAATATAACAGTTATAATTTCAAAATAATATGGTTTTCTTATTACTGTTTCATACTCTTTATTTCAGAACCAAAGCCATAACAAATTAGTACCACCTAAGAATAATATACATTTGAACGACATGAAAATAACAAATGGGTTGAGCGGAAGTGGAACAGATTAAGACAGTTTTCTAAATGGATTTAAAAAGCAGATTACTTAATTTATCCAATCACCCCATATGGGTGATTCTCTGGAAAGGTGACCCAGATAGGCCATTAAGGGGTCACTTTCTTAGGATGGATGTAAAAAAAAATTATGTGTAGTGTTAAAGATAATATTAAACTAAGAAAATTAAAAACCTTCTGTGATTTCTGTATGTTTCTTTATTATTTTATTTTATTTTTATTTTTTTTGGGGGGGTGACGTTTTTGCCCAATAAAAACATGGTGGATTAGTGACATGATGCTGCTCGGTGCAAAAACTTATGATTCATACATTTAATATATAAAAATGAAAGCCCAAACACACATAAATCGAATAAGTACATCCAAAAGAGTCTACAAACATGTATATGGGTTTAATAATTTTACAATATAATACACAGTGATGCAACAAAAATTTACGAACGCTTGCAATGCTTAATTACTGTCACCCTACACACTATAAACAAGCTAAATACAATGACCTTCCAACACGCTCGAACTTCCAGTGACCGGTTTATTTTTAGCACAGATGAATATCATTAGTATTCTTGGGTGATTTTACAAAATACAAGCCGAGATTTAGTAAAAACAATTTTTATCAGTAAAAGGTATGTTCGTTACCTAAGTTTCCCATTACGAGCGAACAACTAAAAAAATGTTTAAAAAGGAATCCAAAAAGAGATTAACTATTTTTAATAAAAATAAGTCACAAGCTCATGGCAGGTTAAAAGTGTGCATGGTTGATGTTTCCGGCAAGTAGACAGATTCATAGAAATAATTTCCTTTTTCGTTACAAATGAAGGTAATATAACAATTCTTGCAGTAAAGTGTATCCAAAAGGTCTATCTTTTGCTGGTTTAAAAAGAAATTAATAATTCTAACTTTTAATTTTTGACCCTTGTGTCACACCTAAGGGTCACCTTTTTCTAGAGAATCACCCATATACATTTTCTAAAAAGACAAATTCAAGTACCTTTGGCTGTGTGACTCGCAAAAGGCGAGTCATGGGGGTCATTTCATCCAAGTCAAAGGACTTCTCAACGGCAGCTTTTTGATCTGTTGAATGTAAAAATTTCTTAAATGTAAACAGAAACGGAAAAGCAATGCAAAAGACAATTAATCATAAGCTTGTGAATAAATAATAAACCCTAGCTTTTATTATGAATAGGAACGATGAGACTAACCACCTTTCAGAAGTAGTCAACTATAGAAAATGTATATGTTGACATGGTCAAGGTCCTTTATGACAAATGTCACCACATTCATGAGCTGTAGGGTTTTTTGCTGACTCTAAAACACATTTAGCAGTAACATTCTCTTGTTTGCTGTTTGCTTAGTGATTTCTCAAACCACTGACTTAATAGCTGTATGCTTGTATTCGGCAACACAATGGGTTAGTTAGTTTATTATATTTATGCTTATAATTAAAAAATAAATAAAGCAGAAGCATTGATTCAGCACCATGCTTGTTAGAGAGATTGTTCGTTCTGAGCTTGGTGCACATTTGACTGTTAGAATGCTAGTAATCTTATCTGGCTCAAACTCTGATTGGTCAGGAGAAAATGGCCTAATGTAAGTCTTCTCGGACCGGTGATAAAAAAGTTCTATTTTCACCCTCAAAGAGACAAAGGGAAGTAATATAAGGGAAAGTCAAAAGAGAGATGTTGCATTATTAAATTCTCTCCCTTGCATTAATACAAAACCACCTGTGCACACAGAAAACTGCAATAAGAAAATTGCGAATCTGATATTTTCCTGTAAGTTTTTATTTCAAACATTAAAATATATAAAAAATACATTCCAAATAATACATAACAACTCTCTAAAAAAAAAAAGGATGATCTTTCTTTTTTTAATAAAAATTATTACAGAATTCCAAAGATAATAGGAACCCTATTTAATTCAAAGTGCACCTGCACTAACATGCTTGAAATCTAAGATATCTTGAGGAATATACAACACTCTAAAGTCGTTCACTTGTTTTCATTATATGCTAAACTGTCCAATTTCCTCAATCAAATGAGTAGCTAGCATGACAAAGGGGTAAAAAAAAAATTGATGAAAAAAGAAGCTTGAAACCAAGACTACACATTTAAAACCTGTTCAAATGAGATGCAAGCACTCATATTGGTACTCAGCATTCTGGCAATTCCTACTCATAGGTTAAGGTCAGAGTTAAGCTTATATGCTCACTGAGCAGTAAGGTCAAGATCAAGAACAGTGCAGTAACACTCTCCATTTTTCTGTTTACTTTTAAATCTCAAAACGATGCATATCTGTTGAGAGCTCCTACTAGCTCTGGAAAAAACATTCCTGCTACTGTTCTTTGTGTTAAGTTCCAGGATATCCATATTGTTATCAACTCCATCACTGCATTAATTATTTACTCATGAAAAAAAGGGATACTGTATGAAAATCTGCTCCATAATTATAAAAAATATAAGACAGACAAAAATGATGAGAGAAAAATAAAGATATTAACAAAAAAATTTTGTTAAAAAGAAATATCAAAGCACAACCAGCAAAATAACAATGTGGAATAATAACTCACTTTCACATTCTGACTTAGAGATGTTATTCATATCGTCAGGTTCTTTGCTGTCTTCATCATCACTGATAGCCAACCTTTGAGACCGTGCATGTGGCTTTTTAAAACTCACTAAAACAGAAATTGCATAAAAATTATCTTAAATTATGAACAGTGAATAAGTGTGCTGACCTATATAATTATAATGTGGAAACAGTATTTATGTTATCACACACACACACACACACACAAAATAATAAATTTTATAACAGTACTTTTAAGAAATTCAAACAAAAAAGCACAAGTACAGCCAGTCCACTTTTTAAATACTGTTACAAAGAAGAGATTTACTTACTAATGGTAAAATATCTTACAATCATCTTCATAGTTAAGGACATATAATTAAATTGTGACTTCTGTTTCTTTATTCAGTTTATTTAGTTTGGGGAAATGGTTACCAAAAACAAAGTAATGATTTACTGTTTTATGTAACAAATGTTTGAAAAATAAAACCATGGAAAATTAGCCATCTATTTCACACAGTATTTATATGAATAAATTAAACTTTTCTTGCTTGTACAGAATAAAGATGGACTGGTCTGTTATCCTTCTGACAACTGGTTTATAATGTCAAGCTTCAAATTCATTCTATCCATTTTCTCACATAAATATTTACTCAATAAATGTCTGGTGATAATGAAATAAACTCTCAAAAACTCTTGGCCCTCAACCAAAGCCATTTAAATAAAATTTTATCATCATACCTATCTCTTCATCATCAGAACTCTCCAACTTGAGATGAAGTGGTTCAGCTTCTTCAGATGAATTTTTACCATCCTCTCCAGAATCTTTCTCATCAGCACTTTCTTCATCTTCATCTGCTTCATCATCGATGAATGGGTTTCTCTTTGATACATAAGAAGAAAACTTAAAAAGTAAAATAGGTATCGAAGAATAATTTAAATAAAGTGTTATTCACTAACAGGATCTAACCAAAATTCAAATATGCAGTCTTTTATAGATGGTGAAAAGTTTTATTCATTCTGATTGAAAGAATCATTCTTGTTTTATGTTTGTTGCAGCAATATTGGTTTGTGTTAATAATGATCATAATGATAATGTTTAAATTCATTAAGTTTCAAACTAAACAACTTAGAATTTGTATGTCTTGAAATCAAAGCAAAAGAAAAGATCATTGTAACTAGTTTTTTTTCATAAAGTTATACTGCAGTAATACATACTTCATACAGTCTTTCGATTGAAAAAATGAAACACAAGAAACCACCATAATACTTGTAATCTGACATCCAATGAAAATAACAGTGAGGCAGAAATAGCACAAAAGTGATGATGCTATTAATTAGATTTTTAAAAAATTAGATTACTGATAATAGAGGATCCACCTCTTTTTCTTTTTCATCAGCTCTGACCAAATCATCATCATCATCATCATCTTCTTCCTCTTCTTCAGTGTCTGTACCATCAGTCAATTCAGCCTCTTCCTCATCTTCTGGCAATTCTCCATCATCTCCCTCTTCATCGAAACCTTCTTCATTTTCCAACTCATATAGATGACGGCGCTTCTCATAAGATTCAAACCTTCGCTTTTGCATTCCAACTTCCAGCTTCTGCTTCAAGACTTGCAGTTGGCTTCCTAAACATATTGTATGAATGCAAGTTCATAATGTGCAGAAAAAGAACACAATGCTTTGTAACTAAGTAATAATCCTATTTTTCCAAGAGATAAAATGCTAAACACACAAGGTTCTAAAAAGAAAAACTTAGTGTTTCAGTTGTATACTCAGGCTCCCCTGTCCTAAGAACACATTATCTAAACTTCACAAGATTCCAAAATGATGTTCAGTTGAGTCCTTTTGCACCACTACCACCAACAACAAATCCCACAAGCAATACAAAATAAAACTGATTTTTTAAAGAATACAAAATAAAATCTCAGTCCTCAATGCAATTACAATGGAACACAGCGACAATGCAAATTCGGATATAATGCGGTCGTGGCATGGCTCCCAAAATTTCATATTTTCATTCACACATGAAATATTTTTTGAAAGTATGTGAAAAAGAGTATAAAAAATATTTAAATTCATTTTGGGAATGAAATTGTGTATGAATTTGAATGTACATGTAATAAGATTGTGGCGTGGTTCCTGAAATTTGAAATTAATGAACATGTATTTTCTTGTACAAGGAAAAAATATATTTTTTAAGTACGAGAAATAGCGTGTAAAACGTTTATTATCATTTTGGGGAGAGGTTATCATATAACTTTTAATTTAAAAAAATATCCGAAATTTTACAATTTCACCAGGCTCTTGAAGTGTTATGCCAAAATAAATATTATCAGAAATGTTACTTATTACTGATCCATGAGTAAAGCTAGTAAGATGTCTTTGCGATTATATTGAATTAATTCTGTACACAATCGCTTCACAAACAATAGCTGACATGTTCTTCTTCTTTAACTGCATACACAGCCAAGCACCTGACATAGCGGTGGTTGATAAAAGATTATCACATTTTAATAAACATCAAAGAACTAAGGCCCGCCAACATACTGACAGTACTATTAGACGCAATCAGTTTAAAGTAAATAATGTCCGCTTTATTAGCTGTAAATTGAAAGTAAATAATGTCCGCTTTATTAGCTGTAAATTAAAAGGGTATGAAATTGTACATGCATTCAGCTTATTTTTTTTAAAAGTGACTCGTGACCATTGTAAGCTCACTGTACTTACTTATCGGGCTTTATACATGTACAGTAAAATCCTGCAATAATGCGACGTCGCTATTAACAAAATCCGATTTTATGGACCCCCAACTATCACATTATAGCGAGGTTTCACTGTATAAGACATTGTGAAAAGCACAACACTAGGATAAATGTCAAGCCTTTTTCCTAGCTTACTTTCTTTGTTTAACCCATTCCCTGACAGAAGCATGTTTTCTGCATTGCTTTCTAGATTATGGAGGCATGTTTTCCCCACTGCTCTCTCAAATACATAGGCATGAATTTCCAGTGCTTTCTCTATTACATTAGACGTATTTTTACATAATGCCAAATTGATGCTGATTTTGAAGCCCATCGGAACTGTGTTCATTTTAAAATCAGTTTATGATGTCAATCTACATTGCTTATTAAATAAAAAAATATTTTAAAAAAGTTTTCACCCACACTGTGCACCATGTGCTAATCAGAAAATGGCAACCACATGTCACAGTTCTGAGTCAACTAATGTTAACTGTTCAGTCCCATTGATTTTTCTTCAATCCAGTAAAGAAGGATCATTTTAAGGGTTTAAGATGCAGGCAGGCTTTTAATCAGAACAGCTACCCCTCAGACATGGAAGCAGATTAAGATCCACCAATTCAAACTAACAATGAATGGACTGCACATCTTCATACACCATTGATTTTAATTAAGCTAGTACAGTCTTACCTTGTTTTACCTTAATCTCCTGGTTTACTGATCATAAACCACTACAACCACGGTAAACGTGAGAATTACTGCAGTGTGTAAGTGTAAGTGTAAGCAACGTCACTGCACTCCATTGATGTATGTTGACAAAGTATGCCGACTACATCGAGCAATTTCTGGTACAAGGAAGTTATTGGAAATTGCTACAATTGTTGTTCTGCCTAAGGGAACTAATACGGCAGAGTACTAGAAGGCCTCGAGACAATAGTGGCTAGTCAGCGTTGCAAAAATATCATCATAAGAAGTGCCAGTCAGGTCACTTTGACAATTTAACAATTTATATAACAGGTCTAGAAATAGGGATAAGCAAATTTACTCCGCCATAATATGTTAATTCACAAAGTGCATTTATTATTCATTCACAACAAAACGACTAGGTTTTATCGAAATAATAATTTTTGTTTTAAAATTTTATCAAAAATATGTTTGGAAGTAATACTAATCCTTTAAAAAAATATCAGTACATATGTTTTATTTTATTACCTTATAAACACTTTGTCTCAGAAGCCGTCATTTTCCATTCATTATTATACTTTTAAATTTCCTTCACACTATGCTGAGGAATGTGTTAAATAAGGAGTCAGTTACTTACACATGCTCACAAATACCTAGGGTAGCATTTGCCAACAGTGTCATTTGTCACTTTTCTGAGATAATACATTGCTGTCAGCATTTGCCAGCAGTGTCATTTGTCACTTTTCTGAGATAATACATTGCTGTCAGCATTTGCCAACACTGTCATTTGTCACTTTTCTGAGATAACACATTGCTGTCAGCATTTGTCAACAGTGTCATTTATCACTTTGCTGTGATAATACATTGCTGTCAGCATGGAAGGGTTTAAGAGCATTGTATTAATTTATTAAAAGTAAAGACTTTCACAATACAAATCTAAAATGATGCATAATAAGGTTAGTGAAGGCACTAGGTTCATCTTGAGTGCTGATTATAACCTGTTCCAACTAAATAACTAAAATATCTTTTTTTAGTTTGCAAATGTAACCCAAACGTTCAAAAAACGAACACAAAGATTACATGAGTGTAATTTCATCTAAATAAATATTTTGAATCAAATGCATTTTGAAAACAAAGCCAGAACAAGAGAAACAAACCTGGGGTACATCCAGTAACTTTAAATTCAGACTCCTGTTCTTCCTCTACATGATATGTAACCGTCTTCAAAGTTAATTCTTCGCGATTTCCCTGACCTCCCTCTTTTTCTATGATACTACATAAAAAAAGGAATACATTTTATTTTCAACAAGTCCAGAACTATCAACTCAAGAATAAAGCTGTCAACAATAATTCTGTTTATGAAATCAATGAACATCTTAAGTAACTATTAAGCCAAAATCAAGCATTAGTGAACTTATACTTATTAATATTATATAATTATACTTCCAACAGGATCACACATCACAAAGTAGAGAAAATATACTGATTATTACAATATACAATTATGACCACTACAAACTAGTGACAAGTGAAAAACAAATAAACAAATATTACAACAATTATGACATTTCTGACAAGGTTAAAATCATAGAATAGAGAAAAGATTGGTTATTACAATACACAATAGCAATTCTGACAATATTAATGCCACAAAGTAGAAAAAAGACTAATTATTACAACACTGCAATAATACTTCTGACAAGATCAAAACCACAATGTTCAGAAAAGACTGGTCATTACAATACACAATTATGACATTTTTTTGCAAAATTAAAGATACAAAGCAGAGAAAAGACTAGTTATTACAACACAATTATGACACTTGATACAGGGTCAAAGTAGAGAAAAGACTAGTTATTACATCCAATGTATTTTTCCTGTGTGTGCGGAACTGGCGGTTGTTTGAGCTTGCTACCAAAACTTGTGCGTGGAATTTTGAAACTGTCTTGGTTTGCAGAATTGGGAATTAGTGCGGTTGTTTGTTTGTTCATCCCTCATTTCACATTCATCCCCACATGTTCACATTCATACACTGTTGGCTTTCACACTTTACCCCACACGCACAATAAATTAAATCCCACCAAACAGCATGGTTGGTTGTTTATGCGCGAGACTTCTTGTTTTACATCTTACAAGGTCGGCGTGTCATCCATCTTGACCGTAGCCCCCTCCAAGGCGGTGGTGATTTATAAATAAACCCCAAAACTACAAGTGAACTGAAGCAAACATGCCAAGCAGTGATGTAAAAACCAGTCCAATAACACCAATGAACTGATAAATAAAATCACAAACTACAACTGAGGAAAACACGCCTAGAGGTACTGTAAAAACAATTACACATTCTGTAGGTCTCTGAGAGTAAAGCAGGAAATTTCAGTAACATTTTTTCTTTAAAAGGAAAAAAGAAAGACTGAATGAAAAGTACACAACTATCATTGACAAAACTCAGTCTCAGAAAAGATGTTTACAAAAGAAAGAACACAAATGGTTACAGCCATTGTACAAGTGGAAACTACTAAAATTGAGAATATGCGAAGTAAAAAACAGACGATTTTTTTTTGATTGATAGTTAAATGAAAAACAATTTGTAAAGTAAAAAAGTTAATGATAATGGCACCAATTATATCATTAACAATCTGAAAGATTTTATTGATGAATTCCAGAAGCTTGCTTTATTCTTTCTTTTTTTAAGTTGTCACTCTTTGCCCACCAAGAGATACATTGTGAGCAATGTTCTTTCTAAGGTGCGCAGCTGTTCAGATTATTATAAAATGATGCGCAGCAATTTCAAAATTCTGTGCACAAGCTCAAACAACTGCCAGTTCACACACATAGGAAAAAGTTCCACACTCAGTAAAAAGTTCCGTGCACACAGAAAAAATATTAGAGGGAATGCTGATTGTGAGGTAGTAGTGAATTCTGAATTTTTATTTGTTTGGGTATGTTTTTGTGTGCTATGGCAGGCATTATAATTTAAATGAAAAAATTACAATTAAGTTTAAACATAAGAGAAGAAATGCAAATGAGAAAATATAATCAATCTAAGTACAAAGGATGAAATTCTTAAGAAAGAAATAACACAATGTGATGAATTAACCCACACACAAATGGAGAAAGTACATCAAATAATGGACATTATTTGGCTTAAACATATGATTACCTGATCTCGACATTTTTTGAAGATGGTAAGGTTCTTTTTCTGCTCTGTTGCATCTGTTGCAGTATTCTGTCCACGAACTTCTTTATTCCTCTTTTTCGAGGATCATTCACTTTCCTCTCATTACTGTCATCAAAAATTATAAAATCAGCATGTCCATTGCCAAGTTTTGGCACAACACCTCTGCTTTCTAGTTCTTCAACTGCCTTTTGCTTTGCTTCCTGTAAAGACATTTCTACATCTACCTGCGCGCAAGAAGTTTGGGATGTGGAATGTGGAACGAGCTCCTGGCTATCAGCAGTATTTACATGATTATTGCTGCATTCCTGCAATTTGCCCTCAAGGTAAAGTCCATTCCTGGCATTTACAGAACAATGTTCTTTTGCAACATTTCCATTTTTATCATCATTAACTTTGCATAAAGAGTCTGAATTCATACAAGAGGACTGCGAAACTGTACTTTCTAATTCTACTTCACTGCCATTGTTCACTATGTCTTCAGCTGCACTAGAATTGTGTACTGTTGAGGCCAATGATTTCATGATAACATTAGAAGATTGTTTCATCTTTTCTATAAGCTCTGCTTCTTTCGTACTAATACTCACATTTTTATCACCTGCAGGATGTTCTAAGGGATCTGAAATAGAATCCAAAAGTTCATGGTCATTCTGAGAGTCAAAATCTTTGAGGGACAAAGACTCAACATCTTCAATTTTTTGAGAATCAGTTTCCTTTCCACTTTGTGACTCAAACTCCTCTACAATCTGAGAGTCTGGTTCTGTGGATTGCTGGCTGTTTATTTCATTTTCATTTACTGGAGCTTGCAAATGTGTCTTAAAATCAGGCTCAATCTGTCTTTGAGATGGAAACTGTTTTCCACTAAGCTTATCAGAGTTGCTGAGAAAGAGGTCTGGCAAATCATCATCATCTTCATCTGATGAATCTTCTTGAATGATTTTTGGTGAATTGGGTCTTGGATTTACAGATTCATCTATCATGCTGTCTTGACTCTTATTTTCCATTCCTGAGTGGTGCCCTGAGTCAGGACAAGACATCTGAGATGATATCGCTGATGTCTGTTTCTCTTGCTGGGACTTGACTGGGAAGTGAAATTGTGGAAATTTGACTGGTTCTATGAGCTTTTCTTGTATCACTAATGCCTTTCTGGTAAACAAATATTTAAGAAAATTACAGAAATCAATTAACAAATAAACACGAATTCAAATATATTTTTATTTTGGGGGTACTTGGAGCTTTTAGTGACAGGATCAAACAAAATCAACAAAAAAAATGGATTGATCTTATAGTGTGGAAAATAAATATACATGTATTTCTGTCTCTGTATAGTTTAAATGCACTTGCCATTGTCACTTTAAAATTATATAGAGTGCAAAAGTTTGTTTCTTGAAATTATGTAAAAACTCACTCCATATCACGAGCACCTTTCAGCGAACAAAGCACCTCTTGTTTCTTTTTAGCACGGTCCATAAAATCCTGTAATGACTTGGGAGCTGGGTTATGATATGGCAAGTTGATTTGAGATTCTGTAACCAAAGCAAATCTGTGTAACAAATTGATCTATAAAAAGGTTTCAGTGTCCATTAGTAAAATTTATTTAAAAAATCAACCAAAATACCCGTTTTAAAATCAACCAAAGAGAAAAAGATTGTGAAACGAAATGCTCGTCAAAATAAACCATCACATTGTGATAACAAACTTAACGGCAACAATTTATTCATACAGCTCTAGATTTTCTGCTATCTAGATATATTCAATATATTCACTTGGATAAAATGTAACCAACATAAATATGTTCATACACAGGTGCCAGATTCATAATCTGTGGTATAAGGAGTTACTATGTTACTCCCAGTTAACAAAAATTATGACCTCACCTCTTACCAGTCGCTGGGTTTCACTATGCAAACCGAGCAAGTCATTTCTTGAGGGTTTACATTTTCGAGATTTCTGTTCCCTAGGTTTCTTAGCAGCTCCCTATGAAAAAAATTAAAATAAAAAACACAAAAAAACAAGAGAGGAAAATGTGAAAAATGAACAACTTAAACAATTTAACTTTAGACAATTACAATTAAACATACAATATTTCTTACAATTGGTTTACAAAGAAAAATATCATAACAACAATCAAACCACACACATACACACACCATACAGACACTTGCATAGTTTGAATTAAGGTATAATGTAAAATACATTTTATAAATCCTACAAGCCAAAGCTCAAGCAACTATAATGACAGGTTTCAACTCGTTTTGAATTCAAGTAGTAAAAATGGCTCAAATTTTCAGAGGGAAAGAGAGAATCTTAAGATACAAATGACAATAATTTCTGCCCATCTAAATCCATGCTAGAAATAAAATCAGAATATTTTTAATTTTAGAAATATCTAACTTTTTGTCTCCCATTCTTAATGATGAGTAGGATGCTTTATGAGTAATACTGGCCTAAACCTGGTGTATAGCAAAAGCCATTTATATTTATATTCAAATCTTCATGACTGACAAATCATGAAGATTTGAATTCTATGGCAATGACCTTGAAAGTGCGTTGATTACTGAGAATGTGAACTGCAAAGCTCTGTTTAAGTTCCTGGAAATGTATGTGCATGCACACATTTAAAACATTTACAAGCAGATTATATTATTTACTATCAAGTGATTTAAGCTGTGGCAAATATATAAAAATGGGCGAAGCTTCTGCAGTGACTCAAACAAAATGAAATAAAATGACAAGAAAGGGTTAAGGTTAACGTATAAGGTTCTGTTTCAAATACATACCTTCATTTTTTGCAATTTTTTTAGCAGTTTTGGATCAAGAGTTTCCTCAAATCCTTCATCATCTTTTTCATTGTCAATGTCATTGAAATAATCCTTTGGTTCTAATTTTAAAAAAGGATTCATAAATGATTAATTCCGTTTTTTACCCCAAATAAAATAAAATGTTCATTTTAGCACTGTATGTGAGTACTTCATATGAAAAAGATCTCTTTAAATTTTAAATGAAAATAATTATACAAAGACTAAAGTAAGATTTTAAATAATGCTCAAAAAAAAAATCCACACAGCTGTATAAATGTATCAATTACTTTATCTGCAATTCAAACAAGGTGATGTCAGTTAATTACATTCTCATAAAAACATACAAACACATAACTAGTATCCTACAAAATATACCAACTCAAATCTGACCTACATACCTGGTCTGTCATCCTCACTGCTTTCCTCTGCATCAAACAAGTCACTGTTGTACTTAGATGGAGCCTTGGAAACAAAGGATTGAAACAACAGTAGACCATTAGCAAAAATCACAATGTTGAATAATTCTTTATTAAAAGATCTGATTCCTAAATGTTGCTACGCATTTCAGCTAAATAGTTAATCCTCTGATTACTCAGTCCCTTATACACTTTCAGAATAAGTCAAACAAGTAATGGATAATACGAGTTAAACAAGTAATGAATAACATTAGTCAAACAAGTAATGGATAATCTGAATCAAACAAGTAATGGATAATCTGAGTCAAACAAGTAATGAATAATACGAGTCAAACAAGTAATGATAATCTTTGTCAAACAAGTAATGGATAATACAAGTTAAACAAGTAATGGATAATCTGAGTCAAACAAGTAATGGATAATCTGAGTCAAACAAGTAATGGATAATACGAGTCAAACAAGTAATGGATTATCTAAACATGAAAAGTGATCAGTTAATTTTAAATTCACACCCAGCAACAAACTGAAATCAAGTGTAGCTGTTATCTTACAATTGTGTAATAAAGGGAAATAAATGGGTTTTCAATTCATACTAGGAAAGTCAAGCAAATGTGAAGTGTTTATTAATACTACAATAAAGAGAAATAAGTCGACTCGGAATTCACACTCAGCAACAAAATATCTTTTTGTTACATTACATAACACAGGCAAGGGGGACAGAATTGTGTATTTTTAAAACTATTGAAACTCACTCTCCACCCCCAAATCTAGCTTGTTTTTTTCCTGAGAACAAGCATTGTTCAGGAAAATTATCAGTCTCTTACCGCAAGCAGAACTCAATGACCAGCATTCTTGTCGAATTTCTTTCTGTGGACAAGTGTTTAATATTTCATGCAATATTACTGTAACAGAATTATGGGATAGGTAAAATGAAAACAAAAATGTAACCCAATAAAAGGATGTACCCAGTGAAGGAAGTCACTGATTACGAGTGTTATCTTTTATTGTGCATGTTACCTGCTCTTTCCACAACTTGTTATTCAGAGCATGTTTCAAGCAAATTTTATTATTATTGCAATTAAGTGTCAATGTCATTTTATTAACTAGATGGAAAAGCACAGATCAGTCCATAAGTAGTATCAGTAAACCTACCTGGGAATGAACTTTTGAACTGTGAGACCTGGCAGATTCACTGTCAGAACTTCCACTATTACTATCACTATCTCCCACATCTGAAACATCAAAGAAAATATTAAAAGGCAATTTTAATGATTGTGGGGGCACAAACCCTGACAAAAACCCATTGACTTGCATATTCTTGTGACTATCAGTGAAATAATTGTCAAAACAAAAACAAAACTATGAATTTTGAAAGTAATCACTGAATCTTTCTTACTACAGACCAGCAGAAATGTATTTTCTTTAAAAATAAAAATCACTTCAAATCAGTATTAACCAAAGAAAACAATATGTTAATCTGTTGTAGGAGGTGCTTTGACGGCCATGTTCTGTCTGAAGCATGTTTACATTATTATAGTAAAGCTTTTTTATTATTAAAAATAAAAACAAATAAAATATTTAACAATCTCCAAATTTTTCAATCATATTGCCAAACTACAATCTAAAGCTAGAAATTTCTATCACATGCTCCATACAAGGCAATCATGGTGTGAAATACTTGATTAGGCAGGTACTTGGAGCATGGTTATATTAGCAACATATAAAATCATCCACAAGATGCAGACAAAAGATGCAAGGCCTATAAATGTGAAAACAATTTGGAAGCAGAATGAAATTTAACACAAAAAAAGAAAATATGGCATCTAGCCTTCTTGACTCTACACTCTAAAGCATTTGTTCACCAACTAAGCTATTATTTCTGGCATCATCATTAGTTTATAATTATATATTACAACTAAAAGTATGAAAATAAAATACACTCCAACATTTGGGTCTTAATTAATTAATACATCCCTGAAATATAAATTGATTAAAAAAAAAAAGGAAACCATACCCTATACTTTTATCAATTAAGGATTAACAGTTCCCTGGTTAAACAGGGTTTGGAGTGAAGCCAAGTGACCTCTGTCAGAAGTCTAAGAAAGCAAAAACTTTATTTACATATTAATTTGAAGTTGCTGTGTATGTATTTTCTAACTCTTGAGTTTAAGCATTTATATCACTTTTCAATGTTTTGATAACCCTATGATCTATATTTGTTAAGCTGAGTTTATCTATCCTTAAGTGTCTTTTATTTACTAATTATGCACAACATACAATAAAGGAAGCAATTAAAATTCAGTGTGAATCACCAAATAAATAGTGAGCAGAAATAGTATCAACAATATTTTGACAGTACAACAATTTAATGGGCTGGCTCAAAGCATAGGATTGTTATTGTAAATGCAGTATATTTGATGTTGGTGTAACCAGAAAGTGTTGTTTTATTAAAAATATTTTAATTTACTACCATGTTCATCTCTGATGTTATCTTCATCTTCAGAATCCTTCAAGACCCCCTCTAGAACCTGATTTATGGTCTTTAAACAAATAAAAACAAAAAATAATAAATATACATTTTTCATCCCTAAAACAAAATAAATATTCAATCAATCCTCCTTCAAGACTTATAGACCTCATTTGTAAAAACATTTCTTTTCCATCAGAAAAAAAAAATTCTTCAAAACTACAAAATTAACCAGTCTTCCTAGATAAATAAATGAAAATTATATGCATAATGAATTCTACATAAATGTAATACTTGACATATTTAAAATAACTAACGAAAGAGTATAAAACATGCACAGAACTCAATATACCTAGTATGTTTGTCTAAAATACTGATTAGAGAAATGTAAATATAATTACCAACCTTCAACATTTTTTTCTTCTTAGGCGGTTTTTCAGGTGGTTTCACTTTAGAAAGAAATGGTAAACATCCATTTTAACAGTCTTAATCATTTAACAGATTATTTATATATATATCATTAAGAAATAAAACATTTGATGACTAAATACCACTGACAAGATAAAATAAACTTCTGTGAATTTACTGATGAACCAGGAACCCCTGAAAGTCTGGCATCTGTCCAGAATAGTCAAATAATTTATAAGGGCCAGGAATTTCCTGATGGTCCAGATTTGTATGGGGCAGTTCGGCATAAAATTCTTTTGTGCAAGTCTGCTAGTGTTCTCTCTGTATAAGACTTGCTTACTAGCTGTATGCTCTGATGCATTTACTCAATGATTATTTTTATTGCAACCACTACTATATATATATATATAATCATACATACACACACACATTATATACCATTCTGTATACAGTAAACATAAAGGTTGCACTCATGCAAACAAATTAAATGTAAATTATATTGTCTGATATTTTCTTAGATGATACCCACATCATATGCATTTTTTTGTGATGGTGATTTGTTTATATATGCTGATATAGTTGTAAATGCAGTACATTAAAAGTGAAGAAAAAAGTTTCTGTTTCCAGTATTTTCACATGGCCAGCTTTATGTTACATTGTCGCATTCATGAAACAGAGATAACATTAAAGTACTTAACCGTCAGTTTTTTTTATAAGGTCATCTAATAAATAGTTTTCCATTTCTGTGTATCCCTCTGTGCGAAACGTTAAACATGTTAATACATATTAAGTATAAAAGTACCGATGCACACATTCACTAAGGGATCAGCAGTGGCTGGCTGTAAATAAGCACTTGATGATGCTAAAATGGTTTCTTGTAATGCTGTATAGATATAATGTTTTCATTTCAATCAGTATTACTGATTCAAAGTCAGCTGAATGGTTAAACACAACTGTTGATGTAATCTGCATGCAAATGCTTGTCAATAACAGATGAGAAAAAAATGAAATAACAGCACTGATGTTACATTAAATTTATTTTTTAAATTAAAATGGTATCAGTAATGTTAATATGAATTAGTACATCAAAGTGCAAAATTTATTCAGCAGCAGTCTGAATCAGTAGGGTTCATTCAACAAAAACTTTGTCTGATAAAAATCACATTGTCTACTTCACAATCATTTGACAAAATATTACTCTATCATCATTAATTTTAAAATTTATCACCATCTGGAAGCCTTGAAATGATCCTTCTTTGTTAAGATTAAAAAAGGCCTTAAATATTTCCTATTGCTAGTCATGAAGTCACAATGGAAAAATCTGCTACTTTGTGGACTGCAAATCCAAACATTCACATACTTAAAATGATTTTTGTGTATTTTTTAAGCAAGAAATGATGATGTCTAATGATTACATGCAAACATTCAAGGTTTTGACTGGCTTCAAAATCAGCCTTGTCTCTGCTTTATGTGTAAAGTTGTCTGCTACTGAAAATAGGCATGCTCTTAATGTGCTTATGGTTGAGGTAGTGGCATACTCTAAAGTGCTTACGGCTGTGAAGTGGCAATATGCTCCAGCACCTAAACCAAGGAAGGGTTTTAAATACACTTAAATACACATATCATGTCTCCAGTAATTCACCTTTCTGCATTAAAAGTACATTAAAATATATGGCTCCATTAATTCACTAAAATGTATAGTAAAATATACAGGACATATCTCCAGTGACTCACTAAAGGAACTCTAAAATTATGGTAAGCAAAGCAAATAATGCATTCATTATTATCCTGAGAAGGTATTAACCGTATTTTTTTTAAATGTCATACCATCAACTCTGCTAATGTAAGGTGACTCCAGTACATCATTGTCATTCTCGTGTAAATCAACTTCAGGTTCTGAACTGTCATGTTCACCCTCATCCTCATTGATGACCATCTTAAAATAAATAAAAATTATATAATTTCATATCTACAAAATACAACACCATGCAATTAACCATATGCAAAACAATAAAATAACTATTACTGTTTGCCTATAGAACTCTAGCTTATATCTATTTATTATGAAATCACTTTTACCTCATCTTCAAAATGAGACAAAGGCTTATGGTTCGTACGTACGTGTAAATTGGAGAGTGAAAATTTACTATTTAGAGCAACTTTGACATGCAAATAATTATTTCATATGATTTCATTTTCCTGCTATGTGCTTACAACTTCTTTTTCAAAATAATTAACTTTCATAATGTTGCTGACGTTTTTGTGGGAACTTGTAAATGTGTAAAAAATGCATAACATTTTGATGCAATGAAAATTCACGACTATAAATGGTATTATCTCAGTAACCAATGAAGATAATCATTTACACTTTTTTCTTACATTTTCATGTACTTTCTTTAAAAAAATTATTTTAAGCAGTTAATCGTTAATAGAATTTTTAGCTGCTGGTACCTAATTAAAGTGGATTCCTGTTTACTTGATCTTTAATATTTAATCAGCTATAAATTATTATCAAAAGCAGAAAATTTTATCCCACCTCTAAGATACTTAATGATTTTATGATTGCAAATGGAAGAATTCATTGTAATCATTTGTTTATTCTTTAATTTTATTAATTATCATTAAGACATGTACATTATCAGTAAAGCAAATGAACCATACCTTTCGAGGTCGTCTCTTGACCACACAAAGATCATCATCATCACTGTCCTGTGGTTTTGCATGCTCTGAAAAAGATGTAATATTACAATTTCATCCATGCAGACACACACACACATTAATTATATAATCATATATAATAATATTTGTAATCAAAAAAGTTTTATATTTATCATTTATATGAAAGATCAGTGATGTAAATAAGGCATCATAAATAACAAATATATAAAAACCAAAGAAGAGTACTTTGAAGGTAGTACCATATAATAACTAACTAGCTGTGCACTTACAAAATAACTCATGTAAAATGCATTTTCTTTGCTAATATGCATTTATCACAGACAATTTTCTTTATAATTGGGACACTCAAAAATATTGCTTCAGCTGAGAAAATACCTTGTTAAGTCATTTCTTTTAAAGACAATATACAATAATTGCTATGATGTGATGTCCTTCATGTTAAGACAAGGAGTGGCATTCATTATTTCATTTGCTTGTGATTTTGTGAGTTAACGTCAAATTAATGATTTAGTTGCTGTAACATGGGTCACATTGCATTATTACTCAAGTGCAATTAAAACAATGATTATAAAAATAAAATAGCATATTTTTCATTAATGATCGCATTTTTACTTCTTGCCTAATTTTCCTCTCCTAACTCATCTTTCCTGATTGGTTAGAATCCCAGTTTGTAGTGTGTATGTATATAATCAAGATTTTATTTTCTGACCAACCATTACTGATTTAGGTATAGTCAGTAATCTCAAATGAACACAATGACTAAAATGAAATTCTACTTCACCTGTGTTTTCTGCATTTGAAAACATAATCTTATTTACATAGAATACAAAATATTAATGAAAAAAAAAACTATGTATATTTAAAATGTAAAATTGCATTTTTAGTTTTTACTCTCATTGAAGACTATTTTAGACAGTGCTTTAATATTTTTAATAGTATTTTTCACGCAATCATATTAATAAAATTATAAAAAATTATTTTAATACTTTGAGTTTGACACATGGAGAAATCATGGATTTTAAAGCTTTCATACTCGAGTCAGAGGGCATAAAGAGAAATTAAATATTCTTGCTATGAGTATGAAAAATATGCTGCCAAATGATTAGTAATTCACTATGATTTATAGATATACCTGAAGATATTTCTGCCAAAGGTTCATCATCCATTCCTGAATCCTTTTCACTCTGGTTATCATCATCAACTTTTACTGAAGCATCTTCCTTCTGCAACACAATGTTTTAGCTTTAATCATAAAAGTGTTAGATATGGCAAAATGTATTTTCTTAATTAAAACTTATCTAAAATGGTGGCATGTGCTTTTAGACTAGAAAAAGAATGCTCATATTAAAAAAGATTGTTTCTGATAAGTAATTTTTTCTGATGATGACAGTTACCCAAGTATTTTTTTTCTTCTTATTTATACTATAGTTATTAATATTAATTATTATACAAAAACCAAAACATTTAAACAGATGTCTCAAACTATTAAGTCAGAAATTAAAGAATTAATCTTTGCTGTATCACTGGTTCTACCTAAAAGCAAACTTACTTCTGCTCACTTATAAGGTAGTCAATTTGGCTAAAGAGAAATCTCTAACAAAGATAGAGAGGATGACAATGATGAAATGTAACATACAAATTACAACTTTTACTCAATTACTGTGAGTTCTGCATTTTATTTCTACCATAGTTTTATAAAGAATTTTAAGAAAGGACTGTAAGATTTTCATAGGCTAAGCCACAGAACATGCTGCACTTAAGATTCATTTTCATTAATTTTTTTTCTTTTAACATAATAACGGATTATTTATTTATGTCATTTGTTGAGCAGATAGCTGGGATTAAATTAAATCAGAAAGAAACATTAAAAATTATTCATTGCAGAAAATAGATCCAGGAGAGTACATTAATGACAATACATGTAATTACTTTCATGGTGCAATTATTTTTACCATCCATCTTATTCTTAACTAAGACTCTTAGTAAGAGTAAGAACTAAGAATCAAGATATACTTCCCTAGTTCTAATGGCTTGATTAATTGAAAATCAGAAAATGACAAAATACAATGTTAAAAACAATTAATGGGTACTACTACTAGTAGTACAAATTTTAACACTTTGCACTCTTCCTAAATTTACATTAATTGCTTCAGTTCTTATCACATGAAACTAATCTGATCATTTATGATTTAATGAACTAAATTATTAAGTATGACAAATTCCCTCATAATGTAATACTACTACTTTACTACACACATCTAATTTTTAAAATGTGCACATAACATGATGAAGTGGAAAACTAATTCTCAAAAATCTCCCATTAGTTCTCAAACATTTTTTCATACTCTGTGACACTGCTATTGCTGCAGTACTGTAAATATTATCAGTATCAGAAGGTAATTATAAATTAATAAAGAAATGAGTAATTTCCTATAGTATATTTAGAGAGTGTTGATATTCAATGAAATCTGCCAATAAATTATGGACTGTAATAGTTTAAGTAAGATAAGACTTTTTAGAGATATGCCATCATACGGTATGTGGGTATATATTTTGTGGAATTCCTTATTTGTTATTTCCAAATGAGATTTACATTACAAATGAATTTATTATCCTATTATTATTATTATGTACATTATGAAGTGTGCAAAACAGTTCTACACACTTTAATTTTGAAAATTATACTTTTATAGGCTACTCTTTACAGTTCTAATTTAATCTGAATTAGATAAGCGGTCTAACTTGTAGTCTACAAAGTACTTTTATTCTTAATTATGTTTCAGATACAAGATGCAAATTGTTAAAGCCTTGACTTCTATAGTTCTAATATTCTATGCATGATTTTAATGAAATATCTAACATCATATTATTACCTAGTATTACATTAGTAATCCTATTTAAATAATTAATTCTTAATTCATTAAGTCTGGTTTTATCTTGTGTTTGTTCTAAGTGCTCCATGTCAAGTTCAAATTAGAATTTTCGAAATATTTGCAGGGTTTCACATTGTCAGTAGGCCTATAATATGCTTTAGTTTAAAAATTAACGATGTTGGAGTCTGAGGTTTTCTTTTTAATTCCGAATCCGATATAGGATCACATAAATATATACACGACTAATAAATATAGCTTTTGTAATTTGGCACTACAAAGATAATACAATGTAAAATTTTTAAAATTAGGAAGGAGTGCTTGAAGGACGTTTTGTCCTTATGTTAATGATGACAGGATTTTTTTATATATGAACCAACAAGTTTGTCTATTAAAAAGTATTATTAAGTTATTTATCTTTTGCCTTGATACCGCACAATTCATATGTTGAATGCCTCAAACGACAGAACGGCCCGAAAAAGAGGTTGCAAAACATTGTTTTTTTTCTCCAACCAACCTGTAATTCATTGTTGTTATGTAAAATATCCTTCATTTCAACACTTTAGTCGCAGAGATCACCAGTCGAAGACTGATAATCTTCTTTAGGAGATGTGACCAGCTACAATATTATTTTGCGGATTTCCCGCTTTTCACCCAGAAGAGGGGAAGTAATGCTGAGAAAACAAATTGATCCGGAGAGCGTACGAGCTTTTCACCTATAAAAAAAACTTGGTTAAAACTGAGATTATATAGGTAAAATTTCAAATCGTACATCAACGAAATCAAATATCCACACTTGTACCTTTAAAACTCATTAAAACGGGGGAATTCTAACTTGATATGGAACTCCAAGGACCAAACATCACAGAGACTGATATTTGTGATAATGAATGAAAACCTAAACAGATTTATAAATGATTATAATAAAATTCTTGGACAGAAACATGAATATTTACATGTCATGTAAACATTTTAAGTGATATTTTACATCATGTATATAGTATGTGATTTAAAATTAAGAAGTAAGCCTATGTATCAGTAGCTGTAAATCTACTTTCAGATTAAATTAAAACAGTAAATGTATCACCAAGAGTAATCTAGATCAACTATGCTATTAGGTAAATTAACCAGTATGAGTTGTACAGATTAAATAATTTTCACAAATTGAATGTGCCAATGGATACAGTAATATAAGCAATTGGAAGAACAAATTTCTGTAAAAGTTTCAATGTTTCAAATACAGTTTGACTTTGATGACAGTACACCTCAACAGCCAACTGAACGACAAAAACTTGACTGGGTTGCAGTTTTAAGGCAATCATTGCATCAACAAGAACTTTGACTCTTATTTTACTTTATAACTCTTCAATTTGCCTATTTAATCTTTGCCAAGATGTTTAGAAAAAAATAAATATCTGAAATATAATTTGTTTTATTATTAATAATAATATATATGCATATTGTGCTTTCCTTTTTACTTGGCCTTTAATTTTGAAGTGTTTAAACCTAAAATTGCATTTAAAATGTTGGTTTTTTTAAAATGATCTTCATTTTCATTAGAGTAGCCTATCTCGACCTTTTTACACTGAAGCAATCCTTGAAATCACTTTTAGGTCTCAGGAAACTCCTGAGACCTGAGTAATTTAAAAATTACTTATAAGTTATATATGACTTTTATTTTCAATCACAATCTCTTGGGAAACCCCCAAAGCGATCTCTCACAGAACCCAGTTGAGAACCCTGAATTATTAAAGTCAGATTATGCCTTTGGGGGAAATAAGGAATGTATTATATTCCACAAATCTTATCAATAAAAACGCTGTTAAATTTGACCCATTGACCTTATGGCTCATACTGTAGGTCATACACACATCATTAACAAGATCTCACCTAAGTTGATGTAATTTTGTCTGGATATTCCTGTTGTCATACCATGTATGACATACATACACACACACACATCATTAACAAGATCTCATGTAATTTGATACATGTATATAAAGTATTGATACTTTTCCCTGCTAAGTGGCTGCAAGCTGAATGTATTAATGAAGGCAAATAAACAATTTCTAACTATCTGCTAATGCCATTTGCTTGATGAAAGAATTAAACTACTGTATTATAACCCCTCCATGGTCTGTTGAATGTTATTTGCCAACACAAAAGATATATAAATATGTTGGAGAAGGGGGGGGGGGGGATGTTGTTGACACAGAACTGTAATGAATGATTTTTTAATTTAAAAATGTACTTGTATTTTCTTACTATTGGATGTTACATGTAATTATAATAACAAAATAATACACTAGTAATAAAGACAAAATATTAAATATTTACAACTTTCATCAAATACTTTATGTGTAAGGCCTCAAAACATTTAGAGAATAGTTGTAAATATCTAGATAACAACATTAAGTAAGAATATTTCAAATTAAAATTATTACTGGCATTTCTCATTTGTGTACCATGAATTTTTGTCTGTATAACTTTATTAAGTGTTGCAATCATATGAGCTGCAAAATAAAATCTGAAAATGTGGCAAAAGAAATATCAACTCTGAAGAACACAATAACAATAAAAATCAAAGACACTTTATTATTTCTGCAATTCTTTGCTTTTATTACAAATAAAGAAACAAGGAAATTATAAATCATGCATTGTGAAAATAATCAGCATGCATAAATATGTATACTTTTTATTTTAAACTGGCAAGTTGGTTGTGTATCTGTTCATTTAACAATGTTGTGATATTATAGCATTGTACCAAACTTTATTTTGTGCTTTAAAAAGTAGAGTTGATGTATTTGGAAGTAGTTCTTGTTTTAATTTTCTATGTGAAATGTCGTCCATGGTATCTCTTAGGATTGCATCAGAAAATTATTTTTTTAAATAACTGTTAAGTGAAATACTATATTTATGGTCATTATTTTCATAAAATAATTAAAATATTTAAACATTAAGCAATTTAAAAGAGGTAGTCCAATTGACTATATATGAGCTGACATAAATGACATCAATTATAAAGAAACTAGCAATGAGCAATGCAAACAAAATACATTTGATTTACTCTCAATGCATCAAAGTATTGACAGATTTGTGTATGTAAAAGGCATATACAAATGATTTGTGTTTGTAATATATTTATAAACGCATACATGTATGCACAAAGAGCAATGTACTAGACATTTTTTAAGGTCAAACAAAGGGTAAATTCAAAGATTATTTCTTTTTACTTGTATTAGCACAATAAGTCCATGAGTTAAGTAATCTTCAAAACAATCTCTTAAAAGTCAAGATGTCATTACTAAAGTTAATTTTTTCAAGATAAACAATCATGCACAAATAATCTTGAGATATGCAGAACAAAGCAATTAATTTTTGATAAAATGCATCCTAGATAACAGCCTCAAAAAAGTACTCACAAAAAATGTAGCAATGAAATGTAAGTCATTTTTTAGATCAAATTAAACTTTCTGCAAACAGTCATGCAAACAGCTAAACATGTACTTTACAAATGATGCAGAACACAGCTTGGCAAAAGACAACTAATTAAGACCACTTATCATGTTCATGGTTTTTCTGAGTAGTACAATAAAGAAATTTTACTATGAATTTATGTAACATTAAAATTACAGTTGAATGTCATTACCTGAATGTCAAATATCTGAAACATGCCACCCAGTGACCTTGATGCTTCACTGTCTGTTGTACTATTGTTATTTTAAAAGATAAACTTTCCCAATATCCCTTATAATCTTATTTGTCTGCAATTGCTGTTTAAGTAAAAAAAAAATAAAAAATTGATTTATAGTTGAAACCATGTAAACAATTAGGTTAAGTTAAAGATGAATATAACATACATTGTTTCTTCCAAAGATTTTGATTATTATTTACAAACCATTTCTTAAATAATTTTATTTATTTTTTTTATAATAGTTCATGTTTAAAAATACATGAATATTAATCTTGCATTCAATAATTTAACTGTAAGTCTAATTACACTTTTTTCATATAAATTGGGTATTCTCATGTATGTTTGATTATCCGAACTATTTGATTAACCAAACCTACCATGGTCTCATTAAAATTTTTGAGAGGGACGAAAGAATTTGTACTATTGTTTTGCACCGTTCGTCTGTTCGTCCATTTATTCACATTTATGATACACACTCACAACACACACCGCCAATAAAACGTTCCTTGGCATGACACTAATAAACTGGGCCCCAGCCAAACATCAATGGTGTATGTCATGTGTGTCTATGTAACAACTTGACGCGACGTAGTACTGGCACACGTCACGGGCTTTTCTTGGAGGTGCACCGGAGCAGGCCAAAAATAGACTTCACCCCTTGCATCTCTAACTTCAGCTCGGGTCGGCTTGTAACGAGCCATCCCGTTTTGTGACATGCCAAGGAACGTTTTATTGGCGGTGTGTGTTGTGAGTGTGTATCATAAATGTGAATAAATGGACGAACAGACGAACGGTGCAAAACAATAGTACAAATTCTTTCGTCCCTCTCAAAAATTATGAATATATTATAATATTGATATATTATTTAATATATTAATATATTATTAATAATATATTATTAATATATTATTTGGATATCAACATCCTACTACATGTAATTTTTTTCCTGTGATAACTTTTATTAAATTAAAAATGTGAATGTTAAAGGTGTTTTTCTGAATATGTCCTATAATTAAAGGGTATATTATCTCTCTCAAAAATCACAAAAAGCTTTGGTTTATTGCTATATGAGAAACTGAGGAATGCAAAAATTTAATTTAAATCAGTGTGATAATTAATCCAAATATAAATATTTCCAAAAGGCACCAAGGGTATAACAAAATCAAAAATTAGTTTAAATATACAAGATTGATACAGAAAATATTTTGTAATCCACTATTGTAGTATTCCCTGTATTTAGAACTACCCCAACTAGCTTCTGTACCAATATAAAAATTAACACTGTTATATTAACTATTGCTTAAGCTCTCAATATTTAGAACTTCCCCAACTAGCCTTCTGTACCAATATAAAAATTAAAACCGTTATATTACACTACTGCTTAAGCCCTCAATATTGCCTTCTGGTCATATGTAATTGCTGTACTGGATATATTTAACTCTCTTTAGCAGCACATACTATTGATAATAAATATACTGGCTTGCCACAATACAGTAAAAGAGCAAGGAGCAAAACCAATGATCATTGTTCAAAGACCCCCAGCCGTATATTAGCCATTTAAAAAAAAAAAAAAAGAGCAGTAAAAGGTGACATAAACTTAAATTACAGATCATTAAAAAAGTGAGCCAAACTAGCAAAGTCTGATGGTTTCCACACAGTTCCTGTGAAATGCAGGTTTCCCCAAATTATAATCCAGAGCATCTCCTGATACATTTATTTAGAGTTCTGATTAAACCTTTCATAATGCTTTTTACGAAAATATTTAATAGCTATAATAAAATTAAAAGAATTCTTTAACAATAAATTATACATAGTTAAACTTTACTATTTACAATAAAAGAAATTCTCTTAAGGAATCCGAAATGAATGTCTGTCTACATTGTGCCTCAAACTCTGGAATAATATGACAAAAACCAGCTGAAATTCAAGCAAAACGAGCAGTCTGGCAGTCATCTTTGTGCAGTGTCCAAATGCAAGTTTGCCCTAAGCCTGACATTGCTACAACACGATAGCCCAACTTGTCCAATTTGTCTAGAACAATACGAGGTGGATCTGAGCTTCGATATTCTTCACTGGAAACAGAAAAAAACATAATAAATACTTTTAAAATGATAATATAAGCAAAAGAATACTGTTTTTAATTACAGTTTTAAATATATTTTATATCATATGTTCATCTTCAAACTGGGAGAAACTGATATTTCAAATTAAAATTCAAATATACAGAAAAAGATAATATACTTTAGGTGTGGAGTCAAATCACTCTCATAAAACTTATCTTTTTCTGTCCTCAACATAATTATTACTGTTGTATCAATGTTATATTAATAGCATTGAAAACCCATGTTTTTTGAATGACTAAACCAGATACTAAAACAGAAATCTGTGTTAGGTATACAGAGAAGTGAAATTTTAAATTAGACATTTTTTTTAAAAGACAGTTAAACAACATTTAATATTTCATTTTACATCAAATGATGTATAATCTAAATATACAGATTTATCTGTAACTAAAGGCATTTTATTGTGATTACACATGTATTTTAAGAGTTATAAATATTGAATTTTTAAAACTGTATTTATAAACAGATATTAAAAATACCATACAAAATTTGCTTATTTGTCAATGCATGCAATTCTATAAAAATTGCGGAAATTGAAAATGTTAATCTGAATGGCAATATATACAGGGTGTTCAAAAAGAAATATAACCAATAGGCAATGCATGATCATTAGTACATTATAAGAAGTGTTAATATGATTAGCCAGCAGGCTGTGATCATATATCTATTCAATGAATCATGTTCTCCAATACATTTATCAACATTTCATCTGATATTTCAATAAAAATAACTATTATTATAATTTCAATAATGCATGCATACATTATGTATTGGTTGTATTTCTTTGTGAACACCCTGTACATAACTATAGCATATCATACAGACTGGGATTGACTTAATGATTTATACACAAGCATTATCTTTTAAATAAAATCACTGTGATACTGACAAATTGTTACCAAATTCTTTCATTAATTTAGCCCCAAGGTATTCCATAATAGCAGGATCACTCCATTGGTCACCCACAGTAGTAGGCCCATTTTCCTGTCAAAAAAAATATATGAAGAAATTAATGTATCACTATCAACCTGGGTTTTGACACAATATAATGTGTATCTGGAATTTCCTGCCTTAGGGCAATATAATTAAGGTGATGAGAGGCCCATCAGTAGAGATGTTCAGGATACAAAAGTATACAAAGATATTCCTAAACTGCAAAATGTATAGTTGAAATAAAACTCCAGAAAATCATAAGCATCTTAAATATCTGTGAAGTATCCAATCTGTGAAGTTCCAATCTGTGAAGTAGTCAACAACTGTTCAATAACTTGTAGTAATTAGTACCGGTTGAATCCTCTCTTGCATAGCTGTTAACCAGTTATAAATTTTGTGTGCAGGGTCATTTCTTTGCAACTTTAAAAGAGATGTTTAAAACAAAATGACAAGCAATTTTATCATAAGCCTAAAGAGTCTAAAATTCTGATCAGTGGCCTAATTAGGGTTAATGGAGGGAAAAAAGGGAAGGAGGAAGTTTATTAAAAGAATATACTGATCAATGATCAGAATCAATACTAAAATAACTGTACACATGCTGAAAAACTTCAAAAATAAAATAGTTCATATATGTATGTCAGATTATAAAATATATATGCAAAGTGACACAGACCTATCTACAACATAAAAGATATAACAATCTGGAGTCTCAACCTTTTCACACTGGAAGAACCCTTGAAATAATTTTCAAGTCTCAAGGAACCCCTGCATAAAAATTACTAAGTCTATGATGTTTTGGGGTTTTTTTGTAATCATGATCTCTCGGAGGGAAGGAGGGAAGTGGGGGCTAGCAACCTCTTGCTGAACCCCAGATGAGAAACCCTGGTCTGGAGCAATGCTGAACTGAAAAATATCAATGGAAATTATAAGACTAGCATCACGTGAAAGATCCAGAAACTTTGTTTGAGGGAAAATAGCATAAATTTAAGTTGTTAAAAAAATCTGGAAAACAGAAGATATTAACAGACAAAATGTTTCTTAAATGTCTAGAGAGACAATCGACCCCTTTGCCTTTCCATCCTCAGCTCATTGGTAACTATTCACTTTTTTTCTGTTTATGTAATAAAAATACTCTGAAAGATTATAATTGTGTCTAGATTAGTACAAGTAATCTTATCCTGGACTTTTAAAATCCCATTAAAATTAAAAGATGAATTATTCTTAATTACAAAATACCATTATCATTAATCAACAGTAAGTGAAATTCAGATCAAAGGTCTAGTGTTTTTTAATAGCTGAAAGCATGCCTTGTACTGTTGTAGTTGTAAGAGTTCAGAAAATAGTTGGCTCTTACTGTCTTAGTATTCTAAGTAGGCCTATAAAATTACCAATGCAAATTTGCATTTGTGTACTTGTAGAAGTTGTACAGAAATATTCTCATCTGTTGATCCAATACTATATGCAAATTACTATGCTTTTAGCATGGCAAAAATGTGTGCATAAAAATATAATTATATTGTTCTTCTATTTTTAAATCATTATCTTCGTGCATTAATAATATATTATAATGAAGGCCAAGCAATACAAATTAAGATATAAAGTTAATTCTATATGCTAATGAAACATTTTATTTTACTTTAGTATTAATGATAACATCTTTAAAAGCCCTCATTCGCCGACACGTACGTATAAAAATGAGGCCTAAGCATGTCTCTCAAGGCGAATGTTTGTCAAGTCCATAGTCCTGAGGTACATTTTTTTCACCTGAATGATATAACTAAGACAGCACATACGGTTTACAAGTGGAAAGATGTTTGTCTGTATTTTAGCTACAAGAAAGTAAGCGAAAAGCTTTTTAAAACTTACCAGTCTAATTTGCGTGCTGATGATAATGTACGGCATTGTAAACCTAATGTATGTTCAATGTTTACAGATACACTACGGCAGTGCAAATTAAAAAGTGTGTTAACTCCCTTAGCACAGAACCGAATCGTCTGCTTTCAACTATTACACCGTTTTGTCTTGCTTATTTTCAGCGTTTATCAGACTCTTGCGTTTTAGTGTTGCTATTAGAAACTTTGGGTTACATCTGACTTCTATGATCTGTGTGACAAGCGTCGAGAGCTAAAAAAGAAGAAGTCACAAATAGGAGTAAACCAGGTTATTAAAAGGCATAAAAAAGGCAAAGGGTACATGGATTGAAGAGCAGTGTAAAGATATAGAAAATAATCTAAAGAATAATAATAGCAAAAAATGCATACCAACGGGTGAAAGACCTGACCAGTGTAAAACAAGGACGCTCCTCCATCATTCAAGATAGTGGAGGGAAATGTCTTACAGAAGATCAAGACATTCTTAAGAGATGGACAGAATACTGCTCAGACCTATACAACCACAGACCTACAGGGGCCCCAGATATACTCAACACCCCACCAGTGACCAACACTGCCAACTACCCCAATAAAATCTGGCAGACAGGGGAATTGCCAACACCACAGACTCAGTCACTCATAATAACTCTCCCGAAAAAAAAGGCAATTTGCAGCAATGTCAGAACTATCGTACAATCAGTCTTATATACCACCCAAGCAAAGTCAGGCTAAAGATCATATTAAACAGACTGAAGTAGCAGGCAGAGGAAATCATAGTTGAAGAACAGGCAGGCATAGGACCAGAGCGAAGCACAACTTAACAGATCTTTAACTTGAAACTACTATGTGAGAAGTACCTCCAGCACCAACTAAACCTCTATCATGTCTTTGTAGATGTTAAAAAAGCGTTTGATAGGTTTGTGGCATGCAGGTCTTAGATCCATGTCACGTGGGGGGTCTCGTTTGGCTGCTCTGATGTATCTCTCTCACAAGGAGTGGGCAGCTCGTGACATGTGCCAGTAATACGTCGTCTTTTAGATTTTACAAAAGACACGTTACAGACACCATTGATGGTTGGGTGGGGTCCGAATTTTATTCTGTCATGCAAAGGAACGTTTTATTGGCTCTGCATGCAAGTGTGTGAATGTGATTGTAATGAATACTGGACAAATTAATGGACAATGAAACGAAACAATACAAATACAAACTCTTTCGCCCCTCTCAAAAACTGTGAATAATGAGTTTTTATTAGGTTTTATTAATCTAATGGGCATCTCTCTCTCTCATACAGTGGTTAAATCAATTACTCTCCTTTCCAATGTCATACACTCTAGGGAAGGGGGGGGGAGATGAAAAATTATGAAATTCTAAAAAGTAAAAATAAAAGTAAATACAAAATTCTTATGTGGTAAATTGCACCGCTAACATGGAACAATTCGTACACAAAAATGTGGATTTACCACCCTATCCTAGTTCATATTACATATATAATAATAATATGGATATCTGTCCTGGTATTAAATGAAATCTGCTACAAAGTTCTATATGTGCTTTTGTCTTTTATTACTCACTTAGTACTGTGAATGTTTGAAGAGGAGTGACGTAGGTGGTAACGTGAAGAAGGATGATGCATGTAGTGTCACTCCCAATGATGATTCCTTATCAGGTCACTGTGTTCAGATTTACCATGAATGGGTTAGATCTGTTGGCTTTGGCTGAAGCCAACAATGACACTGCCACTGATTTCTCTGGTCTCCTGTAGATGGCCTAGATCTCAATTAGCACTGACACATACTTTGAATGAAATATTGCCCTTCTTGCAAAATTTCTGTTCTCATGAAAATTCTCTAATCTTCTTCCTACCTCTTCTGACAAACACTCCATTCTTGGTGTTCCTAGTTTAACTGCAGACAAAGTCTGATGTTTCGTGGAAAGAAGTTTTCTTTGTTGCCAGTGTTGAATGCCATTCTGCATGACCTTAAAGTCTTTCTGTAGTTTGCGCTGTCTGATGATTTTGACTCTCTTCTAGCCTTCAGTTCCTCCTTCTTATACTTCCTCTGAGAACTCCAGAAGGTTCTAGAAGATTTGCACCTTGTGATCTTCTCTTGCTAATGCATGTGATTATAATTGCATGTACTTCACTACCTAGGCAAAAATCTAATGCTCATTTGCTAACATTCCTAGTATTTGCATGTCAACAAGCATCATACATGCACGCAAATTTATGAATATAATTGCATTCATTTCATATATAAAACCCCCTTTAAATGTATATATATGTGTGTGCAAGACATGATATACAGATACTAGGTCTGCACACGTCTGTCCGAACTAAATGAAACTTGGTGAACAAAATAAATGTTTACATAGTTTACATATGTGTTAGGGTATGTGTGTGCCCTCATAATCGCGTTTTTCCGAAAGTGGTTTACTTCCCTTAGTCCACGTTTGTCTTGCGCAATTCGTGAAATAAAAATTTAATTTTGGCTCCATGCTTTTCTCGTGACAGTCCACCATGAAGCTGTATAACATCAATGCCAACCTGATCAAAGTCATAGAAAGCCTTTACAGCAAGGCCACCAGCGCAGTCTGCTTCAACGGCCAAATAGGAGATTGGTTCAGGACAACAGTGGGAGTCAGACAAGGCTGCTTGCTTTCACCTACTCTTCAACATCTTCCTTGAAAGAATCATGACAGATGCTCTGGAAGACTATGAAGGAACTGTCAGTATTTGAGGCAAAACAATAACGAACTTATGCTTTGCTGATGACATGGCCTTGCAGGAAATGAGCAGCTCGCTCAATTGTGGAAAAACTGGTCAGTACAGCTACTGATTTTGGTATGGAAATCAGTGCAGAGAAGACCAAATTGATGTCCAACACCAGTGGCTTCGGCATTGACATCATGATTGGTGATCAGAAACTGAAAACAGTTAATAAATTCAAGTGCTTAGGAGCCATCATGACAGACAAGGGATCAAAACCTGAAATACTGTCCAGGATTGCACTGACAATGACAGCAATGGCAAGGCTGAAGACAGTTTGGAAAGACAGAAACACCTCAGTCAGCCCGAAGATCAGAGTGATGCGCTCCTTGGTTGTATTTGTGTTTTTATATGCCTGCGAGTCATGGATCCTCACAGTGGATCTCGAAAGGAGGATATAAGCTACTGAAATAAGATGCTTTCAAAGGTTGCTTGGCACTTCGTATAGAGATTATGTCATGAATGAGGAAATAAGAAACAGAATTAGGCAAGCCATTGGGCCCTATGAAGAGCTATTGGCCATTGTGAAAAAATGCAAAATGAAATGGTATGGGCATGTCACACGATTAACAGGGCTTGCCAAGACAATCATGCAAGGTGGGCAAAGGAGAGGAAGACAGAGGAAAAGATGGGAGGATAACATCTCAGAGTAGACAGGACTAAAGCTGAGCGATACAGTAAGATTAGCAGAGAACAGAGGTCATCAGTGGTGCCCCAACGGAAGGCAAGACTAAGGGATAGATAGATAGGTAGGTAGGTAGGAAGGTAGATATATATATATATATAGTAATTATGTGAATAATTCATTTATTATCACCACCAATGGTTCAATACTTTCAGAATGTCACAAACATTTACTATTTGAGACAAGCAGGAAAGATGAATGTGCCAGTAAAACAATCGAAGATAATAATTAAATAGAGAAGATTGCTTGCTATTCATGAAATTATGTATGTTGACTACATGACGGAGTCACGTGAGAAGTTGGACGAGTATGGCCTTCCTCATCTTAAAGGAAGGCCATCTTTAATAATAATAATAAACTAGTTTCACCATGCCTTTTAATACCAAGCTATCTGAAGAATTAATCTGTAGTTCCATAACTTACGCAATGCACGATACACGTGTCGCTTGAATTACAAGAAAAACAATCCAATGTGTTTGAGGAGCATGTTTTTCTTGCCTGAATTGTAAGATTGCAAGAATGGTCGAAAATAATACAGCGGTATTGGTCGAACCTATGGCCACGTCAAAAGTAAAAAAGCAATCTCTGTGCATATAGCTGTGGTCTCCATTCTTTTGGACAAGAGTACATTCAAATTTTCGGGCACCAACAATTTTTCAAAGCTTTCTGTTGTGGTTGTTGTTTTGTATTGGCCATTAGATAATATGCAAAATCGTATTTATTAATATAACATATGTGAATCTATAACATTAATAGGGTAATTTTACATACAAAAGGGTTTCATTAAATTATTCGGCAAATACTCTTTCACTTGTTCAATGTGAATTTGCTCTTTTTTTGTATATCTGGAAGATAAATTCATGATAAACATTTTCAAATTAAAAAAAAAGTATAAATACTGTTAACTATGGTCGTAATACATTTATTATTCTTAGTTAAACATAAATAGCTAGTTAAGGTTAAGTAAAATAGTCTTTGTATTGTTATTTGTATCTGGATTTCAATAAACAAACAGAGAAATGTTAAAAGATTGAACACAAGTTTTATTTGTTTCTTGTATATGGATTTCCATAAACAAGCAAATATTAACAAAGCACCAGTGTTAATCGTAAGTGCGCAAAAAAGTAATATTAATTCGCTTTTATGGATTTAAAGTTGGGAGAATAAAATTATATTCCCGCAGGCAATCGTCAAGATAGGCATCCGTAATTCAAGATCTGTATTTTGACTTTTAAAACAGAACTTCACATAAATAAATGGAGTCGAAAAAAGACTTTACTGCTGCATTTTATAAAGCAGGCAACCCTTGTCGGTTAACCAGATTTTAAAAAAATGTTCCTCTTTTGCCTACATTTTAGAACAATATAATTTTGAAAATTCAATTCTCCAATTCCACTTCTTACTGGAATGAGACTCGCAATCCAAGTAGCCATTTTATTGTAATCTCTAGTTGGCAAGTCAAAAGATTCGCAAGTAATGCAACAATAGGTTCAATGATGATGATAAATGCCTGCTTTGATTCAGCAGTTCATTGGCGTGTGTGCGGGGGAAGGGGGGAAGGGCCGTCTTAGCATTATAGGCCGACGGGCCACCGCTAAGCAGTGCACTGGGGCCCCTACCTACACAAACACTCAGGAATAAAAAGACAGCAAGTCACAACATACATAGTATTGGGCTCCCGGGCAACTACCAATGCGTTAAGACAGCACATTTGGGGGGTGGGGGGGTGGGGTGGAGAGACATACGTAAGTCAGCTGCTACTCTAACGCCGGCCGTTATCCTCCGAAAGAGATTCTGTTTAATCTGTCAACCAGCTAAACTGACTAAATCTCCATGGCCAAACTGGATGCTCATTGAAGGCCTATGTATATTACTATAAACCCCAATGACGTCACCATGTTTGTCGGAGGCCATCGGCATCACTTATTCTAGTAAAGATGATACGTGTCTTAACGGTACGCGCATATCTTAGATCACTTACATAAAGCAGACTGAGAAATGGGGGAGGGGGGTAGCATTACGAAGAGCCCATGAAAACACCGATTAGGAAGGGGGTGGGAGTGGAACGCTCTCTCGTTATACATACATCTCTGATCGAATGTTTGATTTTAACAGAAAGACAAAATATTACATTTTAGTAAATTAGCCAGCGATTGAGCCTACTGAACTCATAAAAAATGTGTTGTGTGTGTGTGTGTCTCTGTGCATACGTTTGAGTGGTTGGTTTGTTAATAATGAAACAAAATATCTGTGATTTTATTTTCGAAGAATCTGTAATCCAGACCCCAACAATCCAGCCTAAATAAAGGATAACACTCTTTGTAGTCTAACTTCACATCGGATATTTGAATGCTGTGTGGCAACAGTGAGAACTATACTGTGCTTTTACAATATCACTACCCCAAGACAAATGATAATTTCAATATAGATTCCGAATCAATGAAACAAATCAAATATACATTTACTACAATAACAATGATACTTGTCAAAAAATAAATAAATAGAAGGAGATATAACATTTCAGAAAGCATAAGCAGTAATCAGCTTTTTAAAGGATGCCAGTCCTTACAAACTGCATTCTTGCTTGTTTACATTCGTCTGAGTTTGCAATGTGAGTCACATGACAGATCCTCCAGGTACTAGATATTGGTGTTTCATGTTCATCTGTGTTTGCAATGCGAGTCACATGACAGATCATCCAAGTACTATGTATGATGTATTGGTATTCTGAGTTCCTGGTGTTTAAAGTGGGCCAATATTTCTTTAATTCTTCACTTGCATTTCTAATCTCTCCATCTGCTTTTAAACTCAAAATGCTTTTTCTATCTCTCCAACTGCTGGAACTTAAAATGCATAGCAGCACAACTGCTTATATCAGTCAAAATGAAGAGCAATACAAATGCTATAACTCAAAATGAACAGCAACCTAACTGCTGATATCATTCAAATGAGTAGCAACAAACTTCTGATATTCAAACTGAATAGATACACAATTGCTGAAATCATTCAAAACGAAGAGCAACACAACTGTTGATATCATTCATAGCAACATAACTGATGATACATTCAAAATGATTTGCAACACAACTTGCTTCCACTTAAAGTGCAACACAACCACTTTCACTTAAAATAAAGAGCAACACAATGGCTGCCACTCCAAATGACTAGCAATACAACAAAGTATCTCTCAAAATAAATAGCAACACATTCACACACTTTACTCAAAATGAAGAGAAATTCAACTACTCTCACTCAAAATGAATAGCAACACAACCACTATAACTCAAAATGAAGAGCAACACAACTACTAACAATCAAAATGGATAGCAACACAACTAAACTCAAAATGAATAGCAACGACTCCTGCTATCAATCAAAATAAATAACAAAACACAGCACATTAATGTTTAAAGATTTATTACACCCAATAAAAAAAACGAGCCTTAAAATTTGAAAAAATTTAATAATAGTAAATATATAATGTTCCACACAGCAAACTGACACTTTCACTAAATTCTAAAAAAAAACATAAATAAAATTATGCTCCATTCTAGTATGTAAGAAATTTATCAGTCCAAAACAAAACCAAAAAGAGATGATAACAGAAAACATTTCAATGTGGGTCTGTTTTTTTGAACAATTTAAATTAAACATGAAATATATGGATAAGAAAGCAACCAAAACATTTTGTAAGAAATACTTACCTTAAAGATAAATGTTTATCAGCTATTAACAATTTTTAAACTTCAATGGCTGGTTTACCCCCCCCCCCCAACAAAAAAAATAAAAATAAATAAAATAAATAAATAAATAAAATAATAAATAATTTTAAAAATCTTTTTGACAAATGAAAGTATTTAAGTGTTCAGACATATATTCACTTACACCTTGCTTTAAAACAAAAAGCTAAATGACTGCTGAATAAACAATTGTTGTGGCATCATAAAATGGTTTATATAGGACAGTTTATAACTGCCTATTTTTTTGCAGAAATTTTCTTGGCAAATACAATAAAAGTCACACAAAATAAACAATGAAGGACTTATGACTTAACACCTTGACTGTTAAAACAAAAGTGTGAAAATAAATATCAAAATACAAGATTTTGGGAATTTGTATAATGTGTGCACATGAAAGAATTTTTAAATAAGTTTGTTACCCTTGTAATTTGATACCTGGTTTCAAGGTATTCATTTGATAAACTGGGGAAGAAAAGATTAAATACTGTACTTTGTGAGTGTGAGATTAATTATTAAATATTTAAAAATAAATAATAGTATTTTGAGGTATTCCATATTAAATTACTATTTCTTTAGCAAGTTTCAAAATATGCAGATCAAGAATATTTGTATGCTTATGCATTTTCTGTTTTTATTTACTATTTTTGACTTTTAAGATTTTATTAAATTTTGCCTGTAAGAGCCAAAGAATAACAATGTTAGAGGCAAATCTAAAGCTCAAGGTTAGTACAACTGAAGCCTTTGTAATATAAGCAAGTAAATATTAAACAAATACTTGAAGTGTAATATATTCAACTCTGTGAGTTTATTTCATCTAGTGATTAACTTTCAACAACTGATGACTCAAATACAGAAGCATCACCACACCCGGCAATTCAGCATTTGCACACAGTGAAGACTCTCTGGCCCTGAGCAAAACTTTTAGCACAAGCATGCACTGGCAAACCATGCTGAGTTCATAAATCATCAAGATCTGAATGGATTTATGGATTTACCTTTTTCCTGTTTCATTTCATAGATACTGAAGAAAATAAAGGAGAAAAAAACCATGTGAGATTAAGTCTGATGAGTAAAAAAAGAAATCAAATTTCAGGAAATGCGGGAAATTTCATTAACATTTCATCTTAACTAAATTAGGTTAATTGTTCAAACCAAAACACTTAAGTGAACAAACAAAAAAATAAGCAATTTAACCAATAACTAATCACTTCACTGCCCTAGATGTAAATGGTAAATCGTCCCAAAATCATATTATGGAAAAAAATTGTTCCAAATTGGCTCAATAAAATTGCTTAATGATGTCCCTTATATCAGTGGTCCCCAAGCCCCGGGCCATGGACCGATACCGGTCCGTGGATCAAATGGTACCAGGCCGCCCAATTTTATTTACTGTGGTGTATTTCTCTCGGGTTTGTGTGACTTTCCATGGATGAGACTGAGCCTGAGCATTCATTCTCCCAGTTGGTGCACGATCACCTGTCTTTGCTTTTAAAGAATTCGAGCTCTACTTCCCAACCACAAAAGACCCATGAGCTGGTAAGGAATGGATCCGCGACCCATTTGTCAACAAACCAGGCGAATCTAGCATGTCTGTGCAAGAAGATCAACTGCTGGAAATTGCAAATGATGGTGGCCTTAAAACTACGTTCGAGATAAAAACACTGCCGGTGTTCTAGCACACTTGTCAAGAGCCCGAGCACACATACACTGAAGCAAAATTTAGAGTCCAGTCCTTATATGTAACCGCTAAACTTCTGTTTCTTCCATGAGCTTCTAGAAAGTCTGCATTACAAAAACGTGCAATCTAACTTTCCAGCTATAAGATTTCTATTGTTGTGGACGCATTACTCTATGGGCTCAAACTCCTAGTATCAAAACATAGTCCCTAACTACTTTAAATATTAAAATAACTAAGTACTATTTCACATATCTATCTATACTTTGCTTGTACATATACAAAAAGATATAAATACTCACTCTCATACACACTTGACTGTGCATGCTAGGACGCAAGCATTCATTCCACAGATAACAATACATTGTGACTAACAAGGGGAAATAATAATACCTTAGGAATAAAAAAAAAAAATTTTAAAGATTAATTATTCCCCCTCGACCATGACAACTTACTTATCCGTCTTCTTTGTTTGGTGTTTAAATAATTCTACAATGTATGTGAATTTAAAAATGCAGCGCTTATGAACAGATTTGTATAGGTATAAATGTATTTAAACAAATAGTTTAAAAAATATGCATGTGTGTGTGTGTGTGTGAAAACTGTGCATATATCTTTAAACAACATGTAATCAAATAATTTAAGATTTTACATCATTCTAAAACACTCATAGATTTTCATTAATAATAAATAAATTAAAAAAATATTTAAATAAAGAAGAAAACAGTAAAAATTTAAAAAATGACTGAGATGAATTAAGAATAAACATGAAAAAATTACATACCATTACTAACTCAGTGATGTACACTAAAATTAGAAAACTCAAAGCTTGATATTTTCCTCTCATTTGCAAAATTACAGTCTTTAATATCAGAATCTGGACTTCCCACTCGACTCAACCAATTTTTCCTGCAGTAACAAAACTTCTAGTTAACAATGCAAATATCATTTAAAAAATAATTTAAAACAAAATTTAAATAACTGACTCTTCTTAAAAATAAACTTAAAAATTTTTTAATAAATGATATTACAAAATATCATCAAATACATTAAATCTGTTTTATATTGTGTCAGTTTAATATTTAGATTATACCAATATTTTTTTTAAACACAATCACTGTCAAAATAAAACAAATGTATATTTAGCTCACATGAATTCAATGTCTTCTGCTGTGCCCTGGACCACCCCCTTAACTGTGTCTTGACGTGTGTTCATCACCCACCCAACACAATTATGTTCTCGGGCTGTTTCCCTTGTGTGCTGCACAATCACATTTAATGTCTTTAGTGTTACATGTATTTATAAGTGTAATTATAAAAAGAAGCACAAATGATTTTATCAGAGAAGTTAACATACTTCTAGAGATTATTATACATTAATAAAGTCGATGAATACATTTTTCAATATAATTTTTTTAAATCAAAGAACTCACCCACCCATCAGTCCACTAAATGAAAAGGTTCGTTATTAATTAAATGCTGACCCGATCATGCATCTACATTGCTTTGACCTTTATGTATTCAACTACGAAGAAGAATGCACTACCTGTTCGTGTGTGTTTATGTCCACAAATTGATTTAGGGCAGTTTGCACATGCATCAAAATAATATTGCAGTGGACATATTTCTCATTGTACACACTTGTAACTAGGTATACATGTAGTACAAATGTACCAGGATTGTGAAGTGTTGTGGAGCCTACTTGTTCACATTTCATGCACAAAATTAGTATTCAGGATTTGTGAAGTGTTGTGGAGCCTGCTTGTTGACATTTCATGCACAAATTCAGGAAAAGAAAAAGTAGAATGAAATGTGAGTGAATATTTTGAAATATTCTCCGTGAAAAAAAATATCAGTAAATATGTGCATGACAGACATCAGAGATAAAACAGCCAACATTTTTGTGTTGAAAATTCATTAAACAAAACCTAAACTGGGGACTAATTTATCAATTGCATTAAAATGAAATTATCATTTTATTTATCCTTTTATTTGTAAAATATATAGGCAATATAATGTAATGCAGAAAGATGAAATACATTTTATCATCATCAAATATAGTTATTTTTAAAAAAATTATTATGGCATTTTCCTCAAAACATTTTAAGTGTTTTTACCTTCTTCTACTAAGGAATGCCTCATATCAGTATCAGTGTTTCTAGAGAAATAAAGTACTTTGACACAATTATAAACAGCTACACAGTACTTCAAGATCAGTATCAATGCTAAATACTCTCTCCAATAGAATATTTATCACTAGGTGGAAAATAAATGACAGACAAACCTACAAGAATGACAACAATTTTCTGATGAATGAAATCAAAATTTTGATGACTGAAACAGGTGAATAGACATACTCTTTATGCTGACATCTATTTTGTAAATGAAGAAAATCTCACCTTGCGAAAAAAGACACCTGCAATGAAAACAGGAAGAAAAAACTTTTAAAAAAATCTATATTAAATATTTGCACACGAAGATCTATCATTGTATGAAAGATCTGCAATTTAGCATTAGAATTAAATTGTACACATTCAATCAAAACAGGTGCTTACAAGAAAGAGGATAAATAAAATGTTTCAGTAGTACATAAAATAAAACTATACATATTTTCCATCCATATTTATTAAAAATATACATTAAAGACAAAGTGTCTTACCAATGAAGAAAAACTGTCAAAACTGGGTTGTGCAGTATAAGGCTTTGCAAACCCTAGATAAATCTAAACTGTTACCTGTCCATGAAAACTAATGATGACAACAATTATTAACTAAAGTCAATGGTATTAATGTTCTTGACCAGTGTCTAATCAGGAGGTGCTACAACACCATTTGATAATATTAATTATTAAAAAAATAATACTAATGTGTATTATATTTACTAACTATAAAACAAATAATGTAAAAAAGTAATATTTTTAGTGCTTCCTTAGCCTGTTTATATACTTATTAACTATTTAACAAATAATGTGAAAAATAATACTTATAAACTGCTCCCTACTCAAAGAATGTGTACTATATTTACTAACTATAGAAAAAAATAATGTAAAAATTAATATTTATAGACTGTTCCCGTATCAAAAGAATATGTACTATATTTACTAATTATAGAAACAAATAATGTAAAAAATAATACTTATTGATTGCTATCTTATCAAACTATAGAAAAAAAATAATACTTATAGATGCTCCTAACAAAGAATGTGTACTATATTTACTAACTATACCAAAAAATAATACTTATATTGATAATCCCCATCGACCAGGGTTAAGTCTTGAATTCACTGCAATAAGCCTCCAATATGAGCATCCAGCACCTAACCTCTGGCTTCTTATATTGTTACAGGGGTAGGATAAATATTACCTGAGCATGAGTATCTTAGCTATTTTTAATTTTGTGTCACAAGCTGAATGCCTTTGTTGCCAACTTGACTAAGAATTAAAATGCACTGCTGATTATTTATTTTTTTACTGTATCTGGTGGGAGAATTTGGGGGTGGATCACTGTCCAGGACATATTATTTTGGTGGATGATGTTTACCATTTTAAAATGGAATGTTCCAGTGTTTATTTATTATATCTTTATTGCGATCATAGTGAATTGGGGCATCTTTTCATGTGCAAGCTCTGTCAAAGCAAGTTACTTTAAATTTTGTCAAATAGTTGATCCATTAATTTAGAAATTGGACCAAATGACTGCCATAGTGACAAATTTCCTATACAGGCAATAATCTAGATTGTTACTAGAGTTTAATAAAATCCAGATCCTACAGCTTGTAAATTTTTAAAGTACTTGAACAGATTACGTGGTCTTGCAATGAGTATACTTATTTGTAAAACTATGTTATGATTATCCTGTTAATCTAAGATATACCCTAAATAGATGATTCGAAATAGTAATCTAGATCAGTTTATTATAAATTTTATTTGTTAAAACAGAATTTTTTAAAATTTGCAATCGAAAAAATATTGCAACTCCAGCTGAAGTATTATATATATATATATATATATATATATATTACTCTTTACACGTGTACCAAATTGCTCTCTCTGTTATAATGATTAGGAAGGGGTTGGGTGGGTGTGCTTTTTTGTAATTTAATAAATTAAAAAATAACATACCTGTTACCCATTGTCATTAATAAATAATAAGATAATCACCATTTTGTTGAGTATACTATATAGAATCACAAATTTTGTTGATTGATTAACAACTTGGTTTAAATTAATATTTATTGAATCATCTGAAGAACCCAAGATCATGTTGATTTCAGGTCTTACAATAAAATACTAAAAATGAAGAAGCAATGTGTAAATCATCTTAGTTTTAATATATATTTTCAGGAATTGTTCAATGAACCAAAGCTCAATTTCTATTCTTTCCCATTTCAATATCCAAGTTGAACACCAATGGTTAAACACTTTAAACCTATTACTTAACCCCTTATAACACAATATGAAATATTAATTTAGTAAACCTGAAGCTATGCATTCAAAATAAAATAAAATGGGTTATTATATTGTGGCTTCTGGTACCTTTTGAACACTTTTGATAGTGATCATCACTGATTCACTACAAAACGATTATTTAATAAAATAAAAATAGTTATTATGTGTAAGTAAGGTATAATGACTGAAGTACCAAATAATTTGTAAATTATATATAAATATAATCTGATTGGGTTGGAACTGGAAGAAAAAACACATTTATTTTTAAAATGTTAATAATTTTAATATAATTTTCTTTTTTTTTCATATTTTAAACAAAAGATTTGTGATTCAAAATATTGTGTTTTAAGATAGGTGCATATGTTGTAATTTTTTAAAAGTTGTTCACCCTGATCATGATTTTGTGTCAATTAGCATGTTATCTGTAACTATATTGACATTTTAAAGATTTTTTTGCGTTTTCTGTCGGTATTGATTTAACTTGAGACCCTTTAAACTGTCTCATTTGTTACCAAATATAAATTTAAATCAGAACTTTAATAAAAGGATACTGCATTATTATTATTAATATCATTATAAGCATCACAATGCATTCACAGTCAAAATATATACTAAATTAAACTGCTTTGCATGTAACAAATGTGTATTCGCGAAACGTGTGTGAAAAAGTCTAAGGGTGGGGGCAACTCAAAATAACTTTCTGTCGGATACCTTGAACTGTACCGAATACTTCAAAATCAACAGATATTAAATTTTCTGATGACATTGCAAAATTTGATTGCAGAAAATTGATCACTCTTAATTTTAAATGGACTGGGTTTCATCGAACTGCACAATCACTGTTGTGTTATGTGAGAGTTGTCTTTCCTTCCTAGAGTGTGTTACCCATTTCTTGATTGGTTCCAGTGTAATAGAATGTCCAATCAGACATTTCAAGAGAACAAATACGCAAACGCTCAGTATGGCAGCTGTCAGGAGATGCTTGTCATGCTGAAGATAGCAAAAGTCATCATTTCACTCTGATATGGCTAACAGACAAGAGGCTTTGGGATTTATTCCTCAGAAGGAACCACTCTATTCCAAATTACTGCCTTATGAAGATATTTTAGACGAAGAATCAAATAATGTGCTGGCTGAAATCAAGGAAAAACTTGCACAATCTGTGCAACTTCGGGATATCAAGATCGGAGCACGTCATTGGGCAGCCCAACTGGACAAGTAGCTGATTTTCACTTTCTTATCGCAGAATTGCTTGCTTTTTTGTTTACATACCAACAAACTCATTTATGAAGTTATATGTTTAAAAATTATCTCATAGTATGGCGTCGTTAATATGTTAATTGTAGTCATGTCTATGTCAGTATGTGTGTTCTGTTGTAGTTTATTTATTGTAGAATTTACAGTTTCTTTTTTTTTCTTTTCGCTTCAGATTCTAAAACTTATATCTTTAGTTTAAAGCAAACCTAATACCGATTATCTCTTGTAATAAACTGCGCTTGATTTGTAGATAATTGAAATACTTCCAAGTACATGAAATGATTGCAGGTTGTTTTTTTCCAATATAAACCTACAAAAGCAATAATCTTCAATGATATAATAGCACGGTATGTCTCACAGCTATGGTATACATATTTTACTAGCATAAAAACATTGCTAGCTTGGGCATAATTACATGCAATTTTGTAAGCTTTTATGTAATTATACCTATACTAGTATTAACAAGTAGTAATGTAATTAACCACAGCTGTAAACAGTTCATATTTAGAACTTTTCAATTGTAAAATGAAGTACACTATTATTAAAAGTATTATTATTATGTTACATATCACAATAAACAATTATTAATGTTAATAAATGGTACATATATTATAGCAATGCTAACGATAGTATTAGCCATATTAGCAATATATAATTAAAAAAATAAACAGTTAATGACAAAGAAATTAATACCTGTGTGCCTGTATAATTGTCAAGAAAGAAGCAAGTAAGGAGAAATAGAAATATTTAAATTGTATAACATGAAACATTAAAACTACAAAATACGCACTGGGTATATTTCAAACAAATACTAGTTTTTATTAATATTAGCTTACAATTATTATAAATTGAGCTGTTTTAAATTACTTAGCAATTATTCTGGTGTTAAGGGCATTTCACAAACCTCATTGTCATACATTTTAACAAGTGATACAGTCTTTAGTGCCATAACCAGAATTAATAAGGGTAATAAAACTAATTTGCAATTAAGTTCAGAAGTTGTATTTTCTTCTATTCTGAATGTGAAAAATTAAATCAATGCACTGAGTAATTCACCTATTGCACTTTACTTTTAAATTCAACAAAGTAATGATCAAAATATAATAATTTTCTGATATTTTCCCCCTACATTGCTGTTTGGTGTAAATTTCCTTTAACACTAGAGATTAGGTGCATGCTCTAATATAAATATTTTGGTTATTATTATTAATATTATATTATACATATTTTTGCCCCTGTTAGTAACAGATATATTTCACTGCTCTGAAAGTCCTTAGATAGCAACTGTAATCATTACTTTTATTACTTTCTTCATATTTTGTCTGTTTATATTTATATTTTTATAGTACTAGTAGGGCCTATAATATAACAGTAAGTGGGGATTATATTTGTTTTATTGGACAGATTTTTTAAATGGTTATTTATGCAGAACTTGGACAAATGTTAATGAAGAAATAATTTTAATGTCAGTTTTACCCCTTGCGATTTTCGAGGGTATAAAAACAGTAAGTATCCAAAACTTAAACTATCTATAAAAAAACCTCAGTGCACTCAAGTTAGCTTTGATTAGGTAAGCTTTATTATGAACTTGTAACTTATTTGCTAATAAATTAAACATTTATTGATTTAAATTTTGTATTTCTTTAATAACTTTACCACCACCACCACCAAATTCTCTTATTTTAATCATTTTGAAGTATCCCTTCTCCCTCTCCTGGCCACCAGACACATAGCCTTTAAATTAAAGTTTAGATTATCTACCTTGCTATTGATGTTTAAACTTCACCTGAGTAAATACACTTAATAAAATCCATTTTAAACTCAGAATTGCACTTTTACTCTTTTTTATACTTTCTACATCACTGACATCAACTCTTCTAAATGTTTTATATTCATTGTTGGTAAATGAAAAACTGTCCATATTACAGAAAAATGAGAAATATTCAATTATTATTTTGAGTTAGAGATTATAAGTTGTAACCTCAGAAATGTTTGGCAACCAAAATAAAAAGAAACTTTGATATTGCAAGGATTGAGCATTGCTATCTGGTTTGACTTTGAAGTTTATATAAACTTTTTAATTTATAAACATTATTATAATGAAAATGTTATCTGAATCATTGTCTGAGGATTTCCTGAAGAAAGATATGATGATGAAGAGAAAATGTTTCCTTCTTGAGTTCTTCATTATTTTCTCCTAGATTTAAAAATGAAGCAATGTTTATTGTTATGGTTCTTAGCATCTTAGTTGTGATGAATAGATCAGACCTATATCATAATTCATATGTATCTGAGTCTTACTGTTTGACTCTATTTAGTCCAGTCACTTTGTGTATAAGGCATAGGTATAGGTTTCAAGCTCATTGTCAGATTAAAGTATTTCTATGTGTCAAGGCTTGAGAAAATTTATTATATTTAATAATTTATAATAAGAGAGGTTTGAGGTGTTGACTAATGTAATGAAATAATCACAGTCAATGATTAAATTATAATTATAGCTGATTAATGAAGGTATTGGATTTTTTAAAAAGAAGTTTTCATGAAGTTTATTACTGTCATGGAAACGGAGCAGTAGATTCACCAGAAATTTTTTAAAATTATTATTCTTACTTTGATTGTCCTGCCAAGGCCACCCAACCAGCACATAATTGCAGTTAATGCTTTGTTAAGATACTAGTCTGAAAACATGACTAAATTAGTAAATAACCCACACCTCATTTCAACATAGCAGTTTAAAATTAAAAATGTGCATTTTTATTTTTTTAATGAATTAGTTTTATTAAGTTTGCATGTAAAACCAAGATTTATAAGTTTTGTGCATTTGTATGTGTGCAGTTTTATCTCACAATTGTATTTTTTTTAATGAGAAGAATTGATTATAAAAGATTGTTATATTTTAAATACTTAGTAAATTCAGTATAATATATTTTATTAGCACTTGAAGTACACTCATGGTAGCTGACTTGTTTATATGTCTGAGGGTAGTAGGAAGTGAAATGAATTTCTTGTGCAGTAAAGTGTCGTGCCAGTGAGGAAGAATCTTGAACTTTGAAAGACATGTGCGATACATGATGAAAATAACAGCAAAAAAATTTTTTTGAGCTTAGAGAAGAAATAAAAGGGCAGTGAAGTTTGTGTTCAAATTCAGAGACAACAGAGATATACACAGTTTTTGGCAAAGGAGGGGAGGATACCTTTTCTTTTCTCTGCGTCTCTCGTCGCCATTTTGAGTAGCCATTCAGTTACAATGGAAAAGTAATTGGGCATCTTAATACACTGGAACGAGAAATATTTTATTAATATTCAGGTTAAGATGGTATTAAGTCCATGGCATATTTAATCAATGTTTTAATGAATGTTTCTGTGTAATGTGTGATTTTCCAGATTACACCCAATCAATATTAGTTTAGAGCCCTACTTTTCAGTAAAGCTCTGAAGTATTATAGTTATAATAGTAATCATATTTCAAATGAAATATTTCCTCTCATGTTTCCTGAAGATACCTGGCAGTTTATGGGCACAAATTTTCAAAAGAAGACCATCTCTGCTTCATTCATTTGATGTTTGAGCTGACAACAATACCTAAAATGGAAATAGCTTTGGTACAGAAATTTGCAAGAACACTTTGTCTGCTTCTGAAGTAAGTTGTATACTTTATTACTTATTTAATTTTTAAAATGCAGCATTGGTTTAAAAAAAAAGAAATGGTAGAAATGTCAAATCAGGACTGCTTAAGGTTCACATTTTGTATAATTTATTTATTTTTAAAATGAACATATTGCTTTTATTATTACTATTTTCATTAGTTATTTTTATTGCTGCATTTTGAAAGTGATACAATGTAGACAAAAATTACTTTTAATTATTATATTATTTTTTAAAACAGCTTTATAAATCTTTGTCAAATAATGATTCAGACCATCTTGTTAACTGTTTTACATCTTACTCACCAAAAATGAACACACAATTACAGAAACTAATACATGTAGCTTTTTGGTAAATGAAATTTATCTGAGAAGTACAGTTAAGTGCTTTGTTTTTCTTAAATTAATAAATATTTTTAGAGACAGTTATCTGGTTTATGTATTCCTATTTACCATTCATTTATTCAGTAAAACCATTTATGTTGGTGTTGTGGTCATTTTGATGTGAGTTTAATGATGACAGCAGAGAGACAGCAAAGGACTGCATTTGCAAAGAAAGCTAATGATGTTTCCCTAAATTTATTAGTGTAGTTTCTTAACAAAACATTGACCTTTAGTTATATATGATAAACCTCACTTTACATGCTTCAAATTGAAATTCCTGTTTGTATTTTACAAGAAATCTGTTGCACTTGTAGGAAGGAAGAACTGTTGTCAAGAGATGACCTTGTGTTGCCATGGAGACCTCTGTATGATCTGATGGAGGACACCATTTATTCACCACTGGAACAACATTTACTGCAGCTCTTTCCTGCGTAAGGTGCCTTTTTAGTACACAATGCTGTGCTTGAGGATTTAGCCTATTGGTGCTGGTTTATTAAATTTGGCTAGTAAGATATTTTGTTTGTTTTTCACTTCTACTTTTATAAATATATTTACAGTATTCATTCACTGTAAAAAAAAAAATGAACAAAATTTGGATTAATTTGTTATTGTTTGTGAACTTCTTTTTGATATGCATTATTTCAAATCATCATATTTTGAATTTTTCAGGAACATTGATAGTTCACTGAAAAATTTGGTCCGCCATTGCCGTTTGTGAGTATTTTGGTTTAATTATCAAAAGTAATTATGAATATTTACTCTAATTTTTTTTCTTAAAGTTACTTCAAAAGTTAAATTAATTTCCCATAATTTTTCTTTCTAGAATAAATGATTTTAAGTTAACATCACTACTCATAGCATAAGTGATGATTCCTCATTCATTAGTATTTGTAATGTCAGCTTGAGAATTTAATTTTTTTAATAACTTTTCATAAAGAAAAGGGTAGACATGAAGTCATTCACTGTATTTATTGTCATTTGTTTTGTTTATTGTTTTGGTTTTGTAATTTAGTTTTAATCTTCACCAGTGAAATACTTTTTTTTCATTGGTAGTTTTTTTACTACAGATATTTTGCTGATGAATCTACAAAAGAGATGTTAGAAGAATGGCGACCTCTCTTGTGCCCATTTGATGTGACTGTGATTCGAGGCTTGTCCTACTATGAGGTTTTTTTGCCCACCAATTTGCCACCAGAGAAACATCACATGGGATTTAAGTATGCATTACCATCTGAAAATGACGGCTTTTTGATTTGCTTAGTTTTTAAACTAGAAACCACAGTTTATTAAGGCTTTTTATCTGCATTTTGAGTTTGATTAAAATAACTGTATCAATATCTTGTAGTCCATCTTATCTTTAACTCTTTAACTGAATGTTACTGACATACCTTCCACCAGTTTTGACGTGCAGGTATTTAATGTCTTTAACAGATTCTTTGAGAAGGCAAAGATAACACAAATTCCATTTTGTTGATCTTTGGATTTTATAATGTGTGTTCAAGATAATAAATTCAGTCAGTTATTGTGATGCTACTCTTTTGTGAAAAATGTTAATATGTTAAACCTATCATGAAGTTTGCTAAGTGTAGAATTTTTGGTGCACATGCAAAAAGAGTTATAAGAAAAGATGACAGACAGGGTTTATCAGATACCAGGCAACTTCTCACAAGTGTTAACATTTAAATGTAGCCAGAAGTTTGCTAAATGTTATATTTTCCATGCATCTGCAAAAGGTGCAATTGCCACATAACTAAAAGTCAAGATTGTAGACACTTTAAAAATCATATAGAATAATATAAAATGTTGAAATGTGAAAAAATATTTCTGGTGAATTTTAAATGCCAGTAACTGGCAGCATAATTTGTTATATGCAATATAATTTTTATTTTATAAGTGCATGTGGTTTTTTTATTGTAAATGTATATAAATTGTGTGATTTACATTTTAATTTTTATGAATTCCAAGTTTGTGTAAGATATAGTAGAATGACCATTGATGTGAAAGACAACTGCTGCTACTGTCAATCTATAATAGATCGTCAGAATTATGTGCAGAATAAATTTTATATAATATATCACAAACAGTGAACTGATACAATTATTGTCAATTAAAGAACTCTTAATTATCACTTTGGTGAAAATGTACAAATTTCTTATTATAAATGTAGCAGTTGTCTGAATGTGATGCAAGTTAGAAGATCAGTGATTTGGTATAGTGACATACATAATTCTTTGTTGTAGACATCTTTTATAATTAAAAAGTAAAAACAATGTTCAATATTCAAAAATTTAATAAAACAATCTTCTAAAATGCTTTTATCTTGAAAGATGCTCACATTTTCTTTTCTGAAAACACTAATGCATGTATGCAGGATTCCCCATTTTTTACTTCACTTACCAACATGTTTTGGATCACAAAGAGCTTCATATGATCAGCATGGTCAGAAATTATTCACCTTATATTGAGGGATATCATATTTGAAGGTCCTGATGTTCAAAACAAGAAATTCACATCTGTCATTATATTAAACAATATTCTAAGATCATAAACTGTCATTAATTTTCTCATAAATTCTGAAGATATCCAAAATCATCATTATTCTGACCTCTACAGTCTATTTCTCTATTTGTTTTTGTGAATTCTCCTCAGTTATCTTCTGTTATAAAATTTTGCAAATTGTCTTTATCAGTCATTTGTGGAAATGTAAACACAAAAATTCGAGCTGTGGGAAATATTCTTTCTGTCTCGTGGCACATTTACTAGCATTGCATTAACTTCTGTTTCTATGTGCTCTTTCCTCATAACAGTATGTGATAATAATTTTTTATTGTATTATTTTTCTCTCATCTGCTAGAATCATCAAATTGGCTGCAAAATATTTCTATACTTATTTTGTTTCAGATTGTGGTTTCAAGAAGTTATGGACTTATGGTATTCATTTATGAATTCCCCGTCATGGGAAGCAGTAAGTATATTGTCTATATACTATGCTTGTTTAATTATGAAATAAGATTTTTTGCCTAATTAAAGTAATTTTTTCCTGTATATTTACCAGATGTGCATATATAAGGACTATAATTTAGTTCTTAGAGCCTGAGCAAGTAATTTGGGTATATTTATATGCTTCTCCGAAAATTTCTTTTAGCCAGGTTGACAGGTAACTGGCTGTAAAGATTAGGGCCTGAACGGAAATCGCCTCAGACATTCGCCTCAGCCAAATATCCAATTTTTCGGTACTTTTCAGAAGTATTCATCTTGGCAAATAATATGCGCACAAATGGTTACAAGTAAAATAATTCAGTAATTCAAAGCATTATTATCTCCTGTGATTATAAAAGGGAGATAATGACTAATTGATAACTTTGGTCATGTGTCCATTTTAGGAAGAAAGGTTCATTTGTTAACTTAAGCAGACCATCATTAAGAAAAGTTGAAGAATTATTATTAAATACCTCAAATAAATTATTAATTTCACTAATTTTGCATCAAGAGGCTATGCTGCTTGGAATAGTTATTTAACCCTTTAAGGGGCAGAGTGGCCGAAAACATCTTTACTACCGAAAGGGCAAAACGTCCAAAAGTGTCCGTATCAACCAATGCTCTTTTCTTCTCATATCATTCCAGAAATCGTGAGATTTCCGGTGTCTACTTCCGTCTGATATTTCTACAATGATTTAAAATGGTTTCTCCTTGCTGCATTCATTTTTTTTCATAAAGTTTTCTTTGTTTTTCTGTTTGGTGTTTCAAATGGATTTCTTAGAATCATTGAGCGATAGTTAGGAGTTTACTGGATTCAATTTATCGGATAATGAGGTAAGAGCAGTTGATTTTGAATCGGCAATAGGATTAGAAGTGACATTAGCATGCACATGTAGCATCTTTCAAATTTTGGAGGAGAGTGCATCAGATTCTGAGGATATCGAAGGCGGGAATGGGTATCTGGAGACGCACACAGTTGGAATAGTAGTACTTTAGCACTGAATATATCGGAATTTATAACAGAAACGGGACTGAATGTGACTGTAACTAATGATAGTACTCAGATGGCTTTCTTCTACTAGCTTTTCAAAGAAGAAACATTTGACAAGATAGTGGAATAAATGAACGAGCACGCATGTCCGAAGATCGCGGAAAAACAAAATGGTGATCCAGGTTGGAAGGAAACCAATGCCACTGAAATTAAGGCATTTTTTGGACTTATGATTTTGATAAGAATTCACAACCTGCTGAGAAAAGAGATGTATTGGTCGTCTGATGGCAGATTAGTGTTCCTGGCATCAACAAAGTACATAGTGTTTGTAGCTGACAATAACTGGACAATAATTTTTTTTGTGTAAATATATATTTTCATGCATGGATTCAAATTTAACACCTGAAGATATTATTCAATTAAGGATATTAATAAAGCTGCTTTCATTTCCTTTCATTTTGCATTTTATTTCATTGAAATATATGCACTAATACCTAAGATATGATGTTTTTACTAACATAACCATAAATCTCACACTGAAACCCTGAAAAATCTTGCCCCTTCAGATTTAGAAAAAGGAAAAACATGTGCCCCTTAAAGAGTTAAAAGTAATAACTTTGAAATCTCACAGACCCTGGAATTACCTTATCGGGGTACATAAAGTTGATAGAGGAAAATTTAAGATTTCCAATGTGCCATTCACTGATTCAGATTAGTTACAGTTACAAATTCATTCTTTCTTGCAATAGACCTCCTGACCAGGGATTCTATCATTATCTCTCCCCTTTGCCATTGTCAGTAGACAATAATAACTTTCCATGTAAGTCCACCAAAATTACAGTTGTATAGAGGGGTGAACGCTAGACTACTTCTTCCTAGTTCTCTTAGATATAATTATTTGTAGTCAGCCTTTGTAATACCTGAAGCATGTCATTGGAGAGCCATATAACACTCTTTGCCTTGATGTCCATGTTCTGTTAAGGTCCATGAAATTAGAATGATTTTGTTCAGTCTGACATTTTAGAAGAGCGTAGGCATGGTGGAGATTAGTGTGTTGTTGTTGTTGTGGGGTGGGGTGGCATCTTTCCCTTGATTCTGTCTATAAAAGAAGAAATTTATTTATTATTGGAAAAATTCCCATTTTGTACACATATTCCTGTTTCTTTTGTACACATATTTCTGTTGCTTAAATAGGTCAGAGGGATGTAAACATTTGTATTCTATTTTTTAGGTTTTTAAAATTAAAAAAATATCTTTCATACATTGGCTTTTATTATTTTTATTTATTTTTGTTTATTAGAGCATTGTGAATCTTCTGTCAAGACTGGCCCATGATAATATTGGCTATATAGACTGGAAGCCTCACCTGCCCATGGTAAGATTGTATGAAAAAGTTTACTTTGATATCTTGTGTTCTGAAAATTGCTTGCATAAAGGCAACTTCCTGAAAATGTTAGTTCTTTTTGAGATCTTATGTGAAACATTGCTTGTATTTTTAACATTGCTTGCATAAAAGAAAATGTTAGTTCACTTTAATAGCTTAGGTTGTCCGAACATTGTTTGCATAAAAGAAAGCTTTAGTGAAAGTGTAAGTTCTCTTTGATATGTAAACTCTACTTGCAAGAAAGACAACTTAGTGAGATGTTAGATCTGTTCGACATCTGGTGTTATTAGCATTGCTTACATTAAAGACCAAACCTTATGAAATTATATGAAAATGTTAGTTCACTTTGTTATTTAATGTTATTATTATTAATAATAAAAAAAACCGACTTGATAAATTGTTTTAATCTTATAAAATTTATATTCTGTACAGTAATTAAACATAAAAACACAAGGTGTTTATATAAACTACTTAAAACACTGAAGAAAACAGAAAGTAATATAACAAGAGCAAATGAATCTACAATACAAAATGGTAATATATCACAAATAACTATCATAACAAAAGAGAAACACAAATAAAATTTTACAAATAGCATAAAATAAATAACTGACTGTACAAAAGAGATACATAAATTAAAATGATTTTACAACAGACCAATAAAAACATTAATAAAGAGACTGCTTAAACTTGCTGATGGAAATGATGTTTTGAGAGTTTGCTCTGAATAATTACTATGTTCTCTTTGTATCTCAACTCAAAAGAGTGCCTTTCAGACAGATGGAACCTGAGAAGCAAATGACTCTATGATAGACTTGCTTTTAGAATTTGAAAATGCATGTGTCTGTTGATGAGACCAGATTTCTAGCAGGGTACACATGAGGTCTGACAGTTACATAGGGCTGGAACCAGACAGTGAAGCATAACAAAGAGAAGAATATACTGCTGCAGACTGGAAACCATTGAAGACTATGTTAAAATGGAGACATGAAGCTTCTTCACAAGACACAGGACAGAACAGAGAGAAGATAATTTGTAGTAATCAAGTTGAAAGAGCACTGATGAACACAAGGCTTTTGTAGCATCAACAGTGAGAAACTTGTAGATACTGCTGTTTTGTCATCCCACTCTATAATCTAGAGCTGAAATGTATATGTATGCATGGGTGGGTGGGCCAGTATTATTTTCCAACTAAACTGCTTCCCCCCCCCCCCCCCAAGAAAGCACACACACAAAAATTGAAAAATCACTAATAAAGCAAACATTTGAATTATGATTGCTACTATGACCTTTCTAAAACTCAGCAGTAGCACAGGAAACAATACTATCTCTCCTTTATTTTTAACCATTTAAAACTACTTCATTTTATTTCTCTAAGCTTGTGAATTATTGAGAAACCTTGGCCACTCACTTCAAGAAGTGGACACAGACTAATCTGATTTTTGTATAAATCTTTAATTTTTGTGATAAAATTTATAGGATACTGAGCAGACCAGCTGATTGGGGAGAAAATGTTTTTTACAAACATTTTAAAATTTTTATAAAGAGTATGACTAGTTCATGTTGTTCTAGGAAACCTTTAATGATGTGTCAGCCCAGTTATCAACCATTTTGATAAATAGATCAGTTTCTTTGAATAAAATTTTTAAATATTGTAATTTACTAAGAAGTGAAGTGCAAAGTACATAAATCTATCGGTAAAAGATTTGTTATTGAAAAGCAATCTCCCATAGCTGTTACCAACTTTCATCTAGAAACGTTGTATGAATTATTCAGAATTTAAAAAAAAGAAATTGTTGTTTTGATAAGAAAACATATGTAAATAACAAATCTCCCAAATTCTGTCTTTCAGATTTTTACTCGTTTGCTTCGCAGCTTTAACTTGCCTGTTGGAACTCGTATTGTGAACTACTCTCGTGGCAACAGTTGCTATGACATTGGCACCACTACTCAATGGATAACAGCAATGCTGGTACTTATGTTTCTGTCAGTTGAGTTAATTTATCACTGTCCTTTTTCTTTAAAGTTATAATCGGTAATTTAATGTGTAATGACTTGTTTACAGTGACATTTTCTTAAGCAGTAAATCTGAGTGTTCCAAAATACATATTAATAATGCTTTTTGTAGTTGGCATAAAATTGGTACTTTTTTGTTGTTGTTAAAGTTAGCATTTAGATTTCTGAAACATTACTTGAACCTTTAGATTTCAAATAAATAAATATGTTTCATGTTTTATTGGGTATTTACTTTATATATTTTGTTTTAGGATTTATGTAAGATTTTTTTCTATACTTTTAAAAGTGGAGAAATTGACATATTGGTAAGAAGTAACGTTTTTTGCTAAGAAACTAACTTATCAATAATGATAGTGTCTTGCTTGAAAAATTGTCTCATCAGTAAGTGATGCATTGTGAATACTAATAAAGATGAATATCTTTGGTCTCATTTGATCTGGGCTTTTTATGTATCTGTATAATTATGTTAAAAGTATATTCAGGATGACCAAAAAAAAAACCACAGCAAATTTTGAAAAGCCATAACTTTCTTTCAAAATGTAACATTGGCATAATATAGAGAAAATATTGATTGTTTTCATTTAAAAGAAAATATAAAAAATATTGATACGGTCAAATGATTAAAATTATTTAGGGTACCTACATCAGTATTTTGGTGTGTGTGTGTGTCAAATATTGTATATAATTACCCTAATGATTTGGATACAGCTTATTTTTACACTTTTTAGGGGGATGGTGATGCAGCACTTGAACATATTCAGAAGCTATTTGGAGCCTTAAACTCTTTCTTCCACCCTTCTAATGTTGGCCGCTGGACGGTAAGAAATTTACTGTTTACGGTGAAGAATAATAGTTGTATGATCCTATAGTAACTTAAACATTTTATGTGAACTATCCTAATTTATTTCCTTCATGCAACCGTAGAGCCATTCCCTTTGAGCTTATTTGGCCAGACTTCAAAATTTGAGTTAATTTAAGAAGAAGCAGTTCTGTCATCAGCAATCGATTGTGAGCAATGAATCTTGAATAAAGAATGCAATTGTAAGAATAGGAGTAACATAACAACTGCATTCTCAGTAGTTCACCTGTGTGGTGTGCAGACCTGCATATTTTTTCTTTACCTAAGTTATGTTGACTGCATCAAAATCTCTTAGTGCCTGGACTGAAAATGGTATTTTGTGTAAGGATGAACAAGTTGTCCTTTAAGATGTTAGTTTTATTTGACTTGTGTTATATATAGAACTCAATATAGAGAGAAATTTAGAAAATCATAAAACTCTAGAAAAACAACTTTAAATCAAATGTCTGCAAGATGTATTTCTGACCCAAGGAAATGTTTTTGTCATTTTTACCAACAGTGTCATAGTCTCGTACTTCTTTCTTTTAACCCAGCCCTTAAAACCCCATTCCCCTGGGCTCCTGAGCTAAAAACACACAAAAACAGACACAATCAAAATTAGTTACTGTGAAAAACCATGAGCACAGTTTTAATTATTCAATCTCAGATTGCCCGACCTGATCATTTCCAGTATTCCTGCTTATTGTGCTAGTCCACCCAACATGTAGACCCTTCAGTTAGGCAGAGATAACTATTACAATATTGACACCAAAATTTAGTCCACTTTATTTTGTGTTTGTCCTTGGTAGGCCATGTTTGGTAAGTCATTGACATGTTTGTTGAGTGTAAATGTACACACAACACAAATATTGTTGCCTGTAGCTTGTGGAGACACTTGAGAATGATATAAGTACTTACATGTTTGTTGAATGAAAATACACACACAACACAAATATTGTTGCCTGTAGCTTGTGGAGACACTTGAGAATGATATAAGTACTGGCATGTTTGTCGAACATAAATGCACACACAACACAAATGTTATTGCCTTTAGCTTGTGGAGACACTTGAGGATGATTCAAACCCACATTATGTGCCTCGACATGCTTGTGAAGCTTCTTTGTCACTGTTCTGTAATCACCAGTGAATAATAAAAAGACTTCATGAATGTACCAAATGTTCTGTAATGTCTTCCATTTATTTTGTAGGATTGTAGTGATTCATAAGTATATAGGCATTATTGCATACCTATATAAAAAATTTCACTATGTGATGTCCAGGTCACTGATAATGCCAAAGTGTTTTGTTGAGACGACATACTTGGTCATTGACTTAGCAGCTGCCCATGAAAGAAATGTAGTCAGTACAAAGTTGTGGAGTTCGAACATCTCAAGTTGTTCCATCCTTGTTTTTCTTAACAGTTTCCATTTTGGGGGGTTTATGATAGCTTGATATAAAATAGATGGGTGTTTGGTCCATCCAGATAAGACACGCAGTGTTAATAGACAAATTCTGATAGCCCTCTGCCCATTCTCTTCATTCTTGCCAGTTCTTTTGGATAATATTTCCAATTTGACATTGCTATCCCTACTGCAAGTGTTCCATATATAATTACTGTTCAACTTGTCAAACAGAATTTCACAGTTATAAAATCTGTCCATGACAATAATATGGTTTTTTGTTTGCCATATCTGAAATCAAAATCCTGATGATACCTTGCCAACACCACCAAGTTCTGAAAAAACAGACGATGTAAATTTCCAAATTCAAACACAGCCTGAGCTCTCTTCACATGCCATGTAAGCCTTTGTTCCCAATGTTATGGGCTTTGACTCTATATACTGCTTTTAGAGGGGAACATACCCTCATCTAAACTTGAATGGTGTGAGGACGTATAATAATAATCAAGATCTTGGAAGCAACATATGCAGCATGAATGGTGTGAGGACGTATAATAATAATCAAGATCTTGGAAGCAACATATGCAGCATGAATGGTGTGAGGATGTATAATAATAATCAAGATCTTGGAAGCAACATATGCAGCATGAATGGTGTGAGGACGTATAATAATAATCAAGATCTTGGAAGCAACATGTGCAGCATGAATGGTGTGAGGACGTATAATAATCAAGATCTTGGAAGCAACATGTGCAGCATGAATGGTGTGATGACGTATAATAATCAAGATCTTGGAAGCAACATGTGCAGCATGAATGGTGTGAGGACGTATAATATCAAGATCTTGGAAGCAACATGTGCAGCATGAATGGTGTGAGGACGTATAATAATCAAGATCTTGGAAGCAACATGTGCAGCATGAATGGTGTGAGGACGTATAATAATCAAGATCTTGGAAGCAACATGTGCAGCATGAATGGTGTGAGGATGTATAATAATCAAGATCCTGGAAGCAACATGTGCAGCATGAATCTTACTTTGTACAGTTTATCTACTGTATCTAAAGCAGGGTCCTCTTCATCAACAAGATGAAGAAGCATCTATATAGCAAGAAAATGATCACATTCCTTTACACTGGGAAAACCAGAGTTTCAGTTTTGGATGAGCTGGACCAGTAATCTTCCTAAAGTAGTTTATTCATAACTGCTGCAGTCCAAAGAATGCTTTCAGCTCTGGCACATATTACATTTGTATACTTTTTAGCATAGTAGCTGGTGGACTTTTTACTGGCTTAGTATGTCTGTTTATTTGCTCACAAAAATTGTGCCAGAAATTATTGTCAAAGAAAAAGTTACAAAAATTCAATGTCTTTACTCTCTGAAGAAATAGATTCTGGAATTTTAATCGGGCCTGTCTGTTCCACAAATGTTGTGTCTAATGTAGATATAGGTCTAAATATATTTGCAGATGACCATCCTAAATCAAATTACTTGATACATTCCTTAGCCTGATCCCCAAAAGGATCTGAAACAGGACTAGATCTAGCTTGATCATCATCTGATAACACATTTCATCACTCAAATGATCAGATTCCATTTCGATGTCACTTTCACAATAATCATGATCTAAATCTAATTCCTCCTCCAAATTATTGAGCACAATTTCAGCAACTTGTTCAGCTGTTAGAATTTTAGAACTGCTGTGTCCCAGATTTTTATTCTCCTTTTCCCCAAGAAAAGGATTTAAAAATTGCAAAATGAATTAAATTTATGGGCACCACCATATTACCACAAGAGTAGTACATCATGATGTCAATATTTTTCACACATTTTCATGTCCAGACTGCTGGTCAACGGTAAGGTGTGTGTGAGACATAAATACCATTTGCTTGGGAAATAGATTTTTGCATGTGGACTGAAAAAGCATGATCTTGGGTGCAAAGGGTTAATGCCTGAAATAAACAACACTGACTTGCTGATGCTTCACTGAGAATAAGATGGATAGGAGTGACTTCAAATTTGTCAAGTTGGGAGATAATCCTAGTAGTGTCATTGCGAAATATCTGAAAACAAATACATGACTTTTGCAAATAAGTTTAAATCATTGCATTGATTCTTTCTCTCTATTTCTGATTCATTTTGTCTGTTATGAGGTTCTGTACAAAGTTTCTGTCGATACTGTTCAAAATTGTGTTCCTTCCCCAAGTCCTCCTGCTCTCAAATATTTTTAAATAAGATTTTTTTGTTGAAGACTTGTATATTTTAAATTTTCAGATCCGCCTGTCATCTTTCCTTCAAGCACTTCCAATGATGTTTGTAAAACGGCTACATAGGTAAATTCTTTCTCTATATAGATGATATAGAGTTGAGGAAGGAATGCAAAAATTAAAGTTATAGTTGAAGTAATATTTTTTAAACATGTTTAATATATATTATGGCAGAGTAAATTTGCCTATCCCTATTTCTATACTTAATAATTATATCTTTGTTGCCAGTGTTAACGTAACCCTACCTTGGGCACTGCTTATGATAATGTTTTTGGAGTAAACAACTCAGGTGGAGAATGTGCTAGTAACCTGCTGATGTAATCTAAACCTGTTTTAGATGGATGAGTAGTTTTTATTATCCAATGGTTCAGATTTACAAGAACAAGACAAGCCAGTGGGCTGAGATCAAAAGTTTACCTGTTGAAAAGAATTTATTTTCTAATCAATTTGAATTTGGTGTGGCAGAGTCCAGTTATGAAAGGCGGCCGTTCACTTAATGATGAATTAAGTGACTGGTTGAGAGATGTATTATGTGAGTAGTCTATTCTACAAATTGTGAACTATGATACTTGTATGTAGTATGCTAAACATTTGACATTGTTTCTAATAAATCTGTTCACAAAATTGTTATGCTGTATGCATGTATACTGTTGCAGGAAACTGTAAGTTGAGATTTGAATGTAAGAAAGAATGGAGTTAAGAGATAAACAAACTGGAAACTTAAGAGTTTGTTCCCTGATATATATTTTACAGGGAAGAAGCAGCCTTTTTTTTTTCACAAGGATCTCCTGGCTTACTGATTTATTAACCACTTCGACCATAGTAGACTTGAAAAGTATCTACCATCAATGTGTAAATAAGTAAGGAAACACTGCACTCTGTTGATGTATGGTGGCATGTATGCTGACTACATTGTGGAATTTCTAGTACAAGGAAGAATGGAAATTGCTACATTTTTATTCTGCTCGAGGGAACTAATATGGCGAAGGAGCGACTTATTAACCTCGAGAGAATAGCAGCTCATCATTGTTCTACAGTTTGCAAGAGAAACACGTGGAACTGACAATTCTTTTGTGACAATGAACTTGTGACTTTATTATGAAAGCGTGCAAAAAACTATTGTGGCAATTATCTAGACAAGGTTATGTAAAAACTATTTATCGCCTATCTCTGATAATTCCATTTCTGCTCTCTGATAAAATTACCCTGTGATTTATAATGACACTAATCTGTTGAATTGTGTTAGGATATAAGACTGTATAGGTATTGAAATTATTCAAACATGGTTCGTGGAAATATTGATGTCAAATAATCTTTCCATTGTATTTGCTTTATGTATATTTGATTGTTGATTTAATAAGTTTATTGTTAAATTTATTGACCTTCTTACACATATTGATAACCATATGTCGGAAAGATAGTGGGTGGATGGGGGCTCATTAAATATAGATCAAAGATGGATTTATCTTCTCCTTTAGTAAGAAGTTTTCACTTATGGAAATATTGTGTGACAGTGAATGTTGGTCTTTAATGTTGTGGAAAAGAGAATACGTTTACAGCACACACATATCCACCAAGTAAAAGAGACGAGTGGTGTCTTTTGAGAATTATTAATAACATAAATCAAGATTCTCATCACTTGTAATTTGTTATGTATGATTAAAAAAATAATAATAATCATAACCAATAACTAGGGTTATGTTGTTTCACATAAATATATATTTGTTATTTTTTTTTAATATTCTGAAATTATTTTTTACAAGCGCTGAACCCCTTGACTTATATTAACACAATTAATTTTTGTTAGACCGTTAAACTACCATTTCTATACCCTTTTATATGGCATTATAGTAATATGACGGTTGTCTTATTTTATGATATTTTATGTCTTTCAAACTACATAAGAATATTCAATATGAAGAAAATTTAGGGATGGAGTACTAATATTTTAAAATATGTTTTCCCAGCAGTTACACTTCATTTTTTTGTGACAGAGAGTTGCTTGTTGTGCAAAGTAAAATTTACAGAAAATGTGCCTTTTATCTTATTACTAAAAGTTTCTATAAGTACATGTACACAAAATATATCTATTATTAGTAATGATGGACCAGACCCGTGTATGTTTCTATTTTTAAAAAAGTCACAGTAGCACTGATTGCCTCATAAAACTGCTTCAATTTATCAAGAATTTTATCAGCTCATATGCTTCAACAAATGCACACAGAACTGGCAATATACATATGATTCCTGTTTCCATTATAATTTAAAAATCATTTTTTTAATTTAATGCAGAGAACGCTACAAAAAACCAAGCTGGCTCACTGCTGTACCAGAATCCCACTGCCTGAAGGAAGAACTCATCACACAGTTTGTGGAGATCTTAAAGCCAGCCGTGTTCACTGCCATGTTTGGTAAGGCTGGCAGTCACGATGTTGCAGTTCGACATTTGGCAGCACTGAGGCCAGAGATAATGATCCCTCCTCTGCTAGAAAAGTAGGTCTTTATGCCTTGACAGTTTTGCTCTTGCATTCTTTAGAAATTAGCAGATCCTTCCATGTTACTGCTCAGTTTAGATTCTCCTACTAAATTAGTTTTGTACCATGCTCTGTTCAACCACTTTCTAGAATTGTAATATTTATTTTTATGCTGTCATCTTCCATAGTAGTGTACTATGCATATTGCATAGCTGCAGACTATTGAGTCACTATGCTGACATTCCATCACCATCTTACCAGTCAGCATAGAAAATATGCAGCCAGAGAAGCCCCTGCTAAGTTAGTTTTGTAACATGCTTACTTTCTAATAAGGTAATTTGGCTTTATGTGCTAGCATCTTCCATAATTTTACAGTATAATGTGCTTTAATATGTTACCTGTATGATAAAGGTAGAGAAAATGAGACTAGTCATTGATATAATGATAAATCAGAGGAGTAAGGGGAAGAAGAATATGGTTATATAAATTTGAGAAATAAATAGAAAACAACACATATTTAGGCCTTTGATTAAAAAAAAAAAAAGAGTATTACAATTACCTGATTGATGCTGTTTTCTGCATGCCCTAGACTGCCCTAGACTCTTTTCCAGTTTGGTTTTTAAAACAAATAGCATCAAAGATCTAAGAAAATATGGAATGTAACAGAAATAGGAAAAAAGTGGAATTAACTCTCACCACTGTATCACCAATGCAGTTCTGTGCACTAAATGGTGGAATCAGGATCTTCATGCTGAGTATGTAATGGTCTTCTCCTATATAAATGTTTGCATACGGTTGTGTGCACTTTGGATGATTTACATGATAAGCATCCCAGTAAAAGAAAAGGTAACATTCAGCATGATACAGTAATTTAAAAGAAATAATCTAAAAAATTGAAAACATTTCAATCTACTTCGATTCATATTTTAATTATTTATAACCATGAACTGAGTGTTTTTTTGTAGTAGGTTTTTCCAGAGTTGAAAAAAATATTATAAATACTGAAATACAGTTACATTGTATATTATTAATTATTGACATTTTGGTTGGATGCTTATACCATGTGCGTCTCATTTATCTACTCTCATTGTTAAGAATCAGCCTAGTTGAAATTAGACTGGTATCTACTCTCATTGGTAAGAACCAGCCTAGTTGAAAATAAACTGGTTAATATGAGAGTTAAAACAAGCATCAAATCACAGTGTTTTTTCACTGAGGTTTTATATATTATGTAATAAATGATTCAAAGACTGAAATTATGATTAATAGAAAATAAAATAGTCATTTGGCAGTAAAAGTATGTACACACGGCTGCAAATCTTTCTTCTTCAAACTTACTGAGCAAGGAGTTTGCACATATTTGATCGATAGTTTAACCACATAGTATGTTCCAAGCTTTCCCATATTGCTGTATGTGCTCTTTGTTTAAATAAAATGCTCGGATCTAATGTTGGAGTTAGTCTCTATTGTCTTTTAGCTTTTTTATTTATATCATATATTAGAATGAATTTATCACTTAATGCACCTTAGATAAGTAACCTCTAATTTATTGAGATCATTGAACTCAAGCTGAAAGACAGATATTTATGGCTGACTCCAGTGTTAGACCAGAGCATTTGATCTGGTGCGTAAAGGAATAATTTTAAAATACATTGCTTTGTAACAGTAAAGTTTGCAAATTGTCATTTGATCTGGTGTGTAAAGGAATAATTTTAAAATACGTAGCTTTGTAACAGTAAAGTTTGCAAATTGTCATTTGATCTGGTGTGTAAAGGAATAATTTTAAAATACATAGCTTTGTAACAGTAAAGTTTGCAAATTGTCATTTGATCTGGTGTGTAAAGGAATAATTTTAAAATACATAGCTTTGTAACAGTTAAGTTTGCAAATTGTCATTTGATCTGGTGTGTAAAGGAATAATTTTAAAATACATAGCTTTGTAACAGTAAAGTTTGCAAATTGTCATTTGTGGTAGGTATCTTAAGAAAAAAAAATCAACTTTAGCTTTAAGTTGATTTATTTTTAGATCTGTGTGAAATGGAATTACTCTTTAAACTTATCATTGTATAATATTTTTTACTTGTTTTGCAGAATGTATCCAGCAATGGAAACCTTGACAGAGCCTCATCGGCTTATTTCCTGCTTATTTTGTATTGTTGCTGCAGCTCGTCCAATGTTGAGTTCACGCATTTACTTCCCAGAAGGTCCATCACATGTTATACCACTGTTACAGCTTGCACTTCCTGGCATTGATCCAAATGATTTTAAGAAGACTTTGGTATGTTTTCACTTTTTGGTTCGATGTTATTACTTTAGCCCTATATTCTTTTGTTCAACTTGTGGGTCAGTAGCATTCCTTTGTGTTCTGATTTTGTACATGGAAGATTCAATTACACATTTGATACTTTTCAGGTGACTCTTCAAATGATCTCAACATTTGCAGCAATGGTGCCAATTGTAGACTGCTCAGAGGCCCCACTAGTCCGCAACGATTTGACACCGGTGGGTTTTAGGTTTCACCCTATATCATTTAGTTTTCTATTTGCTATGTAAATAGAATAATGTGAAGCAGGAGTGTGTTTGTATGTGCATGTACATGCATGCATTTCTATGGAAGTTATGTGATATTGAGGTTTGGTTAATGTGATATAATTTATAGATCTATAGATATATAGATATTCGTATTTTTAAAACTCAAGATTGTTATACACATACTTATGAATGCTGTTTGTTCTTTTAATTTGTTCACTTTGTCTTTTTATGTACATATTGTATCATGCATATTTTTATTTTTATTTTATTTTTATTTTTATTTTTTTCTAGCTAGAGATAGAGCTATGTTCAGCAACTGCACAGTTTGAAGATTTTGTCTTGGAATTCTTGAACAGGTAATTATTGTGAAAATCATTTCTTTCAAGCTATCCATTTCAGAAAATACATAACATTTTTTTTTTAAAAGCAGACAGCTGTTTTCATCATTCTTTAACACATGATAGTGTATCTGCATTATACATAGTTTTCTATTATTGTTGATATTACTTAATATTTTGCTGATAACAGGCCTAAGCCATACTGAAAGCGAATGATAGCACAGGGATACCCCTGGCACCCTCCCCATTGAGCCATTCTGAGACATAGTAACACCTTTCCATCTTGAACACGAGTATTATTATTCTGACTGATACAACTCTCAATCATTGTATTACTGCATGGTTTTAATATTCAAGTTTTAATCTCGGCTGATAAAAAGAATATTTCCATTTGAAGTTGGATTGTTTAGTAAATGTTTTATGTATTAGGAATATGTACTTGAGCTCTGATATCAGTAGAAAGGAGTTTTCATTGTGCTGGTTACTAACATTTAATAGTTTTATTAATAGCTTTCTAACTCACCCTAGGATTATGTCCATGATCGAGACAAGTTCCCAGGAAGCCACTTTTGGAGCACTGGATCGCCTGACAGCTGAACAGAGCATGCTGGAAGTTGGACTAGCTTCGACAGTGACATCAGTACTTCAGCAATGTTCCAAGCCTATCTTCATGGTGTGTCTTGATTGGAGTAATATTGTAAAAGCATCATTTATAATGCTGAATGAAAAAGTTATTAAAGCTCAATGGGTTGGTTACAGACCTTGTATTTGTTCAGTGTAATTGTTTGTATTATTTGAACACCTTTTTGTGTGTTTTTTTTTGTTGGCACAAGCACCCCAATATGTAAAGTATGTACACAGAGACTAATAAGCCACTCAGTTTGGTAGGTTTAATTGGTTTTCTGCAAGCATTATTTATATAGATTTGGGATCTGGTTCAAGCAGGTTTCTGATTTTATGTTTTAATATTATCAATTTATTTTTTAAATGTGAGTTAGTTTGTTTTTGTAAAATTTGATCACTGATAATTGCTACTGTGTTGTTAAGTGAAAATTGATTATTCTCTTGTTGTTGATTGTGGAGATTATAAGATATTTTCATTTAGTTTCATGATGAGGATTTTGTGTAATTGTACTGAGGTACAAAAAAACCCCAACCCCCAAACCCCCATTTTTTTAATCAATTCGTTTCTACATGTTGATTTTAGTATATTTTACTAAATGGAAAGCTTTAAGTTATTTTGATGAGTTATCCATAATTTTAATATAAGAAAACAATGTAACAACATCATCATTATATTTGTATGAGAGGTTTCTGGCTTGATTTTCAGAGTGCCTTGAGCAAGATCCATCATTTTGTGGCAGAAAATGTGTATGAAACCAAAGTCAGTGGGAGGCTTGCTGCCAATCTTTGTAGAGCTGCAGCTAGAGTAAGTTGTACTTACCTTGAGTCAGGCTTTTACATATATTTTTATTTACAGAGATTATATTAGTATTTTTAAAAATTAATATCCCTACTTTAAGAACTTAACACCCCATTCCATTGTGAACTGATTTTTCAGATGGTAGTTTCATTCATTTCTAAGGTATTAGTCTTCGCATAATGATTTATGTTTGTACTTTTATGCATGAAGGAATTATTTGTTGTTTACAATATGATTGATTGAAATTATGTTGCATACCCAAGGATGACCCATGTAAAACACAACAGCCTATTGTACATTATAACTTGATTATTTGTATCAGTACTCACAGAATATTTTATTTCAAAGCAGTTGTAACTGTTATTGGCACAGTTAATCCCCAGTCTGGATGATCTGACTCTGTAGCTGATTATGTTAACCAGCTGAATTCAGTAGTAATTGTTCAAATTTGGGGGGAATTAATATTTTGGTTTCATCTACTCTCTTCTTTATTTTATACATTTTTCATAAAAGGAGAGAAAATAATCATTGTTTATAAATGCCTATTTTTTTTTACATTTAAAAAAACCCAGCAAATCCTCCCAGGTACACGGAAAATATTCTTATTAGTAGCCAATTCTGTTTTCTTACTTTCTGATTAAAAAAAACCCAAAACATATTGCCTTTCAAAAAGTAATTATTGTAATAATAAATTAAAATTTTAATTAATCTGAACAAAATTTCTATGACAAAATAAATTGTTATTTTCTTTAATCACTTTAATTTTTATTACTAAAATAGACCAAGTTACTTCCCTTCATAGTTGTGTGACTAAGAGAAGATATCTTTAGCTATATCTAAAGGAATTTGTAAATTAAACAGCTTTATTAAAATAATTGTCAGACAGTTTTTAAAAGTTGCTTTAGAAAATATTGCCAGCATTTGTTTCTAAAAATAACAAACATGAATTTACAAATTGAAATATATCAAATTTGAAGATTGGCACTTTTCTATCTTAGGTTCGACCTGTTGAAACTCTGAAATTGATGCTGCCTTTTTTGTGTAAGAGTATTCAAGATTTTGCCAATGAACGTAAGTACATTTGCTTAAAGACCATTTCATTATCACCACAAGACAACCTTTTTCTCCCACATTACCCACTTGAATTTGACTGTGTTGAAACTGTAAAGAAATCAATTCAGCCAGGCAACTTTATTAGATAGTATTTCATCTTTCAGTATTGTTGTATGTTTGTTTTCACAATCCTAAGCAGCATGGTTTGGGACTAGCACATGTTTTATTTGTTTCAAAATATTCTCTCTTTTTTCAAGTGCATATTGAGACATAAATTGATTATTGTTACACTCTAGATTAATTTAGATTTTACATCAAACATTTTCCAAATCTTTGACGTCTTTATTTTAAATTTGAATAATTCTGATCTGATTTGTAATGAGATAACCCATTGAAACAAACTCATGATGCATATGGTTGACCCAACATTGAAACAAACTCATAATCTATATGGTTGATCCAGCATTGAAATACAAATACATAATCCATGGTTGACCCAGCATTGAAGCATAAACACATGCAAATGAGTAGTCCAGCATATCATCACTTGGTGATATTTACACAGGTAGACGTCACATACAATAATGAACAATCCTATTGTTAGGTACAGTGGCATACAACTATATTTACACAGGTAGACATCACATACAATAATGAACAATCCTACATAATTGTTAGGTATAGAGGCATACAACTATATTTACACAGGTAGATGTCACATACAATAATGAATAATCCTACATAATTGTTAGGTACAGTGACATACATCTATGTTTAAACTGGTAGATCCATCAATCTCTCTCTCTCTCTTTCTCTCTCTCTCTTTCTCTCTCTCTCTCTCTCTCTCACACACACACACACACACACACACAGATGAGCAATCCTATTTATATACCAGTGTTAAATACAGGAGCATTCAACTAAATTTACACGTGCATGTGCATGAGCAGTCTTACATATCACAATTAGATATAGTGAAATACAGCAGTCTTACATATCACAATTAGATATAGTGAAATACAGCAGTCTTACATATCACAATTAGATATAGTGAAATACAGCAGTCTTACATATCACAATTAGATATAGTGAAATACAGCTATTTTTACACTGGTAGACTAATCACTGAAACACAAGCGCATGTTAAAAGAATTCAACATTACTTTGCTATGCTGACTTGTTTACTGAATTCTTCAGTCATCATCTTCTGGCACTAAAATGCCAAACTAAAACTTTAAACATGTTCCTGTAGATAATTTGCATCATGACTTTATCAAAGAATTATTATATATGTGTGTGTGTATATATATATATATATATATTGATGTTTTAATCACTTGGACAAAATCATTTTATTAATGTATTGTCAGCCCAAACATACTTTGTTACAGTCACTTGGACAAAATCATTTTGTTAGTTTATTGTCAGCTCAAAGTTTCTTTTTCTTTAAGATCCTGATGTATCCAAGGAGGAGCACTTAGATAACAGCTTTTTGTGGAACATTCTCATGCTGTCCCAGGTAAGCCTTTTTTCTCCAGAGTTCTCTTCCCACACTCATCTATTTAATCAGAATAATGTTGAACTTTATCATTTAAACTTTTAGTTATAAATTATTATATTATTACAATTAATATGTGACTTTTAAAGCCAATTAGAGTATTTGCAAACATCTTGGTGCAAGTCTTTTTAGCTCATTTCAAACTGCATCACACCAACTGTTAGTGACACATTTTGTTTGGGATTTAATGCAACCTTTGAACAGTAAATAATTTATAGCATGTAAATTGAAAAAAATGTCAGATTAAAATTACATTTTAAAAACTGTAGATTATGTTTTTTATTGTTATATGTTTTAATGTTTTGTTATCTGTATACTTTCTTTGATGCCAACACCACTTAGTTAATGAAAATTATAAATTATTATTATTAATTAATCTGTCATAACTAATTACAAGTGATGAGAATCTTAATTTATTTTATTAATGACCCTTCTGCAGATACCTCTTGTCTCTCTCACTTGGTGGATATATGGGCACTATAAATGTTTTCTCTCTTCCACAACATTAAAGATAAATATTGCTCCATAGTTGGAAGACAAATCCGACTTTAATCTATATTTAGCAGGCCCCCCAACCACCCACTTTCTTCTCTAACATATTATCAATATCCTTAAGAAGATTAATAAATCTAACAATAATTTATTAAATCAACAATCAAATATACATATGACAAATACGATGAAATAGATTACTTTATCGATATTTCTATGAACCCATGTTCGGATAATTTTATGATTACCCCTCTTTACACTTACATACACCGCAGCAGATGATTCCTGCATCTCCCCAGTCGCAGTGGCCCACAGCCAGTGAACCAGTAGACTCAAACAACACATGAAAATAGGCAACTGGAAAAGCTACTTGCTCACTGCAAAATATAATTAAGATGCAAACACTAAGCTTCCAGTTTATCGCTTCATAACTCCATTCTTTCTTACATTTCCAGTCTCAACTTACAGTTTCCTGCAATGGTATTCATTAGCCTGACACACACACACACGCATGCATGCACGCACACACACACACACACACACACACACACAGCATGATATGATAAATACAGCATATCAAAACAATGTCAAGTGTTAGCACACTAGATGTGAACAAACGTGTAGAAATAAAAGTTAACTAGCGCATCTCCACATAAAACAAAAGTATAGCAGATCAATAGTAAAAGTACAGGAAATATTTCTAAGTCCATTAGCAGATCAATAGTAAAAGTACAGGAAATATTTCTAAGTCCATTCTCACTCAACCAGTCAGCTAACTCACCATCAAACTAACAGCCACCTTTCAGAACCAGGCTTCTTGCCACTCCAAATTCAAAGTGATCAGAGAATAGAATTTTCTCTACAAGTAAACCTTTTGATCTTAGCCCATTGGCTGGTCTCATTCTCATAAATCATGACCATTGGATAATAAAAACTACTCACTGGTTTGCATTACATCAGCATTTTCTAGCATATTCTTGCCTCTTGCGTTTACTTCAAACTCATACAACTTCAAAAGTACTGTCATAAGGAGTGCCCAAGGTCGGGTTACTCTGACAATTTAGCACTTTATATAACAATTAAATTTTAAAATAGAGATAGGCAAATTTACTCCACCACACTTTTTTTTATCCACTATTATTTTAAATGTTATTCATACATCAGTAGACTTACTATTTTCTTTGCCAATCTGTCATTTTATTAATAACTGTATTATCATGATGAAAGCTAATTAGCCAAATCATTGACCCTTGTAGTCTTGTCAACCCAGTCACACATTTAAATTTTCATGTAGCTTTTGTTTATTTAGCAGTCATGCTATTTGTGTTGTTGAAGTTTATTATCTCTGATTCAGGGTTATCTGTTCCATCATTATTCACCTCTTTATCTTTAACAGCTTGTTCGGTGTGATGGAAAGGAAATACTGCCCTATTCTGACATCTTACTGCAGACACTGAAACCAGTACTGTCTCTGTGCAGTGTTCAGGGGAATGAAATTGCTGGTCAAGTCTTACGTTTCTTGCTGCGAGCTCTTACACTTACATATCCATTGGAATTCTGCACTGTGGCCCAAAACTTGGACCAGCCTCTCACAGATTACCTCCCTATTCGGGTGAGGGATTTTTGTGTTGTAATTTTTGCTTACCATATCACTATCACTTATTTGTACTGTTTGTATGACTTTTTAATGTTCACGGCAAATTAAAATATATATATGTATATATAATTAAAACTTATGCTGAAAAATTTTCTTTTTTTGTAGTTGAATCAGCCTACTTTAATTCTTATCTTTTCTCAAGAAGCATTGACTAGGTACTTAGGCAATTAGGTGGCAACAGTTCAGATAATTACAACATTTCATGTCAGAAATTATTTATAACTACTTGCCTGTCAGGTTGTTTTGCCGCTCAGCGATAATTGAATGGATGAGTTATTAAAAGATTAAAAGCGGCTGTAATTATAAATAGATTTTAAAAAATTAAATTGCTACCTATGTAAACGTACTTAGAATTTTAAATGTCTTATTTTAAAATTATTTAAAATAAAAAAATAAATATATAATAAAAAGTTCCCTTACCTTTTCTTGATCTTGAATGATGATTTTCACAAAGTTTGCTTACATTGTTGAATTTTAATAAGAGGTCTGACTGACACCCCAAATAATAAATTTTATAAATTCTAAGTGATGTGGGGTGTTTCGGCGGTATTTTGGATAAATATCCAGGGTGCTACCTCATCAGTTGTCTCACCCATAAAAGTTTGAGATTTCATATGATTTGATACTAAATTGTGCACATTTATATTTTATGTACTCTCTGAAACCTAAACAGCCTTTCCAAAGCATCAAAGACTCATCCACACAAATATTCTCACCAGGCACATAAACTCATGAGAACACTCGTCTGAAATGATCAATATAATCAGTATGATTTTCTGGATACAGTCACCATTTGCAGGCATGCTGTTGTCTGAAAAATATAAACAGCTTAGCAAAAACGAAATGACTTTACAAAATAAAAGATGAGCATAAATTTCATCTTTTGAAAAATAATGATCAACACAAGGTTCCTTATCTATTCCCATCAAAAGAATAAGCCCTAAAAATTGAAAATATTTACATACCTCTGTATTACATCATTGTCTGATACAGGACTGTCCATGAATGTTGAGTTGTGCTAACAGCAAGGCTGCATATTTGTGTACTTGACAATGGGTTAATATTGTTTTTTAATTGAAGAGGACATGTTGCTAATGATACACAGGTTTTATTGCAAATGTAATTTGCTGAATCTTTGATGGTGACTAAAAGCAGGCTTATTGATGATGTCATAGGACTTGGCCATACCTGGAGATATGGACAACCTGAACATCAAGTGGCATGTACCTAATGAGGAAGAACAAAAGTTAGCAAATACAATAGCAGAGACCTTCCTGGCTCCAGAGCTTGAGTACATCATCAATGTGTCATCTGCAAGTGACATTGCCAAGTATGCTTCCTCTTGTAATGTGCAGCATTTTCAATGAAGTTTGCATGATGCTGCTATGACACATACAGTTTTATATGTTTTATAATTTTTTTTCTCACAGTCTTGCAGAATCTCAGCAACACCATTTGACATTTTTTAAGTTTACCCTACTTTGCTTCATTGCAATCATCCTGACAAGAAACTTTCACATGTTAACCCTGTAGATTTTTCTTATTTAAGATTGTTCTCAGGTTCTTTTCTGTGTATGCTGAAACCAAGTGTAATTCAAACTTCAGTGCTTCTATTTTATGATAATTGATAAATACTTTAAAATTTACATTAATCAGTTACAGTATTTATATAATTTATCAAAAGTAAAATTTTCCTTTTCATGTGTAAGAATTTTTAAAAGTTCAGCACCAATTTTAAAGTGTACACATTTTTTTTGTTCATTATTATTTTGTGTATCACACATATGAACAGAAGTAGAAAAAATAGAAATATAAAGGCTCAGTCATGTTCATAATTTTCCAGAATTAAGAGTCACATGAAATTATTAAGCAAAAATCAGAATACAGATGGGTGCAGTGCATATTGAAAACATCATCCAAACATTTTTTTATTTTTATATTTTTAACTGCTACAGAGAAGACTTGCAAAGGCGTCTGCACATTGTTTATGAATTTATACTAGGAGCTGGATCTCTCCTTCCACGATGGGACAGCACTGCTACACACCTGTAAGTGTTTGATATTTGATTTTACTTATTGTATTTAACATACTACCTGGTTTTAAATAACTGCTATGGCAAAATCTTAGGAAAGCAATGTCTTTTTTCAATCACTTTTTTGTCAGTTTTCAATAATTATTATAATCTTGTTTTAAATTTTAAAAATAAACATCCCCAAAGGATAACCTATAAGTAAAATAGATATTAAGTAAAAACATTACTCTCATAATAATAAAACAAAATAGGAATGTATCTCAAATTAAACAGAGTAAATCAAGATAGATAAAGGTCAAAGTGAAATGGAGGAACAGTCCAACCGGCACCTGAGCCCAACAAATGAGACCTGGCAGTAGAGAAGACCTGGTGTATGTCAGCTGGGGACCAAAGAGAAAGACTTGCTCTTGGATCTATCTAGGCATGTTTCAGAGAGGGAAAATCATTCAAAGGAGTGAATTCTGCCACTCCAGTTTTGATAGTTTATTATTCACCCCAACCCCATACCCCTTTTCCCAGCATGAAATCTGCGAAAGTTGAAAGTGTCCCCATTCATTAATAGCAGTAGTATCATGGATAAAGATCCCAAATTTAAGTATTCATAAATACCCTACTTAATCAGCATCTTTCATCCCTTTGTAACAGTTGTTGCAATTCATTTATAACTTTGTATTTTGTGTACTCTAAATTCTCATATAGTTTTTATATGATGTTTTGTGTGTTTCATTTTTTTCTTCTCAGAATGCCCAGCGAAGTTCCACTTACACGCTTCTCCTGCGTCACATTAAAGGTTAACAGAGGTTAGTTTTTTCAGCAGTTCTCTTGCTATGTCAATGTAATTTTTGTATTTTAAGTCTTTTTTTGTAGAATTAGGTTTGAATTTGGTTTCTTCATAATGTTAAACTCAGTTAAGAAATAATATCACTTATGAGTATCTGAATATCAACAGAAAAATTGTGCTTATTGTTTTAAATATTCTTTTTTAGAATTTACTAATTTGTAGTCCTGGTGCCATGTGATGATAGATAAATGTCCTTTGGTACAATTAGGTTTGCAGCTGATCCATATATTTACACTTAAATGACCTTTTAGTCTATAGTCTTTGTGTTGTGTTGTGTGTTTATTTTAAATGCCCTTTAAGTTTATAATCTTGGTGTCCTGTGTTGTCAGAAAAATGTCCCTTAGTACAATTAGTTTTGTAGTTGTGCCATGTATTTACACTTATTTACACTATTGTCTTGGTATCACATGTTTACATTAAAACTATTTAAATATCCTTTTATAAAATTATATATTTATAGTATTTGTTACATATTTATACTCCAAAATAATCTTTTATAATTTTTTTATATTCATAGTGTCACAAGTGTAGTATCCTGTTGTAGAATTATGTTTATAACCTTTGTTCCATATGTTACATTTGGAATCTAATATCCAGTGAAATCAAATCATAATAGGGTTGTTTTTACAGTTATTTAGCTGAGTTTTTATTTTAATTTTATGAGTTCTTGCTTTGAAAATGATTTCACTAATGTCCTGTTAAGAATTTTTAATTTTGGCACATTATTAATACAATCCTGTCTAGATTTATTTACTTGTCATCACTTGATTAGTTGATGCTGGCATTTTGAAATGAATTTTCCCCAACCTCTGAAGATGTCAGATATAAATTAGCTTATAATTTAAAAAATTAAATGCTTGCTTTTTAAATAATATTGATTAATTTGAAATAATATCTGTAATTAATTCTTATACAAGACCATGGGTTTAAGTGATATTTTGCCTGTGAGTGATTATATATATATCTGTCATATGTATGTAACATTATGTTTGCATCCATTATTAAATGCATATAAATCGTTTTTGCTTTCCAGACTTGTCCTTACAAGGCAGAAATATCCGTGAAGCGATTGCTGATTCTGTGAGACATTTACTGTGTAAGAATTCAGCTTGCATCTGAATTATTTTTAAACTTTTATTTATTTATTTTACATTTTATTTATTATTTATTCATCTTACACTACAAAAAACTGTGATTATTGTTTTAAGGATTTTTGTTTGTATTATTTCAGTAACTTATTTAAACATATTTAAAAATTAAATTAGTTACATTGTTTCCAATGTTAATTATTTTATACTAATTTTCATTTTTTTTTTTTACATATTTATTGTATCAATATTTTATTTTTTTAAATTATGTGTATTTTAGTTATCAGATTTATTTTACTTGCAGTGGAAAACCCTTGTTTGGTGGGTTTTTAAATTTTTGTTTTGTGCATACACTGATCTGGTAAACTCTAAAAAGACTAGTCAAATACTTCAACTAATTTTAACTTATTAGATGTTACTGCCCCCCGCTCTAACCAAGGAAATATCTACAAGTCATCTCACCAATATTACATGTGGACACATCTTTTAGAAGTAAGACAATTTTGTCTTTCCATGTCAAATCAACCAAAAAGTGAACTTTTTCCAACATGAAATTTTTTATTTCCATGAAACTTTCACCAAATGTTCATGGTCCAGTTTAATGAAGATCTGGAAAGTTTTTTGTTCAAAAACTTTAAGAGATATGACTATTTAACTGGGTAGGGGTCAGCCGTAAATTCGCAGCAACATGATTTTAGTCATTTTCATCTTTAAGGAATAAGTTTGTTTTAGGTATTGTCCAGGCATATATACTTGCAAATAGGTATTGAACCCACCATACATCTTTGAAGTACTTTTGTGCCTTAGGAGCTCAATGAAACTGCTGTCAAATGTATTTTGGAGTAACAAAGATATTGGTCAGACTAGGAAATGTAACTCTAGTAATATTTGTTGAAAAACTATTTTCTTCCTTGAGCTGTGAAATCTAAAGAGACCTTGTTTTATTTTTGGGTACCTGAAAGGATCCTAGATCATATTGTTCTTCAGTATAAGGAAAGAATTATTTAAAACTGTTTAATCATGATTAAATTTATTTTAATTTTCATATATTTACTCCCACCGGATCAGAATCATTCATGTGACTAAAGATTATAATAATTATAATTGTGTATATTTATGAACACTTCACATTGTTATGATATTACTTGGTGCGCATCAGCTGTCCTCCTCAAGGTAATAATAATAATAATATATTAACAAAATAATGATAATATAATAATAATAATAACCACAGACTCGCTCCACTACTCAAAGCAGCACTCCTCAGAAGTGCCCACATCCTCCGTAAAACTTTGGATCTCCCAGAATCTTGGTAAGATTCCAAGACAGAAGTCGTGGAAAGAGGCTGAATAATAATTGTATATACTATGTATATTTATAAACACTTCATATTATGTGAAATCTCATTGGTACACAGCTTAACAGACCTGATAGATAATGATAAAAATAATATATTAACAAAATAATGATAATGTAATAATAATAATAATTGTGTATACTATGTATAATTATGAACACTTCATATCATTGTACATCTCATTGGTGCAGCTTAACAGACCTGATAGATAATGATAAAAATAATAGATTAACAAAATAATGATAATAATAATAATTTTATATACAATGTATATTTATGAATACTTCATATCATTGTGACATCTCATTTTGGTGCACAGCTTAACAGACCTGATAGGTAATGATAAAAATAAACTAATAGTAAAATTAATATTAACATACTGATAGTAATTGTGTAGATTTATTAATGCTTTGTACCATTATGATCTTTAAGCACTTTGCACAGTGCAGCAGTCCTGGACTAGGTACTGATAATAAGAAAAAAATTGAAATAACGATAATAATTATGTTGATTTATTAATATCTCATATCATTATGGTCTCTACACATTTTGGGCACAGAACAGCAGTGCTGGAACTAGATGCTGATAATAATTTTAAAAAAATAGAAATAACGATAATAATTATGTAAATTTATTAATATCTCATATCATTATGATCTCTAAACATTTTAGGCATGGCTCAAGAATCCTGATGTAAGTATTGATAATAATAGCTAAAATAGACATGACAATAATTATTGTGTAGATTTATTTTAATGTCTCATATCATTTGGGGCACAGCTCAAGAGTCCTGGAACTAGGTACTGATAATAATAAAATAAAATGATAAATAATGATAACACTTGTGTAGATTTGTATATGTATTTGTATTATCATTATAATCTCTACACAGTGGTACTGATAATAATAATGACATAAAATTGAAATAACATTTTATGCACAGCTTAGCAATCCTCAACTAGGGAAGGGGTGTATCGGTTTAAAAGCTCTAATGACTGCTGTGACTGAGGTGGTTGAAGGTTGAACGTCATTTATACAAGCACACTGTGCTTGTGTAGTCTCCCAAGACATCTAACAACAGATAATCTCTTATTGTCTACTATGGCATTCCTGAACTAGGGAGCAGGTCTTTTGGTTTGCCTTGACAGTGAGGGGAGTAGGGTGATAGGAATTTTACGCATGACCAAACACTGAGCAGATCTGTCTCCCAACTCACTAAATAATAGACAGACTCTTGCATACTGTATTTTATTGCTTTGCTTGTTTGTTTATTTATTTATTTTGGGGGGGTAAACTGAAAGAATAATTTGTTTTCATGAAATAATTAAATCCAGCAATAAAAATTATGTAGAAATGAAAATAGAAAGATTCAGGCTCTGTAGCAACAAATATATTTATTTACTTTTAAAATTTTCAGCCTACATGAATGAGCTGAGAGAAGATGACACAAAGGGGCTTTTCAAGATTATTAAGGTATTGTGGAACTGTTTGGTGTAATATTGAGTAACTGATGAGAAAATAGGACTTTCAGTGTTTTTAATTATTTATGTATATTTTAGTTTAGTGACCAAACCATTCCTTGAATAAGTTATAATTTGTGCAAATAAAATGCTTTTGTTTTTAATTTAAACATCCACATTGAAATTTATTTTGATATATTTTGCTCTATATAAAAGTAAAAAAATTAAGATAGGTGAACAGAATAATTTAGATTTTTATGCTTTTTTAAAAGTTTTTCAGACTTAATTTTTGGGATTATTTTTATTAAAAGAGTAAAATTTATGTATTTGTTCCTATAATACATGTTAATATTTCAGATTTACGAAGCTGTTTTGATGTTTTATGGTACTCAGAAGAATGAATTCAATGCTCGTTGGAAGAGTTTTCATGTTGTTAAAACAGCACTTCAAAACTTGGTATGCTTTATTAAAATATAAACGCCTCAAAGATTTGATTTTATAATTTAAATTATTTTTCTTAGTTACATGTGTGTATATATATGTGTGTGTATGTATGCATAGGAATATTAACTAAGTAGTTATTGAGACAACATGAGGTTTAATTAACTTAGAAAGGCAAAAATCCATGTCTATGAGTACTAACATTTAAATTATTGTGGCTTGTGTATGTGTGCATGAATAAAATTGTTTTTTTAAAAAAAACATTTATATTTCCACAGCTCACACACAAGAAAAAACACATAAGACCTCTTCTGGTTGACAGAGTACAACTTCTTCATGAGGTTAGTCAGAATTTTATACTCTTGATATCTTATATCTTATTAAAGTGATCTCTTTTGTGTGAAAAAAATACTTTTAGAAAATATATTTTAAATTAAATTAAATTAAAAATTTGGGGATTATGTTATTTGTTGAAAATATTAACTTGATCAGTCCTGTACAGAACATTTAGTCATTAAAATTAATAAAGAGATCATGTATGATGGTTATATTTAAGAGAAGGTAAATCTATTAAAAATGCTTAATATCACTGTTTAATTATTTGGCTCTATCAGTTCATTCATATTTTGAACTGATTTTTTTCTTTTTAAAAGTTATCAGTGATTTTTTTTCTTTTATTATTATTATTTTTTAAGTACTAGCACTGATTAAAGGGTTGAAGTGAGGACTTAAAACACACAATATTCATTTAACCTGCAGTACTATCAGATATTTTATCAAATAAGTTAAAAGTCTGTGTGATGACATGGACAGCTGATGGAAAAGTTAGTAAAGAAATTTTCTTGGATAAAGAGAAAGAAAAGAAATGTGAACGAATGCATTTACATGCATTTATGTCATAAACAGTCCTGTGAACGTCCATCATCTTTATGCAGCTTCAGTTTTACTGATTTGATCTAATTCAACAAATTAAATGCATTGCATCTCTATTTTACTTTGCAGTTCTGATTAACAAACTGATATATATTTCTTTTCTGTCTTATTGTGTACTTCATTTTTTTCTCTTACTATGCAATTCATATCCTACAAGTGAATTTCATTATTTCTTTTTATTACTGTCCAGTTTCGAACTCTTCATGCAACTCCTAGAGACATCACATCTCGCCACTTGGACATGATCTCTGACCTCTTTGACCTGGGTGTCAGCAGATACCGTGAGGTAAAATTTATATTTCCAGTTTATAATGATAGGTTATCCGCAGATGCAATGACGTAACATGATTTTATTTTTCCATCTTGTATAGGGTTTTCTTATAATAGGTGAATGAATGTGTAATGTTTTCATCCGTCTCATAACAGCCGATAACATGAGAATAGATGTGTTTTCATCTATCTTGTAACAGTATGCTGTCAGCATACAACATGAGAATGAATGATTATTGACCTCCATCCTATAAAGATATGCTTTCGGTTGATAACAAAGATAGAAATTTGTACTCTCCATATTATAATATGTTTAGTAGATATCTTGAGGCAGACCTTGGTTATTATTTACAATATGTCAGCAGATCCTGAAGGTAGAACTTGTTGCATGACTTACTTTGATAATTGACTTGCTGTCAGCATATACTAAAAGATAGAACTTCTTGCCCTCACAAACACTGATATGTGACTTGCAGTCAGCAAGTCTTCTATCTTAAAAGATAGAACTTCTTGCCCTCACAAGCACTGACATGTGACTTGCTGTAAGCGTATACTAAAAGATAGAACTTCTTGCCCTCACAAGCACTGATATGTGACTTGCTGTCAGCATATACTAAAAGATAGAACTTCTTGTCCTCACAAGCACTGATATGTGACTTGCAGTCAGCAAGTCTTCTATCTTAAAAGATAGAACTTGTTGTTCCCCATCCTGTTCTATAGTAATATGTCAGAGTGTTGATTTACTTAAAATCTTTCTTCCTTTAGCATGGTTCTAGAGTAAACTTGTCCATTTCAGATATTTTCTATAGTGTGACCCTTGAACTAACCTGTTCTTAGTGTGCTGTTTGTTGGGGGAAACTTTCTTACTCTCTGTAACAAATCTTCTCAAAGGGATACTGCTGTTATAACATCTTTTGATAGAAATTAATAACAGTGAAGAGTAGAATGTTGCTATCAGTCTGTAAGTTATTTTAATTGCTTTTATAACAAATGCAATACACATACAGTATATTATTTTTTTTAATTAAATCACTACAGTTTATTAATTTTCAGTAAATTCTGTTAATATATATAAAATATATAATTATATTTTCTATCTGATCATTTTTGAAACGTGTAAATGTTTCTACATTTGGCTTGTTCTTTTCTCCTGACATAAATTAATTACATATTTGTGGTTAGTTTTGAAAATTTGTATTCCACACTGAAGGATTTAAAAATATTGCAGTACCTTACTGTCTCAATGTAAACAACACAATTTTAATATGATATGCCATAATTTTTGTAATATATAATTCTAAATACTTTGTCTTTTTTCTCTTAATATTATTAAAATATTTACAACAATCTATTGCACACTTCAGTAAATTTCTGTCACAAGTGTCTTTTGTAACTCATCAGTTATCAGTTACAATCTTTAAATAAAAGCTAATTCAAGTATTCCAGCTGAAAATTATCAGCATTTGCTTCAATTGCCAGTTTTTTGCATCCTTATCAGTTATTTATCATCTCTTCTTAAATTGACATAATCTTAGTATTAAGATTATCATTGATAAATAATAGCAGAATGTGCTAAAAAAAAGTGTAATTTAAAATTTAATGCAATAAATTCCCTTATATCCTACAGCTAACTGGCAACCTCACCCATTGTGAAAAACATTTAAACAATATAGGTAATTTTGATGACACTTGGCCCTTTTTATTTATTTATTTTTTTAAAATCTTGAATGATTATCATATGTCCAGTAGAAATTCATTTTGTATCTACAAAATTTCATTGATTTATTATAAGAACCATTAAATATTCATATATATGTCAGTGCTGCACCTTGGAGGACTGATATTCTAGACTTTGGTCTCTTGATTCAGGACTTATAACTCTTACTTTATGCTTACCAACCCCTTTTACTTTTATGAAAGTTGAAATCTTAAAGAAAGAAATAAACTTTGTATTGTTATTCATGTCAGGTTCGAAAACAGGCCCAGGCATGTCTCCAGTCCTGCTTCGACTGCATCCCATACTTGTACCTGAGTGTGTTGCCACGCCTTGTTGCAAACTTAAGGAACCCAGCAGTGGAGGAGCACACCTTTAAAGTGAGTTAGCATCCTCTTCCAGCACCTGTATACATTACCATGCCATGTTGCAATTTTAAAGAGGACACACTCTCTTTTAAAGTTTTTAAAAGATCCTGTTGTGTTTTATGATAAAGCATTATATTTTACTCGCACCTTTCATTGTTCCTGGTTCCTAGGCAGCATTTTTTAGTCTCATGATTTTATCATATTTACATCTTTGACACAATAACCATATTTGCATCCAAATAATTGTCATATAATAAAGATTTATTAGATTTAGTAAAATAGTGAGCACAAATGCTTGGTCATATTATTAATTATTAAATGGTATGTGTTAGAATATAAAACAAACAAGACATAGTCGACTTTTTATGATCAGAGTGTGCGGACAGTTTTGACCCACTCATGTATTGTTTCATTCAACAGGAAATTCTTCGTAATGATAATTCTCAGTTGCACAGCACAACTGTGTTTGAATGTCACTGAATCTACTTTTGCACTAAATGAGGTGTAAAGGAATCCTGGACATTGAGATTTTAGCTAATGAAGTGTGGTAGGAAATAGCTGGCACAGATGAAGACTGATGCGTCTTGTAAATGTTCTCCTAGATTATTTATTGACGAAGACTGATGCGTCTTGTAAATGTTCTCCTAGGTTATTCATTGAGGAAGACTGATGCATCTTGTATCTGTTCTCCTAGATTATTCATTGAATTGAAATTGTGCAGTGTCAGTGATTAGTTTCAAAAATAAAATGAATTTATAGTATAAGAAGCGTACTGCTGAGATGATAATGATGGGGTTTAGGGTGGAGGTGATGGCAGCTATGGCGGCAGTGATGGTAATTTTGGGAGTAGCCTTTGTTTATGTTAATATTTTCAGGACAGTGGAAAGCTGTTTTTGTGGTGGTGGTGGTTTTAGGAGTTGCCTTGTCTATGTTAACATTTTCAGGTCAATAGAAAGCTGTTTTGGTGATGGTAGTGGTTTTAGGATTTGCCTTGTCTATGTTAACATTTTCAGGTCAATAGAAAGCTGATTTGGTGGTGGTGGTGATTTTAGGAGTTGCCTCATCTATGTTGATATTTTCAGGGCAGGTGGAAAATTGTTTTGTTTTTTGTTTTCACTCATTGCAGGGAACTCTCCATCTGATTTTGGGTTCCGGCAAGAAATCAATGGCTACTCACAGAAACTGGGAAGTTCTTAGCCAACTGTGGCCAGCTCTTGCTCAGGCACAACAGTTTGAAAAACCTTCCATTCTCCGAATCACTGATGAAATCATTGCCAAAGTTGTTAAGTCACAGGAAACAGTTGCCATCAAGTCACAGGTAAAAAAAAATAGCATTGTTTTTGGTATTTACTAAGATATCAGTGAAGATTGTGCTATAATTATGAGAATAATGTTAAAATTTGTAGTGTTAAAAGTTTTAAAGATGTTTATGATTCACCTATTATTACTTGAATAAGTTGTGACTTCTTCTAACTTGTGTTATACAGCCACTCTGTACTTTGAATTGTGGTCAGACACCTTTCAGCATTGTGCACAAACAGGAATGTCATCTCTTCAGGATGTCAAGTTTTTTTACAGTCTCTCCAAGCAGGACTGACTCAGAACACACTCTATTTAAGTAGAAGAAAATATTGATAAACATGTTACTAGAGTACACTCCATTTAAGTGGGAGAAGATGGTGATAACATGCTGGAACACGTTCCATCTAAGTGGGAAAAGGCATTGATAAACATGTTATTAAAATACAATCCATTTTAGTGGGAGAAGGCATTGATAAACATGTTACTAGAACCTGCTCTATTTAAGTGGGAGAAAAATCGATAAACTTGTGCCTGCCTAGACTCTCTTAGAGCTCATAAGATTAAGAGTTCAACATTTTATAGAAATAATGTCACTCAAAGTAGTGAGATTTCTCTTGAGACTAAATCTGTTTTGCTTTCTCTGGAGTCAATGTCTCTTTTATCTTCTCTTTAATTGAAAGTTTTCTATTTTCTATTATGTGAGTTTGCCATGGAGATATATACTTTTTAGCACGCAAGAGCCCACAATCTTCTGGTGATTAAAAGCTTCCTCTTATGATTTTTGCTTAAATGCATTCCTTGCATATATATTATTTGTTTTTACTCTGAAAATTTTATAACTCGTAATTCTAATGTGGTATGCCGATATGCATGTAGGATGGAAAAAAATTTGTTTTTATAAAAAGTTCATTAATTTTATCATGAATATTTACCAGATATATATACACATAGACCCTCTATGCATTGTAATAAAGGTAGATTACTTCTGACAAAATTTCTTAAGAACTTTCACCTTTTATCCCCTATTAAGGGTTTATGCAAAGCTCTTGGCTCTGGCTTTTTATACCACTAAGACCATATTGTCTTAAGACCATAATGTCTTCCCGAATGCACATCTGCTAAACATTCTAGAAAATTTATTTCACTTAAAAAAATACCTTTTTTTGTTGCTGTTTTTCAGGTATCTTCAGTCAGTTTGGAGTTGGCTAGCAAGCTGGTGTCAGTTTCGCTACCAAGGACAAAAAGTCCACCTTTATCTGCTGCAGACCTAGAACGTGGAGAAAAGAAAGAAGCAGAAAAAAATGCCCTGAACTTGCTGTATGATTTACTCAGTATTCTATTTTTCTGATTTAAAGTTGCATAGTAATTTTTTTTAAATATATACTTATGAATTTGTAACAAGGTTAGACTTTAAAAAAATGTTAATAAGTCAAAATTCTTCCAAATTATGGTTTATAACAATATAAAGAGTGTAGAGAAAGTTATTATTTATTATTTTATCTTTTTATTGGGTGATTACTAGTACTTGCATGTATGGTATTCATCTTGATAACAACGAGTTTGAGAGATGAGAAACTTCTCTCTTTTGATTTTGAACTCCAGCCTATTTACACCTTCCACACGTCTAATTTACATCATTAATGACCAAATATCTAAGTTAAATTGTTAATGGCTAAATTTCTAAGTTTCTTCATTAATGACCAAACTTCTAAGTTAAATAGTTAATAACCAGATTTGTAAGTTACTTCTTAATGACCAAATAAAAATCTAGGCCAGTCTTTATTCTTCACCTCATCCTTTCTTTGAGCTTTTTGCATTTACAAATGAAACCTTCAATCGGTGTTAAGTCTCTTGATGGATTATGTCTAATGCAAACTTAAAACCTGTTCCCCCATCAATCATAAACTAAGATCCAGTAACCTTATCTGCACGCCCAATTCAACAATTTCAGTCGCCCCTTTTGCGTCTGTGGAATTATTTTAAGATCAGGCTGTTGAGGTTACATCCCTAAAAAAGTATTAAGAAGTGTGTGAAAGCACCAGACATCTTAAACTGCACATAATTTAAATTTGTTTTGTGTGTGAGTGTTTGTTAATGCAAGCAGGTTTCTTAATTTGTTTCTTGTTTGCTGTCTCATTTTGGGAAGTTGTGGGAAAGTGAGGTTTAATTTACAAAATTTAATTGAATAAAACTGCAAATTTTACAAATCTAAAGTAGTAAAAATGCTTAAGTCATCTTTATGTTTTGTTTTGTTCAGAGACTGGTTTAGTTATTCTGTAGTCACTGGCATTCAATGCTTTAGTAAATTGTGTTCAGAGAGACTTGTGTTCTCTATAATATAATATTCTCTAGTCTCTGGAACCTAGTGCCCTTTTAAATTTTATTATTGCATGTATATTTTTTTATTATATTCACTACACTCAATACAGAATCATGTAATTCACATCATTTTTTATGACTTGTACCTTTGACTTTTGTACAATCAGTGTATTCATCTTTCTGTGTAATTTACATTAAATTCATTTAAATCATGAATGGCTGGATTCAATGAAATATACATTCCTAAACATTAACAAGCTTAACTTTGCATTGATTGGGAATTCTTTTTTTAAAATAATGCATCAGTACATTATTACTCTTCTGTTACCAACTTTTAAAATAATAAAAAGTTCTATACATAGGCTTTGTTTTAAATTTATAAGGGACAATTTATAGTGTTTATGTTTTGACTTTTTCCAGATTGTATCACAAGTTAGTGGACGAGCTTGTGGCCTTAGCTGACAGTGGCAGACTGTAAGTTGTCAATCTTGTATAAGCAATGTTAATTTCTGTTCACATTTCATTTAATGGAATATATTTTGTGCATACTTTCTAAAAAAAAAAAAATTAAAAATAAGATCCACAAAGTTGTAAACAGGCACATATTCAAGCACTGAGTTTTTACTTAATTTTTAATTTTAGTTTGTTTCAGAATAAAATGAAAATAAGGTGATTTATATTGAAGAGTGATATATATATATATGTTCATTCTTCAGAAATATCTGTATAATTTAGATTGATTCATATTTCATATGTTACATTTTTCTTTCTTTCTCTTTGTTTGTTTGTTTATTTTTCTTGCATGAGCAACAAGATTGTTTTGTTGAAATTAAGCTATATCATATTTGATTTTTAGTTCTTACTCTGGCCAAATCCTGTACTTTTTGTATGTAGTATGTGCCATAATGTAACTTTATCCAAAGTGTTTAATGGAAACCTTAGAATTGCTAATTAAAATGCTATGTTATTGTTTGGCAGTATGTGGAAGTTTAGTCAGAACTGTATGGAGTTCTTGGCCCTTATGCTAAGAGAAGATACACCCATACCAACTGTAGTTGTCCAACTCTTCACTAAACATTGTATCAGTGACATGCTCTACACCAGAAAGGTAAGCAAGAATAACAAATTTCACATGTAAAATCTTCCATTTCCAACTTTCCCTTCCTTTCACATAAAAAGTTGTTTTTTTTTCATTTCAAACTGCATGTACAGTTTTTATGAAATATATTTTCACCATCCCCAAAATAATTGTATTTGTTCACTGTATTGCTTTACTTTTTAATAAAGTTTTGCAGTTTTCCTTTACAAAGGGTAGTTTCAACAAAAGTTTTTTTTAAAATGATTTTGCTTTACTTTTAAATATTTTGCTTTGGTTTAAATATTTAATACAGTTGATGCTGAGATAAGTTGTAAAATTGTTCTGCTTTAGTTGAAATATGCACTACATTTGATGCTGAGAGAATTTGTAAAATTGTTCTGCTTTGGTTTAAATATGCAGTACAATTGATACTTTTATTTCTTTAAGTTAGGAGATTTATATGTTTTTGCATACTTTGACAGTTTCTTTTGCACAAAATGTTTTATTATTAAAAATTTGTTTTGTTCTATGCAAATAAAGTTGTGTTTGAAAATCTGTCCATATTTAAAATGTATTTTCCTAGCAAAAAATTGCTAAAACATACACATTTGTTTCACAGTGACTGCCATTCATTTAATTGTGCACAGGAATATGGTGTAGGGGAACAATGAGCTCCATCTCCCTTCCCTACATTATTAATAGTAAAAAATGATTTAACTACTGCATTTTGGCCTGTTGTTTGAGAAACCTTGACTCTACAAAACCATTTCTTAAATTCAAATGGTGCACTACACCTTTGAAAGATGTGACTGGATGAAAATACTTGCTATGACACCTGCTTGTAAAATCTTCACAGTGTGAACTTCCAAAATATTTTTCTTCAAATAAAGTGAACTCCAGTAAATTAAACTTAATCCTGTTTAGGAAACAGACTGTTTCTCTATACAATTGCTGGAAGTTAAAAAAATTCAGTTGTCAAGAGGAGTAAACAAAATTTGGTACAAAACCTGTACTGACATGATTCTTAAGCACAAGGTTGGCAGACAAAATTCATTTAAAATATTGACATCCAATAGTGATTCACTTGAGTGAAAGTTATTATTGTGATAAAATATCATTTCTAGTTAAAAATCAAATTTATTCTGATTAAAAACATAAAGAATTGTTCTATTGGTATCAAATTGCAACTCTGATGCAGTTACATTTCTTTGCAAATCAAAAGATCAGCAGTCTTTGTTTTACACCATTTCAGAACTTGCTAAAAAAAAGTAATTTCTTCAAGCAGAATGTGCAAATGCAATGTGATGATTATATTTTACTTGAATTATTATACTTCTCAGGCTAATCAACTTATGAGATAAAATATGCTTCTGTGCAAGAATGATAGGACAAACAAGTAAAACGTATCAAGAAGCTCTGTTTAAAAACATTTCACACTGATTCAGATAATTATTTTTTGCACAGTGTAATGATGTGCATATAGTATGATGATTATATATTTCTTGAAATATTGGCATAAATTTACAGTTTGTAAAAGACAAATTGCACTAATGGAGTAAAATAACACTGCATTGCAAAGTGACAATTTGGTCTTTGATTTGGACTAAAAAGGTAACCTTGAATCGATCTTTCAGACCATTTGATGGCAATTCATATTATTATTTCCACATAGTGTTGCATGAAATTACAAGGAACTGTGTATATGGTAAGCACAATTATTTTTTTAAAATTTACAATGAAAATAATTATAGAAATTTTAATCTTTTGTTTCTGGTTCTGATTGTTATGTACATTTGACATAAGCATAAAATGAATGCACTTTCCAGTTAATCAGTTTATAATTATTTATTTTTAAAATCATGTAACATAGTGCAATATGTATTTTATTTTGTTAACCATTTATATAATACAAGAATGCTAATGAAAAAATCACGTGTTAGATAATAGACAACAGAATAAATTAATAAAATTACATATATACAGAGAGAAATGTTTTCATTGATGATATATTAGTTATAGATTCTGAACATAATAAGGATGCTAAATAAAATTTGAAAAAAGCACTGAACACATATTCCATGTTTTATAGTTAAATTTACATTTTATATGCATTTTTCTCAAAATTAGTTGTGTTTTTTTCCTCTGATTGTCAATATGTCAGGACCCCATTTGAATGGGTTGTTACTCAGTGTTCCTGAAATTTAGTGTATGTGTGTATTTCTCTGATGTACAACTGAAAATTACTCATAGGCTAAGATCTAAGTATTTAATTTTTTTTTTTTAAGTTTGTTATTTGCAGATTTTTGATGAGTATGTTTTAAAAAAGTCACAATGGAAAGTATTTTTTTTAATATTGTAACATGTATGTGTAACCTTTTCTATGTCCTCGATGAAAATAAAGCTAATATCAGAATTCTGTCATATATATTAACATTTTTACACATTTTTTAAACAAATTTTTAAATAGTAAATATTTTCATGCATATAAAATTAATAAAAAAAACTAAACAAGTTATTTTTATATTGTCTGATATTGCTTTCATACATCGAAAACCATTTATAATTTTTTTTTTCCCCTCTGTGTATGTAGTATCTGGCTTTAAATGTAAGTCTTTTTTTTCATTTCATTGTTTCCCCCAGTTATCATTAGCAGCTGTTTCTGCCATCCTCAAGCAGCAAAAGCGTAAAAAGAAGAAAATTGTTGTGGATATTGGCCAAGTGTCTGGTGTCACGCCCTGTTATCCTGACAACCCACTGGCTCCTGGGGATCGCCTGGATAACAAGTGGCACCAATATAACTCGTCACAAATACCGCAAAACAAGGAGGAATGGGATGCTTGTACATTTGTTCCCAAGACACATTTTGGTTACTACTGTTGGCCCAGGTGTGTTTTTGTTGAGATTTTGCAGAGTGATTTTTACAGTTGTTCGGAATGTTGACTAACAGTTTCCTTTTACTTTAACATTTAGAGGGTCTCCTTATTGTTTTGTTGCTACTTAATGCTCGCTTCCAAAATTTGCTGATTTCACCAACAAACTTTTATATGCTCTAAAACAGAGATCTGATGAAGTATGCTGATGAGAGTCAACAGCCCAAACTGGTACGCACTGCAGAGGAGATGCCAGAAAACGAGCGGCCCATTTTCGAGAGCTTTTGCCAGGCAGAGTTTGTAGAGGTGCTATTACACTACCTTGCTCTGGAGGAACAGAAAGGTCGAGACAAGTTCCAACTAAAACACCTCATACTTTTTAAGGTAACTGACCTTTTTTCTAGTTAGCTTGTACTTGGGCAACTGTCATAACATTAGTTTGCTACCACTTGCTTTACTCTGCCTGCAGAGTTTGTTGGTGTGAATTAAGAATGTAGTTTTCATATATGTATGTATTCATGAATATTGAAAGTTCCAAGATTTGAGATCAAGAGAAAAGAGAGCACATTTTTACAGTAAAATGAATTTTTGCTTAAACGTCCACATTTTTTACTATGACTTTAAGTAGCAAGGGATGTACGAAAGAGTTTATTACTTTAGGTAGCAAGAGATGATATGAACCAAGAAAGTTTATTACTTAGGCAGCAAGGGATGCTGTGAACTGAGAGTTTATTATTATTACTGTAGGTATCAAAGAATAAATAAACCAAGAGAGTTTATTATTATTCTAGAAATATGATAATTTGTTTCAGGGTCTATTTCGCAACTATGGAGACAGCTTTTTGGAAGTGTTTAAACCACATATAGAGCGTCTGGTTCATGATATGAGCCATGATCGCCATGACAGTAGTCAGCGTTGTGCCATGGAAATCATGTCTGGTCTGATCCGAGGATCCAAACACTGGCCTTATGAAAAGGTGAGACATAAGTAAAATTGTAAGCCTGTCCATGTCTTAATGAATTATTAAAAGTTGTTATGCACTTTCGAATGTGAAAAGTACTACTGGCTTAAAATTTGTGCTAGCAAACTGTGACATATTTCCAATGGTTCCCCTGGTCATATAAAATGTTTCTGTACCATCGTTTTTGTCAGAACTAATATTAGTTCAATTTTAGTACACCTTATTAACCTTTGGCATGCTGCATGCAATTTCACAAGATCTGGTAAAGATTCTGGGAAGTCCCTCTGGGTGTTTGAAGAACTTTGGATATAACTAATTTTAAAAACTGTCATATTCTATATCCATACTAAATCTCTTTCTCCAATTTTGAATGGATCTTGAACTGTTCACTTGGATCAGAAATAATATTTTTGTGCAATTTCATTTTCTTCATTTTCTTATGCATGTAGTAACAAACAGTTTGAAAATTATTAGCAGACTCTCTCTCCAAAAATGATTTAGGAGAATTTATAAAACAGATCATTTTTGTTTTTTGTTGAGAAATAAGTAACCATGTAGTGAAGAATTGATCATGTGTTAGTTAATAAGAGGGGACGGTAAATAGATTTCTTCAGAATTTTTCAGAAAAAATAATTTGCTTTACAATCTCTAAAAAACATATGATCACATCTATGAATTTAGAACTTTCTACCATCAGGGCCTTTAGATTTGATTTATTTCAGTTAAGGTTGAAGATAATTTTATTCTGTTATTTCTTATCCTGTTGCATATTTGCTTGTCACACTTTGTGAAACCAGTTTGTCAATAATTTTCATCTGAAGTAGGGCAATTCAGCATATTCAGATTTCAAAATGTGAATGTTCTGTAAGATAGAGGCATTTGGGCAGATTGTATATTGCATATGTTCATTTGATAATATTTTCAGAAAATTTGTTCTTTGTTCAAAAGTTTGTACAAGCTGATATTTATGAAAATTGCCTATCACATGTCAACCTTGCCACTATTCTGCACACTAGAAGTTTGTAGAAGCTGATATTTATGAAAAGTGCCTATCACATAGCAACCTTGCCACTATTCTGCACATAGAAGCACACTCATATATGAATTCATTTACTGAATTAGTGAAAAAAAAATTACATTGTGCCCATGTACAGACATTTACAGTTATCCAGACACTTGTACAAATTATATACCTCTCATAAATGTGTATGGGCAGGATATAGTTATTTAAGATTCATCAAAATATTGTTCACATTTCAGCAGTAAATATTGTTTATTATATAACCTTTTTATTATTATGTTATGTACACATATTTATTATTTATCTACTTTTGAAAGGTGAACATTTCATGAATTTATAATTTTAAAAAATAAGTTACATCTTTTGCACGGTGAATATACATTGCTCATTTCTGCATTGCAAAAATGAATTCACTGTGATAAATGAAAAGAATGTTTTGTTTTTTTGTTGACTTCAGTGAAATGTATCTTCTAAGTTGTTTTTCATATCAGATTGCATTGAATTTGATTGAAAAAAACATCTGATACTCATTTTTCTCACTATAATCTGTTGATTTCAGTTAAAAAGAATGTTTGATACTTATCATACATTTGCATGAGACATTTGTGTGCTGTCATTCATATCAGAACTGGTATTATTTCAATCTGTTCATTGAAAACAAGACATTTGTATGTGTCATTTGTGTATGAAATGTCCCCATACTATCATTCATATCAGAACTAATGTTCCACCTGCTGATTAAAATGTTTTGCTTTTGTTATCTCTTCCAGATTAAGAAAATGTGGGAGTGGCTTCTCCCTCTTTTAACTTTCATTCTTAACAACATCACAATTGAAACTCTGGAAGATTGGGGCACTTTCTTCTCCTCTGTGTCGGTAAGATTGTAATGTCTGGCATTACTTTTTCATTTGTTTTTCAATTCTTTATGTCTGCGATCACATCAGAATAATTTATTTATAAATGCATGCCTGCCGTCATCAAAATAATTTCATTTGTTTGGGTGTTTAGTGTTTAATGCCTGTTAATTTAGTAAGTCTCTGTTCATCTTTTGAAGTTTATTCTATTTTTTAAAACATTTTTTGTTCTTTAAAATAACAATACAAAAATAGTTTGTAAAAAATAATTATATTTAATTATTTAACGTCAAAAATTAACTAACACCATCTCCACACTTGAAGGATAAAATCCCTTGCCTATACATGTCTTGACTGTAGATTGAGAGAGAGACAATCCTAGCTAGATGCCCCTTAAATCCTACTTCTTTTGAAAACCCTTGCAACACCCATTTTTGTTCTTTTTTCACAGAGTGGGAGTCCTGTTCTTGAATGTCTTTTAATTAACAGCTATGTATTATGGTTATTTCCTTTTGGTCTATCATTTCTCTTGTGCTAGTACAGTAAACATTTAAGTTATTTCTGTTTTTATCTGTTATTTCAGTTGTGCTAGTACAGTAAGAGAAAATTGTGGTTATTTCCATTTTGTTTTATCATTTCTCTTGTGCTAGTACAATAAGGGAAAAGTTTTGGTTATTTCCATTTTGTTGTGTTAGTGAGTTAAGAGAAGGGGTTTGTTTTTATTGAAGTGGTTGGCACTGATTTGGGATTTCACTCTTTCTTGCTTGGCTTTTGCTCGACTTATTGTTTTATGTAGCAGACATGATGCATGAAAGTGTTTGTTCTTTTTGTCAAATTTTTTTTTCTATTGTGCTTTTTATGGGTATTCATCAAATCAGAATTGAATATTTTGTCAGTTTTGAAATGTGAAATGTTGGGAGCAAGTCGCATGGATCTGTGTAAAAAGTAATTCAGTTTTGGTCCTTAGTACGAGCATCCTCTCTAAAACTTGAAAAATACACACAAAATACTGTAAGTTGATTCTATCTTTATATTTGCTGAGATAAAGATTTAATGTGTGGGTTTAGAAAGAAAATAAAGAACATATATAGTCACTAGAAAATAGAGTTTTGTATTTTAAATGCATGGCATTCGTTGTACTAATGTAAATCTTTCCACCTCACTTGATGACTATTAAAGTTAGTATCTCATTCAGTTTGGTTTTTCGGTCATGCCATAGGATAGAATTCTGAATCCATAACAGCTAAATTTTATCTCAGATTTTTCTCCAGAAACCTGTTCACAGCTTGAACAGCTGTCTCTACTTGAGTTGTGAATGTGACAGTTGGCCCCACTTTATAGCATTGAAGGAGATTTTATTTGTTTATTCTCTTTTGGAGATTAGGGTATAGAATATTTTCATCTGACTGGGTATGGAATATTTCCATCTGATTAGGTAAGAATATTTCCATTGGATGATGGGTTTGGAATATTTCCCTCTGATTAGGTAAGAATATTTCTATTGGATGATAGATATGGAATATGTCCACCTGATTATGTGAGAAACATTTCCATTGGATGGGTATGGAAACATTTCTATCTGATAAAGATTCCATCTGCTACAGGTATAGAATATTCCCATCAGGCTTTGTAATGAATATTTTCATCTGCTTTATTCTGTTTATCATTTGGGAGTCTTTGTGATATTATATTAATAAATCTGTCCTTTTAAAAAAATCATATCAGAGTTGTTTTGTTTTTCTCTTTGTGAATACTTACCCAAGTGCTTATATTCAAATAGTCTCCTATCTTTCCCATAAGAAAATGCTGCCTTGGGATATTTAAAAAATAAAGTTAAACATTATTTTACTAGAGTATAAAAAAGGAGGATGGGGAGAATGTCGGATTTCAAAATCTTTCAGTTTCATTTATCTCCCTTGGTTTTGTGCAGGGTTTCTATAAAGTTACAGTATATATTTGTATTGATAAGGGAAGTAATCCCATCAGTCTGAACACTTTGTAAGTATTTCATAGAAACTTACTTTGTGTTTTAAAAATGACACCAACTTCTGTGACCTAGGAAAGTCGAGATCCACGACAGCTTCACTGGTTTTTTGAACTGCTGATGAAGAATCCAATCAGCGGTGATGGAGGAGCATTTGGAGATTCCAGGTCAGTAGATGTTTATTTTTCTCAAATTTATGTGCTGACCAATTTGTGTTATAGTTTTGACCAAGTTATATATTACAATGCTGACAGTTTTTGTTACAGTACCTTCACTTTGTGTGTTTACTGTTGGCATCATTTTGTGTTATAGTGCTGATCAAATTATGTGTTTTAGTACTGACCAAGTTATGTTATATTGTTGACCAAGTTCTATGTCATTATGTCAAAAAGGTTATATACTGAAGAACTGATTCAGTTAGGTGTTAAGGTTATGAACAAGATTTTGTGTTACAGTGCTATCCTCTGTTATGGGTTAAAGTGCTGTCCAGGTTATGCATTAAGGTGCTGTCTAGGTTATGGGTTAAAGTGCTGTCCAGATTATGGATTAAAGTGCTGTCCAGGTTATGCATTAAGGTGCTGTCTAGGTTATGGGTTAAAGTGCTGACCTGGTTTGGTGTATATCTTTAGCTTGGTACCACATCAGCAACTATATTTTAACTCATTCTACCCTAGCTGTACAGCTGCTTATCTACTCCTGCAGCCCACTGCTGCTGAGCCTGCTCAATGCTGTCTGCCCAGCTGTGTAGGCCAACACTACAACACTACATCTCATAGTGGCTATGCAATCTGAGCCCAGCCGTACTTTGGCAGAAATAGTTGATGAGTAAATACGGTTATAGCCGTACCTGTGGTAGAAAGATTTAAAGCTGTAAAATATTTCTTGTAAGCTGACTGAAAATATAATTTCTTCTACTTCTACTTGTATTTCTTCTTCATATTTTATAATTCTTCCTTCGTTCCATTTTATCTTTTGTTTTACTTTGTCTCTCTTTTCTCTCTTCGTTTTACACTCAGAATTTGTTCTTCTAAGTATGTGATTAATTTTTTAAAAAATTCTAGTTAACTTATTCTGAAATTGTGAATGAACTTAAATATAATAACTTAATAGATGTAATGTGAATAATATTAGATTCAGGAAAATTTGCATTGCAGTATTTAAAATGTAAATATTTTAGCATTATTAATGTCAACCAGTATTAATTTATTTGGCAGTATAATTAAAGTTTAAAAAATAACAATAAATCTTAATGTGCTAAATGATAGTTTAGCATCTATTAAAGGTTGTTTAAGATTTTTTCTTCTTGAATGTGTGCAGAAGAAAAAGTATTATTTCAACACTGTCATTTCTTTTATTTGCAGTCTCAGGTTATAACAGTAACTTAAATTCAGGATGGGGATAATTTTATTGTCAGATTTTAATGTAAATTCAGGACTAGGATGCTTTTATTGTCAGGTTTAAAACATATACAAGTATTTTAATGCTGGTCTGAGATCAATTATCTCATAACAAATTTACAATTGATATTGGACTAGGGTCATTTATCTCATAATAAATTTACAGTTGATTTTGGACTGGAATAATCTCATAACAAATGTATAGTTGATATTGGACTGGAATCACTTATCTCAAAATAAATGTACAGTTGATATTGGACTGGGGGCACTTATCTAAAAGAAAACTGAATGATTGAAATTGTACCTGAGGTCTTTATCTCAGAATAAATATATTTTAAATTATTGGATCTTGGATCACCTATGCCAGAATAAATTAATATATTGATAGATATATTATATAATATTATGTAAAACAATATATAAAACATTAACAAGGTTTGCCTTTCACCAGAAATTTATGTATGTATTGCTTATTCTTATAATTTTTCTTGCAAATAACCATATACATAAACTACAGAAAAGGGAGAGCCAACTTACAATTGCATTATATCCAAATTTGTATTATCATTAAAAAAGTTGTATTAATGTCATTAATTTATTTTAGTCGCCTGTTGATGGTGTATCAAGCACTCATACAGCAAGAGTGGCGTGTGCCAGAACTCCTTCACCGCCTTTTAGCTGATGTACAGCCTCACCTTGCTCACCACTACAAGGCTGTGCGTGATCGGCTTGGCAGGTGAGTGATAGTAGTGTTTCATTTGACTGTTCCATTTGTTAATTTGCAATCTGACTTTGAAAACAATAATTACTTTTAAAAAATAAGTTTCAATTTCTTTTTCGTAATTCTGAGTATGTTATTTTAATATGAAAATATTTATTTTTATTTTACTTTTGGAAGCTATCTTTATTAAATCTAATTACAATTATAAATAAACAAGTTATGATATTTTTTTAAGAAGTTTTAATTCTGAACTTTGAATCACAGTATATTGCAATGTTTGTGGGTGATTTTTTGTTGTTGTCACAATTGTGTTGTGAATCAGTAATGTTAAAGGGGGACGGGGGGGGGGGACTTAAAAAATGTTTTAAGAATTTTACTTATTATATTACTTCCATATTCCCTGTTTTCCTTATTAATGTTAATATTTTTTTGTGTTAAATTTTGTTAACAATTGTGTACTGTGATTGTGAAAAATAAAAATATTGCTTGTAACTTCTGACATCTCATATGATCATTAATATAGTGATTCACCTGCCAGATTTTTATATGTTATATTATTCACACATGGATGCACAGGCTGTTATTATATTTATCAAATTTCCAACATCACCAATATTAAACTGTGGAAGGGTTGGAGAGAATGATCTGATTAACACTAGTATTTCTTACTTGTTTGGTTATAAGAAATGATTAAGGTCAATTTCAATTACAGGCATTGGAAACACATTTTTTTATTAAAGATCATCTTTTTACTTGTTGTGTAATTTGTAAAGAAAGATCTGAGCTTATGTAGTCGTTGTTATATATTTTCAAGTAAATATTAACCAAGATTTCAATTCCTTGGCTTTGTTTTGTTTTTTTCTCCTTATTTTTTTGCCAAAAGAGCCAAATAAGCAGTCAGAATTTTCCAGATGTTTTGTGAAACAACTGGCCTATGTCCACAAATTTGGGGCTATGGAAAGTTTGCTTACTGAACACACATGCATGTACACACGCACGCACTTCTTTTTAGTATGATTTTGCATAAGAAAAGAATGTCTCTAATGGGATATCAAGGATATTTGAAATTAGAAACTAATATTTATTCTCTTTAGAGAATATTGTTTACTTTCTTTCAAATTGTCAAATTCAACTCTTAATTTAATTTCTTTTGTTCTTTAGTATTCTTTCATTAATCTTCAATTACGACTATCGCATCAATGCATACTCTGAAACGCGCTCCCCACAGCATGCAGCGTTTCTGGCTCAAGTTCTTACTCAGTTGGACCATCTCAAGTTGGTGGAACTGGACAAGGGGGACAACCTGAAGTCATTAAACACTGAAGGCAATAGCTCTTTATGTCAGACCAAACACCACACAGAAGAGCCAATGGAGGAATGTGAGGAGACAAAAGACAGTGAAGAGGAGAAGCATCTTATACGTCTATGCAAAACAAGTAACTTAATTTTCAATTTATTTTTAACAAATTTGTCATTGGAGATTAGATTGGATTTGTATTTTATTTTTATTTTTTAAGCAAGTTTAACCCTTTACTGGGCAAAGCAGCCGTACGTCGTATTGGGCAAAACGGCTGAAAACGGCCGTATCAACCAGTGTTCTTTTCTTCTCATATCATTCAAGAAATCATGAGACTTCCGGTGTCTACTTCCTGTGTTACGATTTTACAATAATTGACGTGCATTTTGAAACGTTTTCTCCTTGCTGCGTTCATTTTTTCATAAAGTTTTCTTTGTTTTTCGCATTTGGTGTTTCAAATGGATTTCTTAGAAGCGTCGATCGATAGTGAGGAGTTTACTGGATTCAATTTATTGGATAATGAGGTAAGAGAAGTTGATTTTGAATGGGATTAGAAGTGACATTAGCGTCAGTAGCATGCACATGTCAGATCTTTCCAGTTTGGGAGGAGAGTGCATCAGATTCTGAGGATATCGAAGAGGAGTAGGGGGAAGGGGTATCTGAAGACGCATACAGTTGGAATAGTAGTACTTTAGCACTGAATATATCAGAATTTATAACAGAAACGAGACCGAATGTGACTGTAACTAATGATAGTACTCAGCTGGCTTTCTTCTACCAGCTTTTCAAAGAAGAAACATTTGACAAGATAGCAGAACTAACGAACAAGTACGCACGTCCGAAAATCGCGGAAAAACAAAATGGCAATCCAGGTTGGAAAGAAACTAATGCCACTTAAATGAAGGCTTTATTTTGGACTTATGATTTTGATAAGAATTCACAACCTGCCGAGAAAAGAGATGTATTGGTCATCTGATGACAGATTAGTGTTCCTGGCATCACCAAAGTGTGTGTGTGTATAGTGTATGTAGCTGACAATCACTGGACAATAATTTTTTGTGTGTAAATATATATGTTCATGCATGGATTCAAATTTAACACCTTAAAGTATACTTCAGTTAAGGATATTAATAAAGCTGCTTTCATTTAATTTCATTTTGCATTTTATTTCATTGAAATATATCATACCTAAGATATGATGTTTTTACCGACGTAACCCTAAATCTCACTGAAATCATGAAAATTCTTGCCTGCACAGAGCTTAAAAAAGGAAAAGTGCCTGCCCAGTAAAGGATTAATATAAAGGATTTTATCAGTTTAGTCACATACCCTAAGAATTTAGGGAACTTTAATAATATTTTCCAGAATGTGAAGGGTGTGAAGCTTATGAAATATAATAAATTGTTTTAATGTTAGTTACATTTTCCATGGGAACTAATGCTGTAAGAGGGTTAGTTTTTCTGAAGAAGAATACTTGGTTAAATGTAACTTTCTTTCTTAAATGTAAAAAATAAATAAATATTATAATCATTGAAGTGAAAATTTTGCTAATACATAGAGAATCATTGACAAAAAAAATATAGAACTGCAGAAAAGGTTTTCATGATAGGGAAGAATATAATATTTATTTCAAATTAAATATTGCTCTGTATTTTGTGATAATGAATCTTGCTGCCTAACACAAATAATGAATGCCTTAATTGGTTATGATTTAATTTAAAACTCTTAAACTACTGGACTTACACAATAGAAACAGTTCAACAATTACATCTTAACACAATGCAGGTAATATTGAACTTGTAAATTAAGTGATGCATGTGATAAAACAGTTTAACAATTATATTTTAACTATGCAGGTAATATTGAGCTCATAAATTAAGTGATGCATTTAAAATGTATATAAACTTCAGGGCTGTTTGTCATTAGTTTTTTTTAATTTATAAAATATGGTAATTCTGTGATGTCATTTTGCATCTGGAAATTTGAGCCTTTGATGCATTGGTTGTATAACAGAACATAGTTATTTGTTATTTTTATAATTTATTTCCATTTATTTTCCTGTTTCATCTTCCTCTTATATCAAACCAGATTAACATATAATAGAATTTGTATAGAATTTTAATAATCCAACTTGAAGTTGACCTGAAACTATTGGGATAATGGAAATACCAGAAAATTTGAAATATTTAAGATACAGCGAAACATTATACATATAATGTACATTCATTTAAAAACTGAATTTGCAGTACATTTTTATTATTACATCCAGTATATACTTAGTATCACAGTAAAATCCATATGGGTATCTGCTAAAAATAATATCATTTACAGTACACAAAGTGATATATTGTGTGAAAAGTGAGATTCATTTTTTTGTTTGCACTAAATTATTCATCATTTTGGAGAATACAGAATATCAAATAAGTGAAGGTTGTATAATTATCATAACCCATTGTGAGTATGTGTTAGAGTAAGCTAGTAAGAGAGAGAGTCTGAAATGTTGATTATCCATTTCTCATTTCTGTCTCATACGCAGGCTCTCAATAATTTTACGTTTACTTGAGGAAGTCCTGTTCAAATTTTATTTCAAATATAAGTTCATACTTTGACTCTTAATCACCTTAGATTAAATTTGTGGACTTAATTGTCTTGACTCTCAAATTAAAATGAACCACTTGTCTATCACCCTAGCTTAACTTGTTGGGCTTATTATCTAGACCATCAAAAATTAAACCCTGCTTAGATTGTTGGGCTTATTATGTTAAAATAGCTTCTTTTCCTATCACCCTAACTTAAATTGATGTTTTAGTGTCTGGACTGTCAGAAATTAAATTAAATCACTTGTGCTAGCCCCCAAAGTTGTTGGGCTTAGTTCCTAGATCCTCAGACATGATAAAGGGCCATTAGTGGTAAATGCTACATATTCTCATCACTTGGCATGTAGAAACTATAAAAAGTAATCAGAAATAATACTCATCTTGGCCTGCTTCCACCCATTTACAAAAAAAATTATAGAATGTCAGAAGTAGGTTTGAAATTTTAAATCAAAGAAACGTTACATTTCACAGCTGGACATTTTAAAAATATTAAATTATTTGAATAATATCATTATGTGTGATTATATGTTGCATTTGTGAAAGGTTACAGAAACAAATATGGAGGAAAGTTATGAAGCAAATTTATAAATTTTGTCCTTTATGTTTGCTTTTTGTAGTGTTGAACTGGCTGAATCATAATTGTATACGATCATTTGCTGTGCTCACAAAAGATATATTTCCTATATTACCTGTGGTGAGTATACAAGGTCCTGATCATAATTTTATCATTTATTGTTGTGTTACAAGGTTATTTTTATCCCAGTTGTTTTCAATAAATATAATATAAAATAATATTAAAAGTAATTTATTTTCTTAGTATAATGAATTACTACATATTAAGAGTCATTGATAGTTTCAGTACTTTCAGAGAGCAAAGAATTAACATTATTATGATACACAGTTTCTATGTTAATTCTTTGCTCTCTTATGGCCTACTCTTTTGGGAAAAAAGTGTATTTCATCTTTACATTGCATAATTATAACTTTAAAAAAAAATAATTTATAACTGTATTGTTTTGTGTATTCTGCTTATTTTTGAGGTGTTTATGACCATGTACTATAGCATAAATCACTAATATATGTAGACCTAGCTGTAAATTTATGATAATCCCTTTAGGTATTTAACATGGGAGAATTGCTACATAAAATTGTTCAGATTAATAAATGAAAGTAATTGCCATCTAAATGTATCAATGCATAAATTAGCCAGATCTGTTCAGTCATGTTCAGATCTATCTGGTCAGAACAGTATTCATGTTTTCAGTTTTGTTCAGTCTCAGTATAAACTATAATGCTTGGTAGTCATGTATTTAGTCTTAGTCATGTTTGGTTCATCTTCAAACTACAGTGATTAATAGTAATTTATTTAGTCATGTTCAATTCATCTTCAATCTACAGTGATTAATAGTCATTTATTTAGTCATGGTCAGTTCATCTTCAGTCTACAGTGATTAAAAGTCATGTATTTAATTCACGTTCAGTCTATCTGTTAACTACAATGATTAATTGTTATGTATTAATTTGTGTTCTCTCCATTCATAAACTTTAGCAATTGATAGTTATATATTTAGTTTGTTTAGACCTGCAACACACTACAGTATATTCAGTTCTTCCTTAAATAAAAATGATTGATAGTCATATATAACCCTTATGATAGCAACCAAAATGAATCGAGCAAATACAAGTAGCAACTAAAAAGTAAAACCAGGTAGCTATTTGGCAGTCAGCAATAAAAGGTAAGACAGGCATTCAAAATCTCAAGAAATATTGTTTGAATGGAACATATAAATTCTAAGGCAAATTCTTCAAAACTAATATCTGCTGAAACTGGTTAATTAAAGTTGCAATATGACTATGTTAACTGTAGTAAAATATGGTGCATATTTGCTGCATGATGACTGATGAATGTACTGATTATATTCAACTTTCTCAAAATTATGTCAGTCATATTCATTGTTCAGTTAGTTTACTTTGTTGATGATGAATAGTGTTTTTATATACATATAGCTACAAAATTCTAGATAAACAGTCGCATTTCAATGTATTTCTTCCTAAATGAGATTAAGTAGAGAAGTTCAGAAAGATTTTTCAGTCTTATAGGAGATGAACTTTGTAGAAAGTTATAAGATGAATATTCTTGTTTATAATATAATAAATATATCTGTTCATTTTGATGTTGCACTTTTTCCCCCATATTTACGTTCATAGAGGTTTGGCTGCTATTTTTTCTGCAATTCAGGAAAATCGCTATTAAATATCTAATTGGTAATTAAAATGAAAAATTACTAACTATTGGTTTGTGATTTAAAAATCCTGTGGAGGGCTGTTTTCCATCATGCACATTCTCATACTCTACAATAATTCATAGATAACAGTCATACAGTCCATACATATTCTACAGTGATTCATAGATATCAGTCATGCAGTCCATACATACACACTACAGTGATTCATACATATCAGTCATGCAGTCCATACATATACTATAGTTATTGATAGACATCAGTCATGCACAATCCATTCTAAACTGCAACAATTAATAGTCACCTGTTCAGTCATGATCAATCCATCCATACACATCAACTCTTGCCACCAATTTGTTTTTTAGATCTGTAACCTTCAGAGTGAACTCAATGATGAAGATCTCCGCAAGGATTGTAAAGCAACTTTGACCAACCTATCAGCTGCGCTGCTCATGAAGGATGTGATTCCCCAGGCACTTCGCACCATCAGAGAGGTGTGTACATGTAGTGTTTGTATGAAATGTCATTGGTTATAGTTCTATGTGTAGAAGTGTGTACATGTAGTGTTTGAATGAAATGTTATTGGATGTGCTTCTGTGTGTAGAGATGTGTACTTGTAGTATTTGTTGAAATGTTATCGGATGTGTTTCTGTGTGTAGAGGTGTGTACTTGTAGTAGTATTTGTATGAAATGTTATCAGATGTCTTTCTGTGTGTAGAGGTGTATACTTGCAGTATTTGTATGAAATGTTATCGGAAGTAGTTCTATGTGTAGAGGTGTGTACATGAAGTTTTTTTATGAAATGTCATCAGATGTAATTCTGTGTGTAAAGGTGTGTACATGTAGTGTTAGTATGAAATGTCATCAGATGTAATTCTGTGTTTAGAGGTGTGTACATGTATTTTTATGAAATGTCATCAGATGTAATTCTGTGTATAGAGATATGTACATGTAGTGTTTGTTCATGTCATTATATTAATTCTGTGTATAGAGCTGTTTGTGTGTAGTGTTTGTATGAAATGTCATCAGATGTAATTCTGTGTACATGTATGTTTGTATGAAATGTCAGCAATATAGTTCTCTGCGGGGAAGCGTGTACACAGTGTTCATATGAAATGCCAGTGAATATAGTTAGTGTCATCATGTATATATTATGTTTGAAGTGTCAACAGTGGTGTGTAGAGGTGTTTGCCTATAGTGTTTGTTTTGTATATGTCAGCAGATGTAGTTGTGTGGGGAGTTTATATATGTATATGCATGCAATGTCAGTAGATGTAGTTGTGTGTAGAGTGTGTGTACATATAGTATTTGTGTATAATGTCAATTGATGTAGAGGTGTTTTCATGTAATGTTTGTATAACATATCAACAGATTATGTGTATGTGTAATTTGTTTGAAATGTGAGTGTAGAGATCTCCAAACAGTCTATTAATAATTTTAATTTAAATAACATACAACCATGCAAGCAAAACTAAAAAAAAGAAACTGTTTTTAACTTTTTCCAAGCAAGCAAACAAAATTTTTTATATCCCCTGTTTTGTACACTTATTTTTAGAATTTATTTTCTTATAAAACGTGCTCATAAAATTTTGTTGGTTTGATCATGACATATATTGAACTTTTCACAACGTTATAAATAGATTGAAATTTATCTAACTGCTATGCTGACATCCCTATATGAGTAATCGACTGCTTAGCACAACTTCAACTGATTGCTAAAGCAAAATGAAGGTACAAATATTGATTTATGTTTGAATAAAATACACGATGGCTCCTCTTCTGACTGAAAATATAGTAGGTTTGGAATGGTCTAGTCTATCTTTGGTCTGAAAATGAAGTAAACGCTATCCTTGTATAGTAAATGATTGATGCTTTGAAATCATCCATTAAATATAAAGAAAAGTTTTGGACTTCTATTAACTGTCATTTGTGCTTTTTTAACATTTCTTTTTTATAATACAGAGTCCTGCTAAACATTTCTCCCCACACTCCAATCTGCTTGCTGCTTTTTCATCTAGTTGTTAGTAAAGGCAGGACTTATACATAAAGCTCTGTTTAATCTTGTGAGGAGTAAATTTGCCTATCCCAATTCTAGACTTAATTGTTATATAAATTGTTAAATTGTCAAAGTGACCCAATCTTGGGCACTCCTTAAGAGGGTATTTTTGTAAGAGTCAGAGTTGGAGTAAACAATTTAATCTCATTGTTAGTTTAGTAAAACAGGACTTTGACATAAATCTCTGTTTAATCTAGTTGTTACTATGTTAGTTTAGTATAAGCAGGAATTTTACTTAAAAGTTCTGTTTAATCTCATTATGTTAGCAGAAGCAGGACTTATTTACATAAATCTCTGTTTAATCTCGTTAGTTTAGCAAAAGCAGTATTTTGACATAAAACCTCTCTTTAATCTCGTTAGCTGGTATCAATCTTGCCAGGAAATTATTTAGAGTAAATGTGGGTTAGTGTTAGTTTCCATGTATATGTGCATTTCTGAGTGAAATGTGTGTGTGCTTTTTTGTGAGCGTATCTACATGTGAGAATGTATTAACTATTATTTTTTTTTAGGTGTGTAGCTGTTTAATCTACATTTTCTTTGATGCTATGCTTCTTTTGTACAAGTTATTTATATTTCTCTTAATCACTTTTCTCTTAATTTGTTTTAAACTACCTAAGAAAGCAATAATAATAAAAAAAAATAGTGTAGATGTGCAAGATTATGGTATATTATTTTTATATTCATACTTTGATGTCACAGAAAATTTAGCACAAAGAGGGTACATCTAATGGCAAGGAAAAGACAAGTAAATTATGATTAACAGCATAAGGCTATTTATGACCATGTTTTTCAGCCCAATAGGGCAGTCTCTTAATATAGGTTTACTGTATTACTTACCATTCCTCTTAATCTTTAAATAATTTTTGTCTGTAAACTTTAATATCTTACATACTTCCTCTTTAACAGGTGGCAGGTTTATCATCTTGGCATGCAAGGGTGGCCATCCTACAGTTTATTCAAATAAATGTGTTTGGCAACTTTTTCCTGCTTCAAAGTGAAGAGAGCCAAACAGCTGTACGAGAACTGCTACTCCATCTGCTCTGCGATGAACAATTGGAGGTGATGAATTATTTCCCCTTGATCTTTTCATTACCTTTACTCTCTTATGTTCTTTTCTTCCAAAAAGCAAATAAAAATTAAGTTTGATTTTTAATTATTTGCTTAGCAGAATTTTTGTTTTTGATAAATCTTTTTCAAAGTTTGATTTTTGTTTGCTATGTTGTCATAGGTACGTGAGGTCGCTGCCATGACACTGAGCGGCTTAATGCACTGTGGTTTCTTGCAGATGAATGCTGAGATGTTGGTGAGTTTATTAGTATTGTGTTAATGATGTATTTTTTACAGCTTTTCCAAGTCTTTTAACTTTTAATGTTTTTGATACTGTTATTTAGTTTAAGCAGTTCCTTATATTTTGTTTTTTGTCAATAGAATATTAATGTAGGCATTGCTTTACAGTGTTTCTATACAAACCTGCTCTTTAAAATATATTCTCACCACTTATTTTTCTGTTCTTCTTTTTATAAGATATCTGTAATCAGTATTCTAGAGTTGTTTTGCATAATTAATTTATTGTATGTTTTCCATGATAATGTCTGGTCACCATGAAAGCGTCCTCCTCAGACAAAATGATACCTATTTTTTCGAAAATATCTTTTCTTATTGTTTTCTTTTTTAAAAGAGCCATTTTGAGCTTTTGCGCCGTGTTAAACTGAAGAAGCGACACACAGCAACTGAGCCAGACTCTCTTGAAAAACTGATTAAACGGCATGCAGGGGTGCTAGGACTCAGCGCCTGTGTGCAAGCTCATCCATATGATGTGCCAGACTTCATACCACAGGTCTTGATGGATCTCAGCATCCATGTCAATGACCCCCAGCCCATACAGGTATAAGCAAATCTTTTCTTTAGTGAGAGAAATTTACAACTTCTTTGAACACATTCTGTTCATAAAGTTCATAACTTATAGAAAATGTTTTTGGCAACAGTGATGCTGAGGTATGGCATAAATCTTAAGTCAGAAGATCACTTGCCTAACTCAAGTCATAACTTTCATTAGGAAGACCCAGCGCCATTTAGAAAATGGCCATTACAGCTTGCAATAGGTCTAATTTAGCAAGCAGTTTACTGCATTTTGGCAAAATTTCGATGTTGATCAGTATTGTTACAAAACATTGTTTTGCAAAAAATGAAAAAAGAAACTTAATGTTTATGGAAGACAATATATATATATTTTAAATGCAAGCTGAATTTATGTTTATTAGCTACATTTCTTTTGTTTGAAATCATAATCTTGCAGAATGCAAAGTATGTTTTAGTCTTGTTAGGTGAACCCTTCTTTATTTTTGGCTTGCGCTCTAAAACTATAAATAGCAGAGTAATGAAGCTTGGAGAATAATGGTACATGTTCAGAACATGTCCATTAATCCCAGTAACTTGCATTAATAATCAGCCTAATTTATTACTTAGTAATTTATGACTGTCATAAATACTAGTCAGCAAATACAAATACTCCTTTCATCTAATAAGCCTGCATATTTTCATTTTATGCTTTGCAAAAAATTCATATTTGAAATTTCAGTCTTTTAACCAATGCACTTTGAAAGTGGCAGATGGGCAAATCTTGTAATAATAGAAAAGCTGGACTGAAAATTTTGTTGCCATTTGATATATCCTGAGATTTTATGTGACATTTCAATATCTATATAAGATTTCCATCTTTCTGTATGTGGACCATTTATGCTGCATTTTAGTTAGCCATGTCAACAGCAGGCTACCGTAATAATGATTTACAAACTATAGCATCTTTTTAAATTAAATAGATTTATTGTATGTATAACATCTGGGTTCTGTCCTTGGAATGTGAACTATTAATTTCTTATTTTGTACCAAAATTTTCAGATGTTGCTGCAAATTGTACACAGATGTGAGATCTGATGTAGTTTTTTTATTGGAAGGAAGATTTAATGTCTTTAAAATGGAGGGAAGGAGATACATGGTGGAGACAAGATCTAATGTGTCGTTACAATAGTGGGGAGATCTAACATGTCTTAAAATGCTGGGGAGGAGATCTAATGTCTGTAAAATGGTAGGGAGGAGATCTAATGTGTCGTTACAATAGTGGGGAGATCTAATGTGTCTTTAAAATGGTGGGGAGGAGATCTAACATGTCTTAAAATGCTGGGGAGGAGATCTACTGTCTGTAAAATGGTGGGAGAATTAATAGTGTCTTTAAAATGGTGGGGAGGAAATCTAATGTATCTTTATGATTGTGATGATGAGATCTAATATGACTTTACAATGGTAGAAGGGAGACCTAAAGTGTCTTCAAAAGGTGGGAAGATCTGTGTCTTTAAAATTGTGATTTTGTTGCCTAGATTTTACACAAACTTTCAGGGTCATCAGAATTACTGCTAAGTGTAAGCAACAGATAAGGAGATCTAAAATGTCTTTAAAAGGTGGGAAGATCTCTGTCTTTAAAATGGTGGTTTTGTTGCATAGATTTTGCACACAAACTTTATATTCATCAGAATTATTGCTACTGTAAACAAGAGATGAGAAACTTGATGAATATTTATAATAGAGGAATGTAACTTAAAATTATGGGGAGATCTTACATGTCTTAAAAGTCATGGGGCAGAGAGATCTGATAGGTATTTAAAATGACGGTTTTGTATACTTTCAATAGATGACAGTAAAAAAGACTTTGTCAGACTTCCGACGCACCCACCATGACAACTGGCATGATCATAAACAGATGTTTACAGATGACCAGCTTGTGGTTTTGACGGATCTGCTTATCTCTCCTAATTATTATGCTTGACCAGGGGCCTACTGTTAGCAAGTATAAGTAAGTGCCCAAGTTTTAATAATTAATAAGTACTACATATTGTGATCATTGATCAGTAGAATCATTTTGTGTTTTTAATTATAGTTCAGAAAATTTAGAGGATAGATTCAGATCAACACATCATACTTTTGTCCTTCATAAAAGTTAGATTTTGATTTATAGTAATTTTTAAAAATAAATTACCTATAGGAAGTTGTATTAAATTTTAATCTGTATTTTATTTTTGCTTTATTTGTGCCTTTTTATTCTGTTGCATAAATTTTAGTTTGTTAGCAAATTACATTTTTAATTTATTGTTAGCATGTAAATGGTATTAAATATTCACAAGCATTAGGGAAGATTATCTAGGCCCTTTCAAAATGTGTAGAGATAATTGAACAGTAACTTTATGAAAAGATTTCTTAACAAGAAGATTTAATGCAAAATTTAGTGAATGAAAGGAAACTTATGTTTTTTTATAATAATGGATTTTTTTTAAATGTCCTTTTTTTCAAGAATTATGATTTTGGGGTCATGTTTAATGCAATTTTTATTTTGTTTTTTATTTTTCAGGATGACATAATCTCAGCAGTAACATTTGCTCTGTTACATCTATACAGGAAAAATGCTTTTGATTTTTGTATGCAGTGGTATTTGTGTGTGTGTGTGTGCGTGCGTGTGCGTGCATGCACGCGCATGTGTGTGAGAGAGAGGATATTCAGAAATGTGTATTTATGTAATGCATATAAGAAGACACAGAGTCACACATATAAATAAATCATTTTGAAAATGTAAATAGTAGTTTAAAATAGAATAACTTTAATTACAATAATAAAATCATGATTTTGAAGAGTGACACAGAACATTGGGACTTTGTATGTTCTGATGAAGGTGCACGTGGTCAGTACAAGTCTAGGAGAAAATGCATGAGTGGGACTATTTCATTAGTATGGGGCTGATTCTTCACGTTTTGTGTTTTGCAAAGGTGTACAATTGTGTTTATTAGAGTACCATGCAACTACCTTCTCAATCTTGATATGCGTTTTTTAAAAATAATAATAACTGATAAATTGTTTATATTTATTGACGCAATTTCTAATAATTTAAATTCCTTAGGAATTTGCACACATTTTGTAGATAAATTTAATATGCTTTCAGAAAACTGATCAAAAAGTTGAAGAATGTAGTGTATCCTGGCATTTTTCACCGGAATAAAGTGAATTCTGGCAGTCATCTCATCATCACACCACTCCCTTACCTGCTTTGCCAAAATATGTTTGCATTTATTTTGATTGATTTAGGTTGATAGCTGTTTCCAGATCCTGATTTTACTGTCGTGCCATCTTTAGAGAGTTGTTGATAAGTATTGTCACTGGGCAAGTAGGAAATGGTGATGATATAGAAATGAATGTGCTGTTGGTGGTTTCATGTTGTCACTGGGCAGCAAGAGGAACCAGTGATTTTGTTGCCTAGTGGTTTGGCTGGGTTTTGTTTTTGTCATATGGACTCTTCACCAGTCACTTGCTGCATTTATTAAAGAAAGAATTAAATACAGGCAGAGACTTTTATTAACCATTTAAACTGAAGTTCATGTAAAACAGACAGCATTCGTTAAAGAAATCTGACTTATTATCTTTTGGTCGTTTCTGCTTAGAGAACCATTTAAATAAACAGATAATTTATTTTGTTTTCCAGATTGACAACACAGAAAACTAATGTTTCAAGAATTTCCTTGCAATACCTTGAATGAGTGTCCATGTTATGGCCTTCACAATTCCAGTAATTCTTGTGCCCCTAGTTTTAAACAGGAAACATTATCAGGAACTTTACCCAATCCTTGTTAATAAAGACAAAATTTGGATGTGGAGATATTTTGTTAGCTTTATCCTCATTAAAATCTTCACTACTTATGTCAACATACAGTATTAACATTTCTGCACTGCTCACAATGATTATATCAGTGAAGGGGTTAATGGTGATACATTACACACATTTACTTACATATTCAGTGAAAAGGTTGTTGTTTGGTACTTCATTATTTCAATTTCACCCTGCTTTAGACTTCTGACCGCAGTCACAAAATTCTGAACATAGTCATTAGGGTATTCACTTGCTATAGAACTTTTTAGAAAAAAATGTATTCCATGTACTTGTAATTGAGAAGAATGATTTCATATTTTAAACATTCTTTATTTGTAATTTTCATTTACTAAATCTTCCACTCGCAATATTTTTATCATTGTTATAGTAATGTTGTACTTTGTTGTCACTTCATTTTGATGTCATGATTGCTTGGGGATTTTTTGAAGCTGTCAGTTAAATAAGTTGCCTCATTGCTGTTTGTTGATAAAAATAATTGGCAAATGTTATTTTTGCCAATGCATTGAATCATTTCTTCATTTATTTCACGTGTTCTTTTAAGTTATCATTATGTATCTCTGTATTTGTGTGCTTGTGTGTGGATTTGCAGGAATTATATCATTATTATTTTGGTATCAAATACAGTTTTAATGTTTACTACCCAGAATATAAACTAAACTTGTATTTATTATTTATACTTTTAGCTTAGGTTTTTCTCAGGCATTGTTATTATATAATTAGAAAAAGGATTAAGATGTACACTTCTAAATCATCACTTCAAGATTGTTAATTATAGCTCTTATTAAACATATATATAATTCTGACATATTTAACTGCTTTTCTTTTCTATATTTATAATTTAAAGAATTATTCCTAATAAGCATCCATCCCTTTGTGTCACATTTTACAGAAATTTTGTTATGAAGGTTCCTAGGGGTAAATGAATATTTACACCAACAGCGAAAAACTAAATTTTTGTTGTACTTTTAAACTTCTTTATAAGTTCTGGTTTGTCATTTGATTTTTGTCTCCCCTGGAATCTAACCTTGCCTTTTTGAACATGACTTGTATGCTTAAGGAAAATATTGAATCTGCCATGGCTAAGATATACACATTTAATAAGAGTTCAGGAGAAACATATACTTTAAAAAATTTCTTTGTCATGGTGGTATGTGTATTTATTTTTTATGTTGGTGTTTGCTAGTGGTAATGGTTTATTTGAAATTATATTGCTCCTGCTCCTTTAATTGTGTGACAAGGATTTCTAAGCAAAGAATTATTATCATTTTTGTTAATTAACAGTGTCCGCAGAAATGGGAAAATGGGTGTGTGTTTGGGTTAATAAGAAAAAAAATTTAAGCTTCCAAATGTCACTTGTTTTACTTTTGTACATATGTGTGAGAGATATATAAGTCTGACATATTTTATTTCACAAGATATTTATTTTTATGGACTTTGCATGAAATGTATTCATGAGGAAAATACAATTTTTAATTTGACCTGGGTGCTCTCAGAATTCTGTAGTCCTTGATCAGCTGTATCAAATCAGTGTCAAGAGTTAAACTGGACCCCATACTCCCATCTGACAGCTGCTTTCTGTATTAAGGCCTTTGGGAATGAGTGATGTCTCCTTAAGAGTGCATTCAGACCAATGATAAAAATTTCAACATATTTTGTTTTTGTTTTTTTAAATGGGCAAGTTCATTCAGACATTAAGAGCATACTGTTTTATTAAATTGAGGTCAAGTATATACTAATCAGTTCTTTATTGCCATCAGCAGTTAATGAAAATGCATGATGCCCCGTAGCAAGGATATGTAGTTTTGTGAAATTAAGTATTTATTTCAGTATGTTTACATGCTATGCTATATAATTTTTTTTGAAAGGAAAATATACTAGTAGAGGACTTTGATATATTACTTTCAGAAATATGGAAATCTAAAAATGAAATAATCACATAATAAAAATTAGAACATTAATGACAAATTAAATTCCTGTAATTTTTGCAATAGCATTGTATGTGATGCATGAATTTAATTAGATATTGATTCAGCTTGATTGAAGGCATTTTTATTTGATTTCTGCAAAACAAAGTTTTTGTTGTTTGTTTTTAATACAAATGCACATTCTATAGCTGAATAGCTAATTTTTACAAAAGTACTGAGCTGTTGATATGCAGTTTATGATTGAGTAAAAAGTTATCGCAGAAGTGTGCTTCAGATTTATAATTTTAAAATTATTTAATGATCTGTCTCTTCTACTTCTCTGGATGAGATGAATGGGTGAGTGTAATGTGTTATTCATAATCAAGTCTGAAAACTTTATATTTTTTATTATAAAAATATTTGTACAATTTGAATTTTTAAAACATAATAAACACAGTAAGTTATAGGTAAAGCATAATTTCTCATCTTTATTTAGAAGACTTTTTTTTTTTTTAAAAGAAAAGAAAAAGACTCAAAATGCTCCAGTCTGTCATGCATTTTAGTCTGTATCTATTTATTTAGGTCTTAGTTCAACCAAACTCTCAGAAACTTTAAATCAAAGCAGAATTTCTATTAGATGTGATAAAGTTGCACACTTAATAAGTATTTGACAAAGACTGGAATATCAGTGGGACTATAAGACATGATAAAGTTGCACTCTTAAAAAAGTATTTGACAAAGACTGGAATATCAGTGGGACTATAAGACATGATAAAGTTGCACTCTTAAAAAGTATTTGACTGGAATATCAGTGGGACTATAAGACACGATAAAGTTGAACTCTTAAAAAGTATTTGACTGAAATATCAGTGAGACTATAAGACATGATAAAGTTACACGCTTAATAAGTATTTGACTGGATTTCGGTGGGACTATATGACATGATGAAGTTGTGCACATTTAATAAGTACTGGATCAATGCTGGGTTAGCATAAACTGTCCTTGTTGGAAATACTAGCATTCTATTCCAACTAAGGGAGACACCAGAAAGGTAATATTAGTTTAGATTTTGAAGGAATATGATAAAGTTATACTCATGAATTGAATTAGGGTAGGATGCATATGGGACATGATATAGCTGTGTTCTCAACATTGGATATATATATACAATATATATACTATATACAGATAATTAGATATTGGATTTATAATGGTACAGCTATACACACAGTATGGGATGAAAGCATGTTGGTATGTTACATGATAATGCTGTACTCTCAAAATGGGATATATACAGATATAGATAATGGATTGATATAGATATTGATAACTGTACTTGAAGGCATGTTTTGTACAAGATAAAGCTGTACTCTCATCGTGGAAGATAGATAAATAGAACTGTACTCGTATGGAATGAATTTTTGTGTGTAGAGATTACATGATAACAATGTGTTCTCAGCACTGAAACATTTTCAGATTTATTGTTCGAACATGTAAAAAGCTGTATATTTAGTACTGGATCAATGCAGGTTTTTAATAGAGCATGATAATTGAGGCAAGGTTTAAAGGCAGTATGATAAAGCTGTGCTGTCAGTACTGGATCAAGGCAGGATTTGAATGGAGATTGATAACTGAATCAAGGCAGGTTATTATTGGGGCATGATAACTGAAACAAGACATGATATAACCTCTGGTAATGTAAAATCAGCTGTTCTCTGACACACTAATCTGAATCTACCTTTAGTTATGGTACCACTACAACAGGTAGTTAAGCCACGATGTCTTCATCAATTTTTGTTCGTGGTCATTAGACCATTGGACTCAAGCCAACTGATTCTTCATTACTGCCAGCCAATTGTTGCATTCTTAAACAAGTCTTTTATATTTACTCTCAGAACAAGTATCTTGTTTCCTTTTAAAAATAACTTAGGCAAATCTTTCCTTTGTTTAAAAAGTCTGCCATTCTTTACTAAACAGAATTTTGTTCCTTAATGATTTGCATACTTTACTGTTTTGACTACACTAAAATGTGTATAAGTTTTTACCAGTTGTAATGTAGAAACTAGCAAAATTTATACTTGCACTTTTTCTATGTATAGCAAACGGGTTATTCATTTGTTGGCATTTTCTTCTGTATCATTAATAAATTTCACAACAGTGCAACATGTTTTTGTTAAATATTTTTATTGTGTATCATGTACTTGTATTTTTAAAAATACTCTTCAAGTTAAAAAGCTAACATTTCCCCCACAAATGTCTCTTTTTATACATTAAAAATTCATCATTTTGTATCGTTTTAAAATTCTATTTTATACTATTCTAGTTCTTTTCACTTTAGAATAGACCAAACTAGTTTCAAGAGCAGGTATGTTAGTAATAGTATGATGGTTACTTTAAGCTTGTTGTTTTCTTCTGTTTAAAATTGTGTGAAAAACCACACAAATTTCAAATTGAATTGAGGCTGATTGTGGTGGTAATACCAGTTCACATTGTTTAGGATTCATATTTCTTCACTAACTATAGTCACATCTTTGCTTCTGTCACAAAATACAAATGATATACCCAGTTCACTTTGGCAATGTAGGTCAGAATTTGTTGTCTGAAATTGTATAGATTACAAGTAGCTTTAAGAATCAAAATCTAATGTTCAGTAATCTGTATACATTATAAGTAGGTCTTAAGCAAGAATCTAAGTCTAATGTTCAGTAAGTCACATAAGACAATAAAATAAGGAGTGATATTTTTTTTTTTTTTAGATAACAAATAGGGTAAACTTCAACCAGCCTTTTATGTGATAGAAATTGTGGATTATATTTGTGGAAATCTTGATTTCCAAACTGACTGTCCCAGATGAAACTGTTATATTCTCTTAAGTGAAATTAAAAAACTGAACAAAGCACATACAACTTACAACTGTTACGTTTTCCTATTATTGTTTTAATTCCATTTGAACTAGTTCTACAGCTTATCACATATATTTACAATAAACTTATGTTTATGTTTATATCATCGGTGCAAAAAGCTCTATGCCCATTTCAATGACTTTGTAAAAATTGACGTTTCTGTCTGCTTTGAGAGTGGCAGGCTTATTTTTAAATTTTATTAACGGTCATTTCCATAGGAAAAGCATTAGGGCTGTTTAACAATAGTAAGAGTGCAAGGGGTCAAGCTAGTCTAAAAGGGGAAGTGGGCCAAGTAAAAATAAATTTTCATCAGTCTGCTAGAGAAAGAGATTGAACCAATCAAGAAAGGGGGAAGTGGCTAAGTTTAGTCTAATGGGGAAGGATTCAAACAAATATACATGCAGTATGGAGATAGTGACATGCATGGACTAACACTAGTAACAGTGGAAGGTGTTTTACTAATCTGTTAGGGAAATAGATCCAGCCAGAAAGGAAAAAAAAAAAGTGGTGGTGTTGGTGAGGGATCAAAGATCACTATAACTGAATGATTCCATCAAGCAAGCTGAATGCATTAGAAAGACTCGGCATTGTACTTTTAGAACATTTGTTAATAAAATAGCAATAGCAATGACATTACTTTTCAGAACAGTTTATTACTTTGTTTGGCAGTGACTAATCGTCTTAGTTCTGATTATGTTGTAGTCCATTTTTCTTTATAAATGACATTTTATTTGGCTGGAACTCTTTAGAGTGCTCAAGAGTTATTGGATTCTGAGATAAAATGTATGCTTTGATATTGAATTTTAGTAGTTGTATGAAAAAATAATTTGAATAATGAATTCACTTGAAGTGTAGTACAAGAAAATTTAAACTTGTGTAATATGTTCTTTCTCCTTTATTGTTTATTGTACGGATACAAATTTTAAACATATATTTATACAATAATAGATAAATAAAATTGTTTACTTTTTACTGTCACCGGTATCCAGACTCATTCAGGGTGGGGTGGGGGTATGTTTTTGACAATTGATTTTATTTCTTGTGTAAAACTTAAATACACTGGTTTCAAGGAATCATTTTCATATTGGGTTTGTATTTATCATCTACCTTGAAAAATTCCTTGTTGTAAGCCAATGATGCATTTATTTATGAACACTTTAAAAACTTGCAAATGTTGATCAGAAGAGGGACAGTGCATGTCAGGATGCTTGTAAAGATCATTTCTTGTTCATTTGTTTTTTTAAAATTTGTGAATGCTCTTGTTTATCCCACTTATAAAGTAAATACACATTGTGTACAAATCTACAGAATGCAAGTGAAAATTAACTCATTGCATTGTAAACTGCTGTTCATTAATCAGTGTTGCAAAATTCAGTTAGATTTTTATGCCAAAATAGTCATAAATCCTTACATATAAGAGTGCCCTTCTGCTGACAGCACAAACAAAACCTGAGCTATTTTCAGTTCTATACAGAATTATTTCTAAAATAAATAGCTTATCTGAGTGTCTATTAGTAATCTTCAGTTGTCTAATTTTAATTTGAAAAAAACTTGTATAGGTATATTGTCTAAAGTATTAAAACATTTAGAAAGAAAAATGTACTGTTATAAATATTTATGAAAATAAAGTGTGTATATGTGCATTATGTCAGAATTCTTTTTTTTTTTTTATGAAGAGTGCTTACTTATATATGTACTTAAAATACTAGAGAAAGATGAGATAGAAAAAGTGGGTGCATGTATTTGAAAAAAAAAAAACAGTACTGCAGATGATATCTGTAACCAATAAGATTACCAGTATTGATAATATTGCAATTGGATGGGTTACTTAATTTTGGCTTTACCATACCTCACTGATTGCTGACCTTAACTATCTTTACCAGTAACACATTACACTACAGTCTGTCCTTTTTTTTCCTAGACCAGGTTAAACCTTCATGTCTACCCACAAGTCCATGGTGATGACTGAATTACAGAAAAGTGCTTAACAGTCTGGATTGCAAAAGATAACTGAAATTTACTAAGGTTTTACCTCTGTGCATCAGGCAATTGAATTTGACATCCCTAACAGGAATAATAGCCACAATTACCCCTTCAGTGCCGTCCTGTATTATGCTCATTTTGTACACAAACTATTATGAACAGAAACAAACCCAAGTCAATTCACAAATAGCACAGATAACATTCTCTAACTTGCATTCCATGATAAATTTATCCTAAGAATGCAACGATCATCAGCCTTCAGAAGGTGGCAGTTGGAACTCCTGGTATTGTACATATAGTTGAATAGGTAGGGCAAATTCAAACATTGGTTAACTTAAGAGTAAACAGAATGTTGTTGCCTAGTTACAAAAGCTAATGAAACAAACAAAAATAGTATACACCTCAATGCCAAACAATTTTTGCAGTAATTTAATTAGACAATAGCAATAACAAAAACCACAGCAACAAACTGTCCACAAAAACCACAGACACAAGATAAGGAAACACAAACTACTTAAAAAATATGATTAATCAAACTTCATTGATAGAAATTATAGCATTTACACATTCAAGCACATCCAGAACATGAATTATTTTACAAATACAAGAAATATCACTATTAAGTAACAAAGAATATAAACTAATAATGTACATTTTATTCAAGTGTGCTGATTTGAAAAAAATGTAATCAATACCTGAAATATATTATGAAACAATTATCAATATAATAATGTGTTTGGTGTTGTCTTTTCAGTTTATGAGGTTTGTTACTTTTTCATTCTACCACAAAGATATTTTTCCTTATTATTGACTTATTTGCACCCCACCACCCATCTGCTTGAAAAACTATTCAGGCTTTGCTTTATCATTACAAAAAAAAATGGCTTGCTGAGTTTTCTTTGGTGACTAAGCAGGCAATTTGAGTTCACAAACCTTAAGTTTACTGTGTGTTTTTTGCTAAGCAAGCGAGTTCTACAAACCTATAGTTAACTGAGTGGGGTTTTTTGCAAACTAACACAGCAATCTGAGTTCTCACAAACCATTAGTTTACTAAGTTTTTTTTGTGTATTTTGCTCACTAAGCAGGCAATTTGAGTTCTCATGCTCATCTAATTAATCTATATTCACAGTCAGAAATTGAACTATAAAAGAGAAATTTTGTTAATTTGTATTTTGCTTTTACTCATTCACTGCAAATATACTTCTCTATTTCAATCCTTATTCTAAAACATTTCAATCCAGCTCTAAATACATTTCAGCCTGGCTCAAATACATTTTGATCTGGTTCTACATTTTAATTCTACTCTAATACATTTCAGTCTAACTCTTAGTCTTATACATTTGAATGTCATTCTAACTTGAATACATTTTAGTCTAACTCTAATACATTTCAAAGTGGTTCTAACTTGAATACATTTCTACCTAACTCTAATACATTTCAATGTGGTTCTAACTTGAATACATTTCTACCTAACTCTAATACATTTCAATGTGGTTCTAACTTGAATACATTTCAGTCTAACTCTAATACATTTCAATGTGGTTCTAACTTGAATACATTTCAGTCTAACTCTAATACATTTTAATGTGGTTCTAATAGTAATACATTTTAATGTGGTTCTAACTTGAATACATTTCAGTCTAATACAGTTAAAACTTCAAGGTGGTTCTAACTTGAATACTTTCAGTATCTGTTAAATACACTGCAAGACCAATGCTTGTAATCAATCTTACCAAAGACTGAATCAGCCCAGTCAATACGAACATATCTTGTAACTGGAACTTGCAGAAACAGGGAAAATACCTATGTCATTATCCTGAAAATCAAAATCTTAGACTCATGCAAAACTTGGCCCCTTTCTTACTGCCTTGCCAATCCACATTTTGAAAATTGTACAGGTTTCCTTCTTCCAGAAATAGGCATCTTTGACATTTGTATTCTATATAATATTTAATGTTACATAAGTGTACTGTTGAAGAACTGGTATTGTATGTGGACACACCTTCTGCTGCTATCTGTACTAGAAATAGTACACTCTTGGAGGGGTTGGGGGAGAGAACAATTTACTTGCTTAAATAATAAGACTATAAATAGGGTGGATAGGATTAACTACAGCATTTATTTCTGTGAATCTATATCACAAATGAAACCTTCTCTTTTTCTCTGATCATTCCAGAGGAAGACTGGCTGTGCACAAGTAAGGTGTCCTCATCTACTGAAGTTTCAAAGCTACATTTCTGCAGAAGGGAAATTCTTTTTTGATCATTAATTGAAAATCGGACTTGTCGCACTAAGTTCCTTTGATGACTACCTGGTTTAGTAGGATGGCGATAGTCCACTGATTTACTTTTTTTGTTAATTCTGTCTCCGTGTGAGCTTCTGCTGGACCTAGAAGCAGCAATTCGAGCTTTTCGTTCAGCATCATGGACGATGTAGACGCCACCTCGAAACGGTTGCTTTTCACCAATGGAATCAGCTGGCATACCAGCTTTTGAACGCTTGAGCAAAATTCGACGTCTGTCTCTGTGAATTGTGAAAGTAGTAAAATATAAATAAAATCAGTATTTCTACAAACATCTAAAAATTTACTCCCACCACCACTACCAAAATATCTACATGTGAATAGTGAATGACAGTAAAAATGTCTGTGAAACTGTGTCAAATCAATTTTTGTAGAATTGTATGAAGTCAAAATTTACAATATTATTAAAAGTACTACTATTTCTATTCTTGACAGCCAGTGAAGTTAGCCACAGATGAGTTGTATTCCTGATATATGTATCAGCAATCTATATATTTGATTATTATACTATGAATATGAATAGTAAGTTTAGTTGCTCCACCTTTTACTCTATTTAAAAAGTGGCAAACAAGCGTAGGGTTAGGTTGGGAAGTGTGCTAAATTCTTCAAAGTGTGTAATGTTCCCCTTTTCCCCACCTACTAACAAACTTTTCAAATTACTGTCTTCTAAACAGGTGCTCTCGACCTGCCAACAAACTTGTCAAATTATAGTCTTCAATCTGCCAACAAACCTCAAATTACTATCTTCTAACAAGGTGTTCCCCCTTTCCCTAGCTGCCAATAAACCTCAAATTCCTATTTTCTAACAACTCTAACAGATGGAAAAGTGTTGAGGTTATTTAAGAGTTAATTTATTTAACATTTAGATTTGTATAAATATAAGTACTAATTTGATTAATTTTTCTATTCTTTCAGATATACAACCCCCAACGATACCAAGTGATCTGTAGTGTGATTAATTTTAATATTCTTTTCACAAATGTACTGAGTGATTTGTAGTTAGATTAATTTTCCTATTTCTTTCAGACAGACAATCCCCAACTAGATTTCAATCATACTTACAAAGGAATGTCAAGACTGGATTAAACAAAAACAATTATTTATTTAATCTAAATTTATATTTAACAGGCTGACTTGTGGTTTAGTCACCCAAACAAGTGTAATAGTGGTTCCAGCACCATATATAAAATACATAGATGTACACTCTCCTTTCTTCAATAACAAATTACTGATACTACAACTACAAGAGACTACACTTTTCAGATGTAGTGTTCTGTAAATCATTCCTTGGCCATTATCATAAAATTATACCGACAAACAGTCTCTTATTAGTTTCCACTCATATAAGAAATCTATTATGACTTTGACAGTCATTAGGTAAATATAAAGATAAGGTCTTAATTATAGCTAGGCTGTCATTGCTACTACATCCTATCAAATAATTAAAGTATGTAAATCTACAAGATTCCACATTTATCTTTACTATAAGAGTGAAGAGTATACAGAACAAAACAAATTTTAATGTTATAAAAAGGTATAGTTCCTTACAGTTTGAAAACTGAAGTGTTATGCATTTGACAACGAAAAACATGCATCCCCACCCTCTGAAAATGTCAGTATTCATGTATACTACTTAAAAAAGTTGTGTAATAAGAAATAGAGGTTGCTCCTTCCTTTAAACCTTGTATGAAACCAATTTTGATCACAGCAAACAGGGGATTGTTTCTGGTAAATTCTGAAAGATTCTACCATGAGTGGGTACACGACAGATGTGGATGCACTAATCAGTGTATATATATATATATATCTGTTGACTTATTTTCCTGCTCTCTCTGACCTGTACAAATACACACTCAAGGACAAGAAAGTATTTTTATTTTACATTTCTTTTTCCAATCTGTAATGTTAGGATATAATTCAGATATATTTCAGTGAACATTCTAATATTACTGAGGGCACTTGGTTCAATTAAAATTAGTATTCAAACCTCATTTTCATATTGTAAAGGCAGTATGATCTTGTTCTCTGAAGACATCTTATGATGACTTAATTCATCAAAAATATAAATTCATCAATAAAAATTCATCAAAACTGACAAATAAGAGCAAGCCATCATTATATTTTATCTGCAAATACAATTGCACTTGTTATAAACACTGTCTGTCAATGATGTGCTTGTAACATTGTCTCATATCAAAATTCAGTACATGAACACATGCATGACACAATACAACATTTATCATCCACATTAATTCTTACACCAGATGTCACACTAAATTAGCTGTGCCAAGCTCTGCTGAAATACTGTAAATCTGATTTTGGTGTCCAACACCTTCCATAATAATAACATTGTAATGTGTTTCCAAGCATCATTTATGTATTGACTAACTAACATTAAGTGAGATGGATTACAAATAACACTTACTAAGTAAATATTTTAACTTTTTTTTTCCTTTCTCCCCCCCCCCCCCCCAAAATCAGAAGCCGCATTAGACTTTTAATTATTAAATATTCTCAGTCTTGGGATGCTTCTCAGGAACCCCACAGCCTCACATTGTGTCCCGAGGTGGAGCCCTATCAATTTTATTCTTGTGTTATAAAAAGTCAGCTCTGATGTACCAGGCATACCCTTATTTGGTACACACTTGGTAGGTAAAGAGTAAGACAACAAATAAGCATAATGTCTGCTTTCTTCTAGGCTTAAAAACATCAATTTAATTACATGATTATTTGCAAATCTTGGTGTCAGATTAACAGCAATAACACCTTACATGCAAATGATGCAATCCATGACTTTTTAAGAACAATTCTCAAACTCAAAGTGAGCTTATAGTTAACTGGGCTGCCAACAGTGGTTGGACAATTATTGGGCCTATAACCAGGTCACACATGTACAGGCCAGTGCCATTGACATTTCAAATAAATTCAATTAAAAGTCATGCTAACTACCTGGGTCTGAAATTTACTTACAGTTACATATACCAAAATGACAAAAACTGACTTCCAGTTTCTTTTTCTTTTAATGGGAAAAACTAAAGTGTTACTACTTTGGTACTAAATTTAGTTCTTTATTATTTATAATAAGTATATTAAAAGATACTGTGAACACAAGGGACAAATGTATAATGTTAGAAGAATTCTAAAAAAGAATAAATGTAGTCCTCCACTTTCACTGTTATCTGATTTTGAATTTTATTTGTAACTGTATTCTCCAGGCTTTATTTTTTTCCCTGGAATTTTTGTTTTCATTTTAGTTTGCTTTCTAACCCATTATTCAATGCTAAAGACAGTTTTCTTGGTTTTGATTCATACTATTTCATTGCTATTGTACTACATGTATTTGTTTTACAATTTTTTAATTATTACTGTATTATTTTTATTTTAAAATGTAATTTTTCTTGTTATACAAAGTGCACTATATTAATAAACCCTACATTAATAAGGTAAATTATATCAAGTTTTGTGTGTGTGTGTGTGTGTGTGTGTGTGTGTGTGTGTGTGTGTGTGTGTGTGTGTGTGTGTGTGTGTGTGTCTATACAGCTGTGTAAAAGTATATGTGTGCCTTTAAATGTGCAAAATTTAACTCCACAAAATATTGTGGAATGTAAGATTATGTTGCATCAATTAGTGCTGACTGTAAATTAAGTAAAACTGTCACTGCTCCAGAAGGCAATCAATAACTAATATTTGTAGCTACCTTAGTATCTATCAAACAAATAAATTCTATCTTAGCAAACAAAGAAGAAAGTAATCACAAACAAACAAAGGATCAATGAACACAATCAATAAAGAGTATATGTACTGAAGCTAGCTGATAAAATATATGTATACATATAGTTATGTATTTTTATCTGGTTGAATTATATATATATATATATATTATGTCTTTAATATTGGCGAATAGGGATGTTCTTGTTTACTTTTGTGCCTTCAAGTCTGCCTAATTATGGATCTTCTTATTAACTGTTTGACACTTGTGTATTTAAGTCTGTCCAATAGGAATGTTCTTACTCTCTGAGTGTGTGCCTTTAAATCTGTCTGATAGGGATGTTCATATTTACTCTCTGACAGTTTGTGCCTTAAGTCTGTCTGATAAAGTGATAGGGATGTTCTTATTTACTCTCTGACAGTTTGTGCCTTTAAGTTTGTCCTTTAGGGCTATTCTTATTTACTCTCTGACAGTTTGTGCCTTTAAATCTGTCCGATAGGGCTGTTCTTATTTACTCTGACAGTTTGTGCCTTTAAGTTTGTCCTGTAGGGTTATTCTTATTTACTCTCTGACAGTTTGTGCCTTTAAATCTCTCCAATAGGGCCGTTCTTATTTACTATGATAGTTTGTGCCTTTAAGTTTGTCCACTACAGATTTCTTATTTACTTTGTGACAGTTGTGCCTTTAAGTTTGTCCATTATGAATGTTTTTGTTTACTATGTGACACTTGTGCATTTAAAAATTTGGTTAATTTCTATGCTATACATCTTTTAATAAACCCATATTCAATTCTTATATTCTTGTCTCTCTTTATCTTTTGTTAATATTTTTTTCAGATTAACCATTTCCTGGAATCACATAGCAGTTAGCCAATTCCTTGTGCTAAAGACCTGTCATGAATTAGTATGCCCAGAAAACAACTAGGAGAGGCATAATAGCACAGAATATTGAGATGAAATAAATTAAAATTAATTTCAGCCATCAAATCTAGCCAGAAATAATAATGAAAGGGGTGTGGGTCTATTTGATTTATTTAAAGTGTTATATATAAATGTGTGTGTGTGTGTGTGTGTGTGTGCATACCTGATTGCTTTGATTGCTGACGCGACGCAGGAAACAACACATATTATTGCTGATAGAACGCCGAGAATAATGAGTAAGATACTACTTGTCTTGAAATCACCCATGCTTACAACTCTTGCCTCTTAGAATAATAAAAAGATACTATTTGAAATAGAAGCAGGTCGTATTCAGATCAGTATTCTAGAGTGACTGACAACTATAACTTGTAATGCGCTATCATATGTAAAAGGGATCATGTTTAAGTATACTTCCATGAAAAAGCTGAACTGGATTGTCGGCCAGAGTGACCCTAGTAAATTACATAATGTTTACAATATATTGTTTTCAAAAAAAGTCTTTGTGCTTCTTTTTAATACTCCTTCACAATGATTGGTGGCGATCGTGTCCTCTTCACACAAGGGGAAAGTAACGTTTTGTTTTCGGTGTACGAAATAAAATGAAACCTTGTTTAATTTTTGTTAAGAGCGTACACATTCTATATTTAAATATGTTAATTTTAAACTGTTGCCGACTATTATAAAACTAGATTAAAACATCTTACATAAATATTTACTGATCGCAGTAGTATTGTTGAGTTAGATCCACCCGTGGTTAGATCTAAATGTTGAACCGATTGAAGATTGTTTCAGCAGTCCCTTTATTCAAAATTGTGACTAAGCATGAATCGTATTCAAATACTAAACTGAGTGTATTGATGATTTTTTTGGGGGGGGCAGACTAGATCAGTCAGATTTTCGTTTGACTTTGATCATTAGTTAGAGTTACTATCAGGTCGCGATCAAATGCTTTGTCAGTGGTCGTGGGGAGGGAGGCGTCTTGTTTTCTCGAAAAAAGAATGAACCTTAATCGTCACGAAATTCTTCACACAGTGTGCTTGTATTAACATTATACATACTAACTGTGGAATTTTTCGCTACTCTACCAGTAGTTAGCGATAATGTCACCTCTGGTATTGTTTTTGTGCAAACTAATTATTCGTTGTAATAGTAACTCTCATACGATGCGATACTTGTACATAATTAATATGACCGGCCCAAGTTACACATATACATAGCTGTAGCATGCGTGTAAGTATAAAAATCATTTGATATAATACTGTAAGTTATTAAGTATCACTGAAAACCAGCGAGATATGGGCCATAACAGAGTGAGATAAATATAATCACGCTTTTTTTTTTTTAAAGAGTTAAAACTAATTTGTGGAATTCCTTATTCCAGGACAAAAGAGAGAACATGGCGTGATCCCCATCAAAACTAAAGAATTATCATCGTTTTATATTTATGAAAATAGGCTCTCTTTTTTTTTTTTTTTTTTGGGGGGGGGGGGGAATGCCAGAAATCCTCCAAGATCATAAGATAAGCCATAGCCGAGAAAAGAGCACAGACAAGGATCACAAAGCACGGAACAAGCTATCATCATCACATTACAAAATCCTACCCAAAATACACACACACACACACACACACACACATATATATATATTATATTTCTGCAGAACTGACAGGCACATATCGTTCCTTAACAGCAGTCTCAAACTCGTGTGAAACACCAAACCGTCTGCTGCACGACACTCACCCTCTCTTGGCGTCAGTGAGGAGTGTTCTGAGCCAAACTACTTTGCGTTGCCAACATTAATTCACATATTTTAATCGGAGAATTTAAAGAAAATTAAAATTTCCCAGGTATCATCAGTACTTCTAACGGTAATTTTTGTTTGTATATATGTTACAGCCAAAACCCGAAATCAGCCAAAGTGGAAAGAGCCCGGCCAAATCAGAATATAGCAAATTTCGTTGTAAATTGATCGGCCAATGCCCGATCTTTTCTTGATTTTGGGATTTGGCCGGCCAATTTGCGAAATGGCATGGGGCGATTGGCCAGTCGTTTAGCTTTAACAAATTGACCGGCCAGTACCCGATCTTTTCTTAATTTTGGAATTTGGCCGGCCAGTTTGCAAAATGGCATGGGGCGATTGGCCAAAGCCAAACAAAAAAGTCATGAGGGTCTGTAAATTCATAATTATATTAAGTAATAATTACAAGTTATTGAATTCAATTAGGATAGTTAATCTTATAAATTATGATAAATTATCAATCTGTATCATCACTTGTTACAACATCGTGAACTTTTATGACACAACAGTTTGTGATTTCTACATTTGAAGCAATTTGTAGCGTAGTTAGTAGTTCAATTGCATTGAGTGTTGCCTTGGCCGCCGATCAGTGACTGTGAAGACGCGATGGTTCATAGTGATTTTTATTATGTGCCTACAGATTCCAGTGAGAGCAGTTTCTTGTGCAGAACGGAAAACTCACTTCTGGAATACAGTTGTTTGAGAGCACCATGTTGTGTTCCTAGCTTGTAGAAAGCGCCCTCGACGTTCAAGACAACTGCAAGAACGTTTCTTGGGTCACCGTGACCTCTGTCAACATCTCGTATACGGATGCGTACGTTATCTCCAACTTTCGCTGGTGGGAATTTTGCGTCTGAATTTTTAAACATTTCGCGCCTTGAGCTTGCTAACTAACCTGAGCTGCTGACCTCTTGTTCCTGATTTCTTGTTTATTATGACATAGTCTGCAAGTAATTTTCCCTCCATAGCCTTCGTCTGTTTCATTACTTATTCCACAGTTTGCGTGGAAATCTTTGCCGCAGGATCCACAAGAATGGGTTGAACTACACTCTTTTTCACACACTACACAGAATATTTTCGCATTGTTGTTATCAGGCAATCGGTCTGGCCTTTCCGATGGTTCCACAGCTATGGCAGCAGCTTCATTTCCGGAGGCAGTTCCTGGATTTATAGCATCCTCCATTTCTTGTTCGACATTCTCAAGGTCCAAGATCTTCATCTGTAACTAAGTTATCGACAACCTCTCTGGGCAGATTCGAAGTACTCAGCCCCACATTTGCTGTGCAGTCAAACATGGCCTCATATGGTGACCGCTGAATGGTTTTTCATGAATTGAATAAATCGGAGACTCTCAGCCCAAAATGTTGATTCATTTGTTTGCATCCATGTTATCATCATATTCTGAACATCCTGGTTGGCACATTCGACGGAACCTTGGCTTTGGCTATGCCTCAGTTTTCCGTGTACAAGTTTCAGTTTCGGCCACATGTTCTTTAGTTCATTTATAACTTGGTTCGCAAATTCTCTCCCTTTATCTGATTGAAGCAGGCTTGGAGCACATTGTTATAGTGGTGAAGATATCAAGTAGCTGGTAAGCAACTTCTGCTATTTTGCTTTTCAGAGGTCACAATAATATAAACTTCGTTAAATGATCCTGATAATTGAGTATAAACTTGTATTCGCCGTCAGGGTTACTTTTCTTGTCTACAAGATCTACATGACATCTTGAGTTAAACTCTTTAAATATCAGTTTTAGAAACTAGACCTTTCTTAGGATTAGATAATTTGGTCTGACATAAGCGGAGATACAATGTAATGACTTCTTTGGTGACACTTAGTTTGTAGCTCCTTTTCCACCCGTGTACGACCTCCATGTCCAGTTTTTAAGTGAGTATCGTGTACGACCTCCATGTCCAGTTTTTAAGTGAGTATCGTGTACGACCTCCATGTCCAGTTTTTAAGTGAGTATCGTGTACGACCTCCATGTCCAATTTTCAATTGAGTATCGTGCAGTAAGTCAAATAATTCTTCTGTGTGCACATAGTACAAAATAACGCTTTTCTCTCCTGTTACCCGCACAATAACTTTTTCTTTGCCGTCAATCTCAATAACATCATATTTTCTTAGTCAACGATAGTCAACACTTTCTTTTTTCTGCTTTGCTTTATCCTGTTTAACGTCCTCTATAAAAGCGTAGTATTTGTGTCTGGTGAGTAGCCCGTTTTTATTTGCTTTATCCTGTTTAACGTCCTCTATAACAGCGTAGTATTTGTCTCTGGCGAGTAGCCCGTTATTATTTGCTTTATCCTGTTTAACGTCCTCTATAACAGCGTAGTATTTGTCTCTGGCGAGTAGCCCGTTATTATTTGCTTTATCCTGTTTAACGTCCTCTATAACAGCGTAGTATTTGTCTTTGGCGAGTAGCCCGTTATTATTTGCTTTTTCCTGTTTAACGTCCTCTATAAAAGCGTAGTATTTGTCTCTGGCGAGTAGCCCGTTATTATTTGCTTTTTCTTCCAGCAACGTATTCAAAGAATCTGATTTTCATATCAAATGTTGGTTCCACATTTACATGTATGCCAACTTCACCAGCATATCTGTTCCATCAGAAGTAGACATGGGAGAACAATATCAGTCCCATCAGAAGTAGCCATGGGAGAATATATACATGAAAAGTATACAGCATAATAAAAATACACCATTAGTTTTATTAGCAGTTTCATTAGAAACAATGTCAATTGTTTAGCACACTATATATGAGCATCTTAGTACAAACATTTATAGCAATAATAGTCTACTCACAAAATACATCTCCACATAAAATGCAAGTATAACATATCAATAGCAAAAATGCATGAAATATTTCTTATTCTCTCTCAATCAGTTAGTTAACTCACCATTAAGCTTATGGCTGTCTTTCATGACCATTCTTCTTGCCACACCATATTCATGCGATTAGACAAAATAATTCTCTACAGCATTTAAACTTTTAATCTCAGGCCTATCGGCTGGTCTCGTTCTGATAAATCTTAACCGTTGGATAATAAAAACTACTCATCCAGTTGGAATTGGATCAGCAATTTCTAGCATATTCTCAGTTCGAGTGTTTATTTCAATTCTGACACTTATGAAAATACCATCATAAGGAGTTCCCAAGGTCGGGTCACTTCGACAATTTAACAATTGACATAACAATTAAGTCTATAAATAGGGATAGGCGAATTTACTCCACACACACATAGTATGTTAATTTTATTGGAATAATTGTTTTAATACCTAAAAGCTGCCTATAGGCTTTATTGTACATTGCATGCACTGGCTTTGAGAGATCACTTTGTTCCATCACTGCAGGTGGACCACTAAATATTGAATACAAGAAGTATTTGCCCATCAAATGACAGTAGGAAATTCAAAACGAATGCATTGCTAGGAAAATAAATGAATTTGTTTATTAGAGGCTTGATTATAAATCATATTGTGAGTGAAAATTCGAGCATCATTTAGCAAATACCTTGACCGTCTTTTTAAAAAATGAGTACTTTGATGTCTCTGTTTCGTGAACGTGACTATGCAACATGAAACTGGCCATGTGAAAATACTGGCTCGCTCCAAAAAACTCCCACGTGTTTGATTAGAAGTCACATTGAGAGTGAAAATTCGAGCATCATTTAACAAATTACCTTGACCGTCTTTTTTTAATTTTTAAACTTCGACGTTGTCTCATGAATGCGACAATGCAACATAATGCTAACCATGTGAAAATAGGGGCTCCCTCAAATAAACTCCCATGTGCTTGAAGGTCAAGGACTGCTTTAGCATTGCTCAAAAAAAAAACTCTCACGGGTTCTAAGGTCAAGGACTCTTTAGCTTTTTACACAGCCGGATACACAGAACTATATAGATGCTTGGCGGATGGGCTGACTCCGAAATTCATTTTGTTTTCTTGTCTCTTGCAAATATTATATTTTGTCGTTTTAGCACGTGAATTAATTTTCCTTTATATAGTTCTTTATATCAAGACCATGTATATTTTGTTGTTTTAGCACGTGAATTAATTTTCCTTTATATAGTTCTTTACATCAAGACCATGTATATTTTGTTGTTTTAGCACGTGAATTAATTTTCCTTTATATAGTTCTTTACATCAAGACCATGTATATTTTGTTGTTTTAGCACGTGAATTAATTTTCCTTTATATAGTTCTTTACATCAAGACCATGTATATTTTGTTGTTTTAGCACGTGAATTAATTTTCCTTTATATAGTTCTTTATATCAAGACCATGTATGTTTTGTGTATTTATTGTAAAGCCTTGCGTCTGCATATTATAAGATTAAGCAATTTAATAAATCTTCTTTTATTATTATTATTACTGAATAGCGTTGGCTGTAATAGCTTGTGAGTGATAGCTTTCAGGCTGTTTATTCTTTATCTCAAGCTTTTCAGTTCACGGGCATTTTTTTAAATGTTCTTCAGTCCCGGTGCTTTAGTCCCATGCTCTTTAGTCCCCGGTTTTTTTTTTTTAGTCCCGTGTTCTTCAGTCCCATAATTATTTCCAGCAATTGTTGTCTTTATGTCACGTGAGAATGATCCGTTTTTTTCCCCACCTGAAAAGCCTTTTGTTGTGCATCGTCAATTTGCTTGTTGATCATTTCTGTTTTCATTTACTACTTTTAGTTTCCTATGTGTTGAAGTAGTTCCTATAAAGACCTTGTGCTATTTGTGAAGCCACTTACAGTTTGTATAACTACAAGATTAAGTGCTGTATCAAGTCTTCAAGTCTTCTAGGTGGACTGGTTAGCTTTAATTTCTCCGAGGGCAGTTTCATAGAACTCCAACCCATGTAAACTATATGGCCTAGTTTTTGAACTAAATGACCTAGTTTTTGAACTGATGCATGACCATGAAAGACTAATTTGTTGCTGCCAACCGGTTTCGGCTCTGATCAGTAGTAATGACAATCGAAAAATAAGAGGTTAGATTGGTCATTGGTCATACGGCAGGCAATTAACTAATGTAAATGAACTAACTGCTTAATTGAATTGAACAAACAGTGTAAACTAAATGTTACTACCCTATCGTCACCCACTGGCCACTGGTAATTAACTGCCAGAATTTTTTTAAATAGCACACGAACATAATTTGATTGAAGTAAAATGGTTTTGACGTCTATGAAGTGCGATCTCTCCCCTCTCTCTCTCTCTCTCTCTCTCTCTCTCTCTCTCTCTCTCTCTCTCTCTCTCTCTCTCTCTCTCTCTCACGTACGCAAGAAGCATAACCTCTTTCGAATGACAAGAATGGGCAGTTCAAAGAATTATAAACCGGATACTAGGCGCTAACAGGCAGAAAATAAGATCTGATCAACAGTTGCCCTCACACTGGCAGAATAGAATTGAATAGACGGTAATGGTAATACATGTATAACGATCAGCAGCTCTTTGCAGGTCCATTACCAATGCCTATCAATCTATAAATTATATGAAATGTGAATTTGTCAAGCCGTAAAATAATTCTGCCGTACTTATCTAGTCAAAAAATCACGTTGTCCGACAGCAAGTGAGAATCATAAAACTTTTACGAACACTATTGGCATGTTTCAAGTCTATACAAGACTTAGCAGATCAAGTGACGGAAACAAAACAATGAGCCTCATGTTTGGAAATCGGTAGATTGACAGCTGAGTGACTTAAGTGACTTGGCCACAAGTTTGGAAATCGGCAGACTGAGAATTAACTGGGTTAAATACAAATCATTGTAAGTTACCGTTTATTCGTCTGTAGTAGCGAAAATGGCGACTCACGGTCGGAATGGAGAGCGTCCTTTCAGTTCTAGTAAGTATACACGCGCAGTGTCTTTGTACATTATTTAATAGTTGCACGTCTTCTCTTTGGTTCAGTCATTGCTTAGCCTATCTTTAGAAGTTTACTGAGTAAGTAACCCACCCTCGACTGTAGTTCGTGCATTGACTCACTGTTTATATTGAGTGGATCAGTCAGTACCCTACCTTTGACTCACAGTTTACGTTCGTGCATTGACTCACTTGTTTACACTGAGTGGTACACCACCCTCGACTGTAGTTCGTGTATTTAGTAGTTTACATTTTACATTTTAGTAGATTCGTGCATTGACTCACCGAGTATCCACTTTCTACTGTAGTCATGCATTGACTCACCGAGTATCCACTTTCTACTGTAGTCATGCATTGACTCACCGAGTATCCACTTTCTACTGTAGTCATGCATTGACTCACCGAGTATCCACTTTCTGCTGTAGTCATGCATTGACTCACTGTTAAGTTACAGGTTAGTGGTGCGCTCAGTTCGGACTAAGGAGTGGAGTCGTAAGGCGGTTACTGCACGATCGAAATCTGCAGGATAGCAGTCGCTGACGTCATCCATTCCTCATATCTAATACAGGTCCGTGATCGCGCCGTCCTTACTGATCGTGTGATTACTGAATTATTGACAGTGCCTAGGGCCGTCCTTACTGACCGTGTGATTATTGAATTATTGACAGGGCCTAGGGCCGTCGTTACTGACCGTGTGATTATTGAATTATTGACAGGGCCTAGGACCGTCCTTACTGACCGTGTGATTACTGAATTATTGACAGTGCCTAGGGCCGTCCTTACTGACCTTGTGATTATTGAATTATTGATAGGGCCTAGGGCCTCTTAACATCGTTATAGGCCCAAGGGCAAAGCAGTGCACTGGGGCCCCTACCTACACAACCACTCACAGGAATAAAAATTGACAGCAAACCACAACATACAGTCATACATAGATTAGCATGGGCCCCCCGGGCAACTGCCCATGCAATAAGATAGCACTGCCAGTGCCTTAGGGTCAGCTTCCTACGAAAATTTCTTCCTCCATATTCTATCTATCTATTGCATATGTACCTGTTGATTAGTTTAAGTGTTTTATTTTTTATGTCTATCTATTGCATAGTGTACCTGCTGATTAGTTTAAGTGTTAGGATGTTTTGTATGTAATTGTTATACTTGAAAACTCTTTTTTTTTAGTTTTATTTTGCACTTTTGTTGCAACCATCCTATTCTTTTTATTATTATTATTTGTTTTATTAAAGACAACTACACACTTTTTCAAGTGGATGCACACAAACATAATATATATTTATATGGGTGGGTGGGTGCTTTGCAAAATTGGTTCTAATATAGAGTGGGTGAACATGATCACAGTGTGCACTTCTACTTCTCCAGAAAACTTTGAGTTAAGCAAATAGTGGATGGCTTTTTGTAGTTTCTAATGGCATCAGTATCTAGCTTAAGAATGGAAAGTGTTTTCCTGTATGTTTTGTGTACACTCTTTAAACCACTATTATATTTGTTTTGGGGAATAAGCACAATTATACCTTTTATATATAATAGTTTGGATTAAATAAATAATTGTTTTCGTTTAATCTTTAGTAGATATCTTTATTTAAATTAATGAACATCTCTCCTGAGAAAAAAAGGAAACTTCATCAAACTGTGAATCATCTCATACTTATATTTGTTCAAATTTATATGTTGGATCTTTTCTTCAACAACCACCCTCTTTTCACCTCGTAAATGATATTAATTTAAGAAATTTTTGGCAGGTAAAGGGAAAGCTTAAAAATAAAGTACATATAGTTGACATACCGATGTGAGCATGTATTTTTTTATTTTAATTTTATTTAGAGTAAATTGGAAAAATAAAATATTTGGTCATTTATTTCAAGATTAAGTGAAATAAAAAAAAATACATATAGTTGATTTAGATAGATAGATATATTTGGCTTAATATATATATATATATAGTTGACTTAAACTGAATTTTAAAAAAATACATATAATTACTGAGAAGTTAAATTTAATACATATAGTTGCCTGAAAGAACGGAAATGTAAAAAAACCCAGCAATGTATAAAAGTTTTTTTTTTTTTTAAATACATATATCTGGTGTAGAGGCTGCTTTGCCATGTTTTATTCTATACTCTGCAACCTTGTTTCACTTTCCACATAAAATCTTAAAAATTTTCTTTTCTGTTTCTTTTTACTTAAGTACTTTATTTTTTTCTTCTTTGTTTTACAGAGGATACAGTGAAGTATGAGGTGATTGTGAAAACAGGAAATGTGATGTTTGCTGGAACAGATGCACATGTTTACATCATACTTGAGGGTGACAATAGAAAGACTGATAAACTAATTCTGGGTGATCATCATGATAACTTTGAACGAGGAATGATTGAAACATTTATGGTACTGTCTTTTGGTCTGCAGATAATAATCTATCGTTTACTTTCTTTAGGGTCAGTGCCAAGTTTTCACTGCTTTGCATTGCTGCCAAAATATTTGTTTTAAATTTTGGTTATGAGATTTCTGTCCAGACTTGATAAATTACCAATACATGTAATATTACTATTTTAACTTTTCTGCACATAAAATTAAACAACAATAAACTTCTAATCTGCATTACTGTTTTTTTCTTTTTGTTTTGTATGTAAATCATACCAAAAAGTTAACCTATCTTCAGATTATATGGCCTCTACCCTGGTGATCACAGAGTAATCTTATCTTCCTCTTTAGAGAGTATCTTGAGAAAGTACTGCGTGATGGTAAATGTTTGTCTTTAATGTTGTGGAAGAGAGAAAACATTT